>NAJO01000017.1:600000-960713 GCA_002077065.1 Cryoendolithus antarcticus
CGCCATAATTTGCTTTCCGATCGGGAGTCACGGTGATTGGCGACAAGTTGGGACTGTATGAGCACCTCATGTCTGCTTCCGCATCTGCTGCATGGGGCTTGAAGAAAGGCGTCGTCAGCTGGCGTCTAATGGGAAGCGATCTGAAGAACAGGGATGTGAGGTAACATGTACGATAGTAATGCAGTACCTCGCTAGCTTTTGCCACTTCCATGCTACTACCGGCTCGTCCTTTGACTTCACGCAAGCGTTCGGGGAATCACCAGAGCGAGCCGTCGGAGGATCTCTCTGTTGATCAAGGGTATTCTACAGCCAGCCACGCTGTCGCCGGCTCGGACCGTTTTTAAAAGACGGCCCCATGCGAGACGCATGCAGCTATAGGGTGATCGCCCATGCTTGGCGATCAACCTCACCTCGTTGCCGGAGTCGACTCCGGTCTACACACCACCAAGCAACGGTAACCCGGTCCCTGGCACGCAGCACGCTGCTTCCGGCTTCCAATGCTCTGGCACAAGATGCATCGATGTGACAGCCGGGGAAGCAAGACATGCAGAACGCCTCTGCATGCCAATCGCAGCCTGTGAGCGCCGGTGACGGGTGGTGATACCTCACACCACTCGTGTGCAGGTCAGATTGCCGATAGATCACATTCTCTACCGCGCTGGCTGCAACTGAGATTGTCTGGACAGGGCGTGCGAAATACTGCATGGCATGACTGTGTGGTGCCACTGAGAACGGACTCGGGCTCGCTTCCATCTAATTTCCTGCAGCTGTGCATGCAATCTGGAAGAACCCTGATGTTGTTGCATTTTCCCGAAGCGTAAGCGTGGCAAGACCTGCATCAAGGCAATATATCCTTTGTACGACGCAGATGGTGGAGGGTCCAGGCCACACCCACAGCCGAGCCGAGAACAGAACGCGTGGACTGAGTTGTAGTGAGCATAAAAGGCCGACGAGAGAGTGATGCTTGGCTGGACCAGAGTCAGTATAGTGTTGTGGACTGTGACCGAGCGACGCAACGAAGGGAAACGAATGAAACGATAGCATGGAAAAGCCATCGCCTGCACACATCGCATGATTGGCGATCATGACCAAGTGTAGCATGTCCCCATTAACGCGAATTGATTGTCTAGACACGATCGAGCAGATCGCGGAGAATCTAATGCTGTTGTGCGGTCTTATCAAGAGCTTAAGCATCTGCAAGAGCGTCCTGCATTGCCCGATCATTCGGGTGCCATGCGTTTGACTGAGTGACCGATACGCCAGCAGAACATTATTGCTAGACAAGACATATGTCCAACGGTGACAGACTCACTTTCTTACCACCGCCGCCCCTCGTGAGGCTTGCGTGTGGTTGCATGGTCATTCTCTGCATCGAACGTCCTTCAATATGCACGCTCGGCCAGAGCCAGTGCCATCAAGCAATCACGTCTGGCAGCAAGGCGAGTGTATCCGAACCCACTACGCTTGAGTCTCCTTGCGCGTTTGCCCCGTATGGTAGTGGCAGAATCTATGTATAGTGTTCTTCTGTCAACGCGCCACGAAAATCCTCGCAGTCATATAACGTAATCCTCCCTGTGGAAATCCTCATTTCGGCGGACTGCCATCGCTTCCTCGCAAGCGATCATGCCCTTCCTCCTATGCAAATTAGTGTGACTTTTCCCCGCCATTACTGTGACAACGCTTACACGTGCCAAGCAAGGCTTAGCCAAAGTCTCCCGAAGCTTTTCCGCAGTTGCCGGAGATCCAGCTCGAGCCCAACTGTCGCTTCCCATCTCCAGGCCTCACTTGCACTTCATCAATCCTCAGCATCGACACCAGCATTCACGTCGCACTAGTAGCAGCATCAGCGACAAGCAGCCAGTGACATATGTGAGTATGCGCCTGAGACATGTGGACACATGAGAGTGGATTAGGTGGCTTGCGCTGCGAGGCGGGTGGTTTGCGTCAAAAGCAAAGCTGACGTGTACAACTCCAGCAACACAAGAGTGCTATCTCCGTTGATCGACTTTATCGCGCAAGACACCAAACTCATCAGCTACGCGTACCATCGTCAAGATGTCGGCACAAGGCTACTACCAGCAGGGCCAGCCCCAATACCCACAGCAATCCTACGGGTGTGTCCCTCTCAGGTCGGCCCATGATACCGCGCAACTCCTCACTAACCACATGTTCCTTACAGACCTCCACAAGGCAACTACGGCCCACCTCAACAGCAATATGGCGGCTACCCTCCCCAGCAACAGATGGGCTACCAGCAACAACCGCCCCAGCAACAAGTCGTGTACAAAGAGAAGAAAGACCGAGGGTGTCTGATGAGCTGTCTGGCGGTGTTGTGCTGTTGCTTTGTGTGCGAGGAAGGGTGTGATTGTTGTGTTGACTGCTGTGAGTGCGCGGAAGGGTGCTGTTGATCGAAGTGAGAAAATGAAGTGTGAGCGTGAAAGCGAAATGAGGGAACGGAGCGTGGTTATGGTTCTGTTGTAATGAAGGCCAGGCTCGAGGGTGAATCCTGTGTGATGTGGGAGACTTGCTTGCTTTGACTGATGCGGATTTGGCGGTAATGACGGTGCTCTCCCTTTGATGGTGCAGGTAGACTGTGCGAGTCGTAGCACTCAAGTCGATTGCGCTCTTACTTCATGCGTTTCGTGTGCCATACGGGCGGCCCAGAAATTTTGTCGGTGTGTTTGTTGGCCGCGAGCGCACTTGAGCGCCGAATGACCTACTTACGATTGCCGCAAGACTTCCTGGCTTGCTCCATCCGGCTTCTCGCTGTCACGAAAGATCCGCCATTCGTGCGTGTGTATTCGGTATTGGCCATCATATGTCACCTAGAGCTTCTCAGATCTTCTCCACTTCATGGCCTGACCAGATATCCAGCCAACGCCTTCTCGAACTTCTCGACCCTGACCGGCATCTCCAGACTGTAGAAAGGATTCTTCACCACGTAGTCCCCATAGATCTCGTAACACCTCCTCACCACGACGTCAGCATTAGGCTGCTCCGGACTCGTGACCAGCAGGAACTTCACACCCGTCGGCGTTTGGAAACAAGTCAACCTGAAGTGACTGCTCTCCAGCGATTCGATGCCGGTGGTGGGGAGGTTCCGCGAGTTGGGGACCGAGGTATTGGAGTGCTTGGGAGGAACTGGGTTGAGCGTACGCGAGATGGCGTGGATGCCGTGGAATGTGCCAGCGAGGATGAGAGAGTCGTTGCTGTTCAGCGCTTGCAGGCCGGGGGCGAAGGTATGGTTATAGATCAGGCCGCCCGCTTTGTTGATGATTAGGAGGGCGAAGACTACCCTGGCTAGATGTAAGCGATGCGATTAGAGTGGAGGGGAGGTGGCGTACATTTCGCCATGGGTCTCCTCAGGAAGCCTCCCGTAGTTAGAACACTGCTCTCTGAATTTACGGCGATTGAAATGTTAAGAATAGAATAGTGTATGGCTTCACGTACCCAAGTTTGGCGGCGGAAGTGGCTGCGGGAGATCTACAGGCTGCCATGCGACAGTGTGGGGAGAGCTTCTCAGTCTCACCACCTCCATTTCACCAAGATTCAGCCAAGACAAATTGTGCCTGGCTGCCTTGACCCTCACCGGTGGTCTCATCACTATTCCGCTCCTTGAGGAGCTTCCCATCCAGCTCACCGCACCGCCAGCATGCCTCCATCAAGGAACCCCGCTGGCATGGCTGCCACCGCCGCCAACACGATGGGTGCGGTGAATCGCATAACGCGAGAGATGGCGAACATTCAAACCAGCGGCGATCTCTCGCTTGCCGCTGCATGTCGGGACACAGACGTGCGTAAGATGCGTGCTCTGATCATCGGCCCTCCAGAGACACCGTACGAGTTCGGCTTCTACGAATTTGAGATTCACTTCCCGAGAGCATACCCGATTGAGCCTCCTACAGTGACTTGTATCACGACAAACGGTGGCAAATGTCGATTCAATCCCAATATCTACGCACAAGGCAAGGTCTGCTTGTCAATTCTAGGGACCTGGCGAGGAGAGGAGGGCGAGCAGTGGAGCTCAGCACAAGGTCTTGAGAGTGTGCTGCTCAGCATACAATCTCTGATGAGCTCCAACCCATACGAGAACGAGCCAGGTTTTGAGCGTTTCAAGTTGGAGGACAAGGACGCCGCTGCATACGCTCAGAAAATCCGTCACGAAAGCCTTCGCATATCGGTGATCACACGTCTCGAACAGATCCTTGGTATCGACACGCGAAAGTCCGAAGATCCTGAGACACCTCCTGTGCCCGACACGACCTGCGGTAGTGCTGATGTCTTCGGTGAGAATGACGTCGCCACTCCAGCGACTGACCCCTCAGTCTACGAGTACGATGCGGAGTCCTCCTACCGTGCTCTAGACCTCACGCCTTGGGATCCATTCCCAGATCTCCTCAAGCGGCGATTCCTGTGGTACTACGACGCGTATATCGCGACAATAGATAAATCCTCTAAGGAGCAGAAGGACGGCAAAGCCTTCGCTCTGACGCGTTTCGAAGACCTTCACAACGGCATGGCGGGCACGTATCAGTACCTCAATCTCCGTGCGCGCCTGGATAGAATTCGTCGTAGCCTGGCAAGTGAGTGCGACGCGTGGAAGCTGGCTGGCGCGAAGCAGGCCAAGGACTCTACGCAGCTCGCCACACAGCTTGCGTTCCAGTTCAAGCAGCTCGGTTATAAATGGAACGATTCGACGTACTCTGGCTCTAGACTGGAAATCTCACTCCCTGACTCTTCGAACCCATTCGTCTGGCATCTCACTCTCTTCGGCGAGCCGTCTACCAATCTCGACGGAGGAGTATTCAATCTCTCATTCACAGTCCCGCCCAACTTCCCAGAGGCGTGGCCTAGAGTCTACTTCGACACGCCGATGTATCATCATCGCATCAGCGCGAGTACAGGAACACTGTGCTACTTCCCGGTGAAGGAGGACGAGATCGGCAGTCACCTTGAGGGAATTGTCAAGGCGATCGAGGACAAGGAGCCCAGGTTTGACCCCAGGATCATGGTCAATCCGGACGCGTCTGCTCTGTACTGGGGAGGCGATGAGAAGCGGAAGATCTACCACCGCAAGGTGCGGAGAAGTGCACAGGATAGCATGGGTTGCTGAGATACAATCTCTTCTCAGATGCGCAGGGAAGTCGGTGTTCAGTGGGCGAGCATTCCTGTGCGCGGTGGAATAGCACTGCTCAATAATGGACGGATGGCGTTTTGGGCCGTGGTACGACGATGCCTAGGTTGACATGTGGTGCTTGCGGACGAGGCACGAACACTACTGCTTTTAGCGCGGCGCTGGGGCGGGATAGCATACTACACGACCGGCAAATGAGACACACGAGACATGAAATTCGTTCAGGCAGCGTCTGGTACATTTTAATGGACGTCGTATAGTCATTAATCGGAGATCATAAACTGTGACAGTCAGCACAATCCCCTCAGACCTCTGCCACATACGACTACTCACCCAGCTCCCTCCCAACATAATGACCAACCAAATCGCAGTCAGCGCCCCAGCCCCACCCTTGTCCCTCATCGTAATCGCCGCCGGCGGCTTGATCTGCCCCACTCCCATCCCAGCATTCGGATCCCCCTGACTCGTCCCTCCAGTCGTATTACTCACCGGCCCAGCGACGCTCTGAATAAGATTCGACTGTATGACTTCCAGCGCGCTCATCTGCTGACCTACGCCATACTCGCCATCCCACTCCATCCACCATCGACTTGGACAAGTAACGCCGTCGGATCCGCCGGAGCAGGCTGCGGCAGCTGCTGTCGCGGAGGAGCGAAGCAAGGGTAGAATTGTGGGCGCTGTCCAGGGTGCGAGTTTGGTTGTCGCGGCGTACCAGCGACTGAGATAGGCTTTGAAGCTGTGTTGGTCGGTGTTGCATATGCCTTTACTAGGCGCGAAATTGATTTCGCAGGAGACTTCTGGGAGGTGGCTTAGTAGGGGAATGGGTCAATTTGTTGAGCTTACGTGGGACTGCTCCATGCTCGTAAACATTCTGGTGCGGATGGCAGACGTACCGTACATGATCGTCTGGTTCCTGAAGAACGCCATGTTGGCTCCTAACAAGCCGGAGACTCTGGTTCCCCACTTGGCTTGCACGTCGCCAGTCGTCTGAAGAATCGCGTCAGTTTGGCACGAGAAGGGTGCATCTGACAGGTTTTGCATACCTGGTTCCACATCGTCGCCGCGGTGAGCAGCATGATACCGGCGTTATATGTCCACTGCGTTTGATCGACTTGCGAACAATTCAGCTTGTCGGCCTCACTGCCGTCGAAGACTTGGTAGGCTTCGTTGATAAGTCCGATCCTGGACATCTGGAAGTTGAGTCAGTGAACCTTACTTTAACTTGATTGCACCAAATCGCAGCGACAGACCCAGTCCCAAGACCTTTCCGCCCAATCGAAGTACGTCTGATTCTGCGTGTACGCCCCTAGTCGCGCTGCGATCGCAGCGAAGGGGCCATTCGCGATCGTGTTCTTGTAGTTGTAGCCAGCATTGATGGATACGGCCTGCCACCTCAGTCCACCTCCACACGTCGAGGTGTCCCATCTCGATGCTTGCCGGTTGAATACGGCCTGCACGAGGGCTAGCCATTGAGGCTCGTTCGGCGGTGGATTCGGGAACTTCAGCTCGGCTGCACTCATTGCACTCATCGCCCAGAAGGACTGATCGTCATTCCCTAGATTGCTCGTCTGATTTCGAGGCTCGTAATCCACACCTTCGCCTACCTGGAAGAGCATGGCTTGCATGACATTGTCGTTGTACGTCGTGTCACCGGTGTAGTACCAGTAGTCTATCAGCGAGCCGAACATGGCGCCAGCTTCCCACCAGTAGTAAGGAGGCTTAGGAAGAAGGCCAGGAACCTGGCCGGTCTCATTGCCGGAATAATAAGACATCATGCCATGTGCGATTGTACTTGCCGCCGAGCGAATGGAGGCTTGGAGGAGATCAGTCAAGTACATGGCACAAGCTCTCGGGCGTCACTTAACTGGGTTATCGAGGTCAAGCTCAATGGCATTCGTATTGCCGCTGAGGAGGAAGAGCGCAGCCCCGCTCGCGAGAAGCCGTGGCATTGAAAACATAATTATACCTCAGAGTCAGGCTCTAGTCCGCCCGCGGGTCGATGAAGCTTTGATCTCCAGGCGTATGACTTCGACCTTCGTGACTGGCAGTCTGATGTTCGGACGCTTGGCTCACTGCCGGTGTGTGACGCAAATCTCGAAGTCTCGCATCCAGCACGTTCGTCTCAGAGTCGGTGCGATTACAGCGTTCCAGCTCGCAAGTCCTGGACGTAGAAGCGAGTATAGACAATCCAAGTACACTACCCGCAAGGCTGCCTTGTTGTAGTGAGGATGCTGGCGACGGTCTTTCGCCTACACCCTCGGCCGAGCTCTCGAGATAGCTCAATCCTCCAATTTACCCCTGGCAGCAGAAACAATGTGCAATGACAGAACGAATGGAGGCGCAAAAGCGACAGAACGGAGAGTTCTGAGAAATTGCATCACCTACATCCATCAACACCAGCTTCGCCACTCCCAATGCCGCAAGTCTACATGCGACAACGGCACCGAACAAGGCATCCGCGTCACATGGTGCGGTCGAATCGATCCTTCCGTTGCTGTGTAGCCTGCACGATACGAGTCCATCTGTCAAGCGAGGAGCTTTGATTGGGCTGCATTGGAGATCTGGAGGGGAGGGAGGCTTGGCTCGGGGAAGAAGCTTGACTGTGAGGTGGGGGAGTGCTTGAATCGTTCATAACGCGTCGTCAATCCAATTTGGGTTGGTGAAGAGAAAGCTTTGGTATTGTTGAAGTGAGGTCCAAAGCTGGAATGCATATGGAGCTGCGTAGAGTTCACATCACGCTCCACCCCCGGTAGACGAAAAGCTTGGCATAATGCACGAATTAAGTATAGAAACATGAAGCGCGGTGGTCTCTTGCGCCAGGCCATGGGGTCGACGGGATCTGACATGTTATGCCGCCATCTATAGTTACTTTACGCACCCTCATCCATCATCCCCAGCACCTCCAACTCCGTCCGCACAACCCGCTCAAACTCTCCTCTCTCCATCCCTACACTCCTCGCTAACCTGTACAAGCTTTTGATATCCGTCGCTATGTGCATTTTGATCCCAATCTCTGCTCTATCATCCCGCTCTGCCTTCCGCTCGAGAGCCTCCACACTGCCTATTGAGGATGTGGGTGAGATCGCTCGAGGCTGTTCCAGTGACGAGAACTCCGGCGTAGGAAGAACGGAGTCTGCAATGTGGGCGGAGACGTGGGGATACAGAGCTTTCTGCCAATCGGGTCGATCGTCTGGGGGAGAGTCTTTTCGTTGTGCGGTTCGTGTTGTTGGGTCTTGTTGCTGCGCTGCGGGTACTAGAGGCGATCGGGTCCGTTGTGTAGTCCCTGTCAAGCTGCTATCGCCGAGCTCTGGGTGGTCTTCGTCTGGGTCGTGCGAGTCGAGTGCCGGCTGCACCTCATTGCTGTAGCGCGCGAAGTACTCCAGTTCGGACTGTGATCGGTCTCGTGCATTTTGGCCGCCATTCGAAGGTGGTGCAGGAGAGCGCTTTGTTGCTGGCGTCCGGCCACCTGGCGTCTGATCATATGCTGCCCAGTAACCCTCATCGTCGTCATCGTCCTCCTCGACCTGTTCATCTTTCGCATCTGGCACGTGATACCCATTACTGTTCTCGTTCGCCTGGGGCACAGCGATGCTTGTCGTGCTTACTGCATCGTTCGCCTGTGCCACCCGCTCGAACCACTGTGCGCCATCTTCTACATCTTCCAGACTCCTCAGCTCAGTCAACTTCCATCCGGGTCCAGTACCGCCATGTTCATCTGTCTCACACCAGACGTATATTGGAAGCAGGTCGAACTGTGCAACCTCTAGTCGTGAATGCAGTGTCTCCTCATCTAATCGTCGATACCGCATCACGTCCACGTCGTCAATTTCAACTTCGCCAGACACGGGATGTGGTTCGAGCTCGAGGTGCTCGACAATCGAGGGTAGCTTTGCCGCACGATCTGCGTCCCAGCTGAGCAGTCGTACCCAGCCGTCTGAGCTAGGTGCCCCACTAGTTGCCAAGTAGCTGAGTCGTTGCCGGAGCACTGGAGCGAGGAGAGGGAGCAAAGCTGGAGGAGGTCGAGGCGAGACGAATGTGGTGGGTAGGCATGCCAGCAGGGGAGGTAGGAGCTCACGTGGATCTGGTGCTGGCGGCGAAGCCATGTCGTCGGTGGTGTTGCCAATCTTGTGCTCCGGAGGAAGACTCGTCCGTCTTTGCGGGAATGGTCTCGTGATTGTTTGCCTGAGAAAAGAGCTTCCAAAGGTCTTCAACAGGCGTTCAGGTATAACGAAGAGCCGGGCAGCAGTCACGAAGCAGGAGGTGAGTAGGAAACAAGAAGAATACTTGACCCGTAACAACACTCTACCGATCTCTAGCTCTGATACTTTATTATTGCCTGACTCGTTCGGCAATACGTCTCTCATGAAGCATTACAGTGGATCCAATCATTTCGGTCAGGTGGAAGAAAGTTGACCTACACAGCCTCGCCCGCTGCTGCCCCCACACAAACACGATCTCTTGGATCCGATCGCCCGCAAACAGCAAGGGCAGGCGCGTCGCGGAGAAAGATACCCCGGGTGCCGACGCTAGGCCTTCTTCCGGTTTATTGCTGACATGTGATAGTGCGATCTATCAATTGTTGATTAGCAGATCGTCCACCACCTCATTCCATTCTGGGCGGTTGATCACAGCGGGATAACCGTCAACCAACGCAGTCGTATTCGCTGCTGGCCATGACAGCTGAGTGCTCGAGAATCTGTACAACATGAGGCTGCTTATTACGACTCACGAGAAGAACGCCTCGAACAGTGCCGACGGCCGACCTCTGTTGAAGCGGCCGTTCTAGTTGCGCATACCACACCGCAGGCATATCGCGCCAGGTGCTGCACTAGACCTATCACTTGCAGTCCTCGCCCGAGCCTCATCGTGTCTGGACTCCCCCTCGCGTGGAACGCGTTCACTCCAAGCGCCGACTGACAGCGCCCGCCGTGTTTCGGCCAAGGCGTTTCAGATCTGCCAATTGGTCGCAGGTGCAGAACAATAGCACGTCAAGTCAAGCTGCACCACAAGAAAGCTTTCACACAGGCCATGGGGTGAAGCTGAATCGTCGCATCGCGGTGTCAGCATGGCACTGGCGCGTGTTGCTTGCGACGGCCGGGAAACCCCTCGACCCTCCTGGTGACTGGCCATGGCGCTCGTCTCACTGACTGCAGGCGTACAGAAGGTGAAAGCGAGGCGACCTTCCTTTCACCGTCTCGTCAGCATCGCTATCGTGTCTCTTTGTTTATTGTCTTTGTTCCTATTGTCTTTCGCTCTTCCATTTCACGGTCTCAAGCTCTCGCTTCCAGTCGCAGCACCGCTAATCGACATACACTCGCTCTAAACACTGATATTGTATCATACTAATCGTGCAGGCACGATCGCCACTCGCTACTGCCGTAATAGCGCTTCGATAGCGCTTCGCCCCTCATTACGACCATCATGAAGTTATCAGCATACTTGACCATATTGGCGGCTTACGCATGCACGCAAGCCGTAGCAGAGACCTCGCATCAGTCCGGCGGTGCAGAACACATCGTCATCATCGACAAGAACCATCCGACTCCACCTCAAGTAGCAGAGGTTCTTCAACGTCTCGAGCTCAATGAGTCCCACCCCGATGTCCGACACATCTTCAATAACAGCGCTTTCATCGGCTTCGCAGCAAGCATGAAGTCCCACTGCCTGGACCTCCTCGCCAACATGTCGGACATCTCCATGGTCGAAGAAGCAGCGACAGTAACCCACTCGCTAGCTCTGCCAGTTCGGCATGAAAGGCGCGTGGTCACCACTGCTAAGACTTGGGACACTCGCTCCTCAGCCCCATGGGGCCTGCAGCGCATTTCTACTGCTTCCTTCGCGGCCGGCGACCCAAAGGCACTGGACTACACTTACTCATTCTCTAATGGCGGGCTCGGCAAGGGCGCAGACATATACATCATCGACACAGGTCTCTATACTGAGCATGTCGTCTTCGGGAATCGCGCATCCCAACCGTGGTCATACGATAACAATATGACTGTTGTGGATGGCCACGGTACGCATGTGGCTGGCACAGCTGGAGGCGAGACTCTGGGCGTCGCCTCAAATGCGAACGTCTTCGGTGTTCGCGCACTAAGCGGCACAGGATCTGGCTGGTCCTCCAACGTCGTTGCAGGCATAGACTGGGTGATCCAGCAACACGACAAGCGTAAGTCTTACTTCGGGCACACCGGCTCCGTGCTCAGCATGTCCCTTGCCTCAGGCGGCACAGTGACAGCGATCGACACAGCCGTCTCGGCAGCCATATCAGCAGGTGTTCACGCTGTCGTAGCAGCCGGCAATGCAGGCGAGGATGCTTGCTCTACCTCGCCATCGCTCAGTGGCGGGACTCACGGCGGCGCGATCACAGTCGGCTCCGTCGGTATCACGGGCGAGCGTAGTTCCTTCAGCAACTACGGCGATTGCGTTGATGTCTACGCGCCGGGTGAAGACATCATTTCGGCCTGGCTCGGTGCGCCGGATATGGTCAACGTCTTGTCTGGTACAAGCATGGCTACACCACATGTCACTGGGATCGTAGCTTATGCTATGGCGAATACGACACTTGCCAACGACCCGGCGAAGATGAAGGAGTGGATCCGTATGCAAGGGCTGCCCAGAGCTGATGGCACTGTCTTGGCGAACAATGGGGTGCTTGGTGGAAGCACCAGCGGGCTGATTGGCGTGAAGCGGAGAGGCATTGGGGAGGGTTTCAACAGCCTTGTGGCGTGGCTGCAGAGACTTGGTAAGCACGGTCATCACCACCATCGTCGAAGGGGTGCAGAGGAGGCGACTAACAGTGTGGCTTCCAGACTCTTCGACGACATCGTAACATCTGCCGATCACGACATTCTAGAAATGACTCTCCTGAAGCGCGGCGCTGCTGACGGACTGGCAAAGCTGGCGACCTGGTTCCTCAATCTCCTTCACGGCGGGAGGAAGAGGCACAGCCGCTCGATGCAGGTCTCTAGGCCCGCGCTCGTGGGACCCGACACCGGCATGCTGTACTCACTCGATGTGACTGGTACCGAGCCTACGCTCACTAAGCGCGAGTGATGGATGGACTATCAAAGCTAGGGACGTGGTTCCTCAATCTCTTTGGTGGCGGAAGGAAGAAGCATCATTGAGAAAGTCAGACGTTGCGGATGGTAACAATGATTCAATGCTCCCAGTGAGAGGTGCGAGTCACAACGCACGGGCTTTAGAATCGCACTGGGAAGTAGGAGTGCGGCATCGCCAGGCAGAGCCTGCTCGCGGTCAGGAGTGTAGCACATCAGACATATGAGTGTTGGCAAGATCCGCACAGGCACAGGGTAGGAGCGATGCCTACAGAATCGCGATGCATAGCCGATCCATACATGTCGAAATGAACCTCTGATCGCGGACACTTCCATAGATGCGATGACTGTGCTCTGACATACTACCTAGCAGTCCCTGTGCTGATATCAGAGCCTCCGCAAACGGCATGGCGCTCTTGCGGTGTTAGCGAGAGAGCATCGCTGTAGCACTCGATGTCTGCTATCGTCTCTCATTGACATGACGTCCAGTGGATCGGTCGACGTGGGGTGAGTGATAGACCCATATGAGTCTCTGCTGTAGTCACCGAGATGTCGACTGCACTCGATAGCGTCTGCATTGTTCCTGCATTCGGTCGTCAATGATAATGTCTTTGGTGGAGGCGCGTCAACAAAGAGGAGGCCTTGGCGCGTTGCTGACTTCCCTTCGGAGAGCGACTGCGCCACGGGAGATCGAGTCCAGTGTACCTTCATCCCAGCGGTACAATGGCGGCGTTCGCGGGTTGTTTATCTTGAAGTCTGTTCATGTACTAAAGCTTTATGTACTAAAGCTCATGCATTACACTCCTGGTCAACCCAAGTCTCCCCTAGCCAGCCATGGAGACGCAGTACCAGGTCCTCTTCGAGCAGTCACAACCACTAACTCAGCATGACGAAGAGACCGAGCGACGACGATCCGCGTCGTCTGCATCAACGATGTCGATGGTACTAGAGCACGTGTCCGATAAGGCCGCACGCGAAGCACTCTACCGCGATCACCCTGCCCCCGAGCATGAGCTGGACATGGAGGATCAATTGGCTTGGAAGCGGAGTGTCAAGCCAGCAGACAAGAAGGCAAGACGGGTGTTCTATATCCTCATTGCCATTGGCATCGTGGGTTGGCTGGCTGCATTGGGCCTGTTTATTGGGCAGGAACGACATGTCAGCCGTGCTAGCCGACCACACGATCCGCATGCCACGAATACGGTGGGCAGTGGGAAGAAAGTCACGTTACAGCAGGTGCTAGAGGGGAAGTGGTACGCTCGAAGCCACGCAATTCGGTGGATCGCTGGGCCTGCCGGAGAGGACGGTCTACTACTTGAGCGAGGAGGGCAAGAGGGAAGGGACTACCTTGTCGTTGAAGACGTGCGGTACCGAGAACAGAACATTGAGGTGCAGAAGGAACACAGCAGCACGCTGATGAAAGCTGCGACTTTCAAGGTCGGCGAGGATACTGTGTATCCCTCAGAGACTTGGCCGAGCGCGGATCACAAGAAAGTGCTCGTGCAGAGCGACTATGAGAAGTTGTATCGACACAGTAGCTTTGGACGGTACTGGTTCTTCGATGTCGAGTCTCAAAGAGGAGAGCCGCTGGACCCGGCGAACATACACGGGCGCGTGCAGAGCGCGAGCTGGTCGCCGACAGGAGACGCTGTCGTTTTCACGAGGGACAACAATATGTACATCCGACACTTGGACAGCGATGTGATGCAGGCCATTACTACGGACGGAGGACCGAATCTGTTCTACGGCGTGCCTGACTGGGTGTACGAGGAGGAGGTTTTCGCAGGATCGAGTGTGACCTGGTGGGCTGGCGACGGGAAGTATGTCGCGTTCCTGCGGACGGATGAGAGCAAAGTACCTGTCTTCCCGGTGCAGTACTTCTTCTCGAGGCCTTCGGGTAAGAAGCCAGCTCCCGGCGAGGAGAAGTACCCGGAGACAAGCGAGATCAAGTATCCGAAGGCTGGCGCACCGATGAGCGTGGTCACTTTGCAGATCTACGATGTGGAAAAGGGCGAGGTCTTCGAGGTGCCCATTGATGGCGACTTCGAAGATGACAACCGTCTCATCACTGAAGTTTTGTGGGCTGGCAAGACTGGGAAGCTAATTGTGCGCTCGACCAATCGTGACAGTGACATACTCAAGCTCATCCTGATCGACGCTGTCAAGCGCTCAGGCAAGATAGTGCGCGAGCGTGATGTGCAGAAGCTTGACGGTGGCTGGATGGAGGTCTCCGAGACTACCACGTTCATCCCAAACAACGCCAATTCTGAGTCTCGCAAAGACTACGCTCGATCACAGGACGGCTACATTGATACAGTCATCCACAATGGCTTCGATCATCTTGCCTACTTCAGTCCCCTGGACAATCCCGAGCCAAGAATGCTCACTGAAGGCAACTGGGAAGTCGTCAAGGCCCCTTCCGGTGTCGACCTGAAGAACAACCTTGTCTACTTCATCGCCACCAAGGCTGACAGCATGGAACGCCATGTTTACAGCGTCGACATCAACGCCGGTCCCTCAAGCATCAAAGACGTCACTGACCAGAACGAAATCGGCTACTACGGCGCCAGCTTCTCAGACGGCGCAGGTTTCATGCTGCTGTCGTATCAAGGCCCAAAGATACCTTGGCAGAGAGTGAAGGCAACTCCAGGGAATTACCTTGATCTGACAGACATCACGATCGAGGAGAACAAAGCTCTCGCGACCCTCGCCCAAGAGACCGAGCTCCCAATCGAGATCTACAAGACCTACAACGTCGAAGGCTTCGATCTCAACGTTGTCGAGCGTCGTCCCCCGCACTTCGACGACAGCGGCAAGAAGAAATACCCAGTCCTCTTCTACCTCTACAACGGGCCCGGCTTCCAAGAAGTCGACCGCCGCTTCACAGTAAACTTCCAGTCCTACGTTGCCAGCACACTAGGTTACATCGTCGTCACTGTCGATGGCCGCGGCACGGGCTTCCTTGGCCGCGAACACCGCTGCATCATTCGAGGCAACATGGGCTACTGGGAAGCGCACGACCAGATAGCCGTTGCGAAGATGTTCAAGGGCATGAATTACGTTGATCCGGAGAAACTGGCGATCTGGGGATGGTCGTACGGAGGCTTCATGACGCTCAAGACGCTTGAGACTGATGCAGGGGAGACGTTCAAGTATGGTATGGCTGTTGCTCCGGTGACGGACTGGAGATTTTACGACTCGGTGTATACGGAGCGGTACATGCATACGCCGCAGCATAACCCCGAGGGCTACGACAATGCGACGATATCCAACATGACTGCACTGGGCCAGAATGCGAAGTTCCTGGTCATGCACGGGTATAGCGACGACAATGTGCACTTCCAGAATACGCTACAGTTGCTGGATCGACTGGATCAGGCAAATGTGCGAAATTACGATGTGCATGTCTTTCCTGACAGCGATCACAGTATCTATTTCCACAACGCTAATGCCGTGGTTTACGAGAAGCTGAGCGACTGGTTGGTGAACGCTTTCAACGGCGAGTGGTTAAGGACGGAGAACCCGACGCCAATGGCACTTGGTGGGTGAAGAATTGCGGCTGTCTCACAACGTGTGGGGCCTGGGTAACGCTGTTATCGAGATAATTGCGGCAGCGGATGGCACGGCCAGATCAACAGTGAGAGGCTGAGGTCGGTAGTAGAGTACTACAAGACAAGCCAAAGGCTCATTCTCAAGGTCACAGCGGTGCAAGGGTTACCGTGGTAGGTGCGGCAACCGAAGCAGAGAGAAGGGCAGCACGGCAGGCTGCTCCGCACAAGCGAGAGAGCTTGACCGCGCTGACCGCCAAGACTGCTCTCAGGGGTCAGCACATGACACGGTGGCAATCGTTGCCTACCAAATTGCAAGCGGTTTGCTTTTCACTGAAGAACACCAATACCGGTGCACTCTCTCGACCCGCCTCTCGTTCTACGCAACAAGTGTTGGAAGACATCAAGACATTGCTCGCGAAGACCTCGCCATCACCTCCGATCTGGACAACTACAAGCGTGAAATCGATGAATGCCACGACACGCTATACCACACAAGCTGGTTCATACTCATCGATAACGTCATCAACATTACCCTCACACTGATCAGCCACGTCGCCTTTTTTTCCCGGGCCCGCCGCCATGCCTGGTGCACCGATTTGGGACTGTATGAGCGTGTTGGGCTAGATCGCGATAAATCTGGCGCTTCTATATCGGTCCTACCAGATTTGGGCGATCAGGGACGCTCTTGAGAGGACTTTGCGCTTCTATGAGATGTCGTGTTGGCATTTTCTCGTCGGTTGCTGTTGGCAGATGATGAGGGTATTGGTGGCTTGGATGGCAAGGTGGTGTGTCGGTGATGTCGCGGTGGGATGATGCGACTGCCTCTGTTATACGTTGGGTGCGAAGGCAGTGGCAAATGAAGGCTGAGGGAATGGCTGGTGGATGTGTCGAAAGAGTGCTTGAGAGTCGGCTGTGCGACGCCGAAGGGATTGAAGAAGCGGAGGTCATTCGCGCTGACCAGCAGTACAATGCTGAGTCGCTACCTAGTGGAGAGACGTGACAACGTGTTTCACGTGAGTCGCACATGTTCATACCGCTGTCGCTTCGATCTACACGGTCCCAGCTTCATCTCTCCAGGTCGGCTCAGCACAACACTAGCTCAGTACTGGTGGCTGCCACCACATCCACCACCCCAGCAGCCATGATCGACATCCTCCACAATCTCGTCTGCGGCGCATTTACCCTATTGCTTCACTCCATCCTGTGCATCGTCGCAAGGCTGTCTCACACCGCCCCACTGTTCAACGAAGTGATCACACTGGGCTACGAAATCGAGGCTTTACGGCTCCTTTTCAAACTCTACCATTCCAGCGCGGTGCGAGGTTCTGGGGAAAGACGCGAAGGAATGGAAGATGCGTGCTTCGCATCTTCCATCAGGGAATTTGGCTGGTTCTTGATGTGCGTGGGGATGAGTCCATGGCTGAGCCCAGAGTTGTATCGTTGTGAGGAGGGGTATTGGCTGTAGCCGGCTACGCGAGCCAGAACGAAGGCGATTTTCACCAAAACAGTGACGTAGAAGTTGGATGTCGCCCTTTGCCTATACCTATGGAATCTCGCTCCAGATTCGCTGCCCTTCCTCCGGCGGCGCCAGATAATCCAGTGGCGGCTCCTCGGGCACCTGCCTGACTCTCGCCCACTCCCGCACCTCATCGAAGTTCCGGCATCTATGCTTCGTATTGAAGTCTACGAAAGCCTCCGGATACTGCTTATCGGGCGGCTGGTACCAGACTTGGCCGAGCAGACCGATATCGACGGTGCACATAAGCTGTTGGCGGACGATGTCGAGGCAATGCGCTTGGAGTGTATTAGTAGTGAGGAGACGAATGGGTAGTAAGAAGACGTACTGACGTGCTTCTGCACGATGTGAGGTTGGTTCTTGAAGGCGCCTTTGCCGAGGGCTTGGTAGTGCTCGAAGTTGTAGTATAGAGATTGGCGGAGGAGATTCTGCGAAAGAAATCAGCACTTCACACCTCTCTTGTGAGAACGCATCAGCAGCGTACTAGGCAGTGCAAATGATGCAGTCCTTCCACATTCGCGGGGTAGCCGCCTCCGAACTCAGCGCTGATCCGGACTTTGTCTCGACTCATACCAGCTGCTTCGGCCTGAGCCTCGGGTACCACTGCTGCTCGATCTACAGCCCATGTCAGTATCTGCGGGGCCTTGTAACGTCAGGCACCGTACAGTTTACTCCCAACGCCTCCCACGCTGCATCCGTCTTCGGCCCAGCAAGTCCCCGATACACGTTCTCTTTGAGGAAGGATCCATTGTATAGCTGGTCGTGATACTTAATCTCCAAATCATGCAGCAAGGGCGACGGCTGCGCTACTTGGCTTATGCACGACGGCTGTGTTGTAAGTGCGATCACTGCAGTCAAGACCGCGACAGTACTAAGTGTCGCACCAGCCCATAGCAACTTCTGTGCAGTTGTCCAGGATTGCCTTCGCTGCTGACAATGGCACCCTGTGCTGAGCTCCTCGACCGAACGTCCGTTCGATAATTTCTCCGATGCCTGGTCGAACGACTCCGAGGAGTCGCCCGCGTTCAGTGGGTCATACAACGATCTTGACTCCCGAGGTAGTGGTATCGAGAAGATCGCTTTGACCCTTTTCGAACTGGACTGCATGGCCTCTCCAGATCTCGGTGATTTTCGGTATTGCTCCTGTTCGTGGCGCCAAAGTAGGGAAGTTTACTACTGCAAATCTTGTGAGACGCGATGTTTATGCGTTGTAGCAAGCGACGAGAATGTGGACTGAACGCTCTAAGCAGGCTGATATCCCAATTTGGGATTACTATGGATATCGCGGTAGGTGTTTGAGAACGCTCAGACAGCCGGAGGAGTTGATAAGCCTCGACCAATGCATCAATGGAAAACTGACAAGAAAGGTGCGGACAGTGGAGATCCTGTACGCCAATGGATCGAGCCAAAGTCCACATACTTTGCAGCAGCTATTCTCCTCCTACTTGACAGTGTTCTGCTCGCTTGCATATGCCCTTTAAGAGCAATGCCGCCATCTGTGGTCTCGATGAGTCTAGCTTTCGCGTTCAGCTGACCCAAGATCTCGTACCACTAGCGGCGTGCAGCTATATTGCTAGCTGCGCGCTTCAACAGTGTCAGAGGGTCATACGACAGCTACCACGACTCGATCGGGCGTATACGAGGTTGCTGTAGCACGGGACCTGCAGATGTAGTGCAAATAAGGCGAGCTGACTGCTGTCACCTCATCGCTTGGCAATGCGATTTTGCGGGGTAGAGTCAGCCAGAACAGGCAAGCTTCGGCCTCAGGTCATATGTTGCTCGCGAGCGTACGTACGAGATGGCTAGGTTTGTGTCGCGAAAGAAAGCAAAGCGGGTCGGCACTCGCAGGCATATGGTCATCATAATCGGCCATGCGAGTGAATGACTGCGAGATCAGACACAAGGCGAAGTTGCTGGGCGGTGTAACACTGAACCTACTTCATCAGCAAGCCACCGACTCTCGCAAGAGCAAGCCACGCTTACACCATGCTTCCAGTCACCGCGAAATATTACACAAAGCAATGCTTGCTCTCGGCTGAAAAGTCCTCGGGTAGTCTGATTGCCGTCAAGCATGCAATTGTCCGAGCACCTGGATTCCCGGTGATGCAGGGAAGGGCCACGTGATCCGGCGCCACCATAGTGTACTGATTCAGTACGGCCTAGTCCTGCTAGATCTGGCCGATGTGTGACCACTCAAGGGGCACAGTAGCTATCCGGTAGGGATGTTCCTTTGAGACTTGGTGTGCAGGGCTGACTCCGCCGTCGTAGAGTGCGACCGATAGCGTGATCGATAGCGCGGCCAGCCGTGTATGCATTGAGCAAGCTTACGAGCAGTGCCGACACATCACGCTAGCTCTTCGTCTTACTCCGCGGGTCTAGAGCAGTGCACAGGAAGTACATAGTCAGACAGCAGTCCTGTGTAGGCCATACTGTTCGCTCATTGTCTCTGTCATAGTCAGTCGTAGTCATCCCATCGAGATTCCACGCAACGCTACAATGAAGGCTAGCTTCTCGGTCATCGCTCTCGCCCTTGGCATTGGCGCACTTGCGTCTCCAGTCCCAGCAGCCGAGCCACAGGGCTATGGAAATGTATGTGGACACTTGACCCGCTCCCCTGACTAGCGGGGAACTGACGTTCGGCCCAGTATGGCAACGTGAGTCCGCACCATTCATCGAAGTCCAGGAAATACAGGCCATCTGACGTGAGATCGGATCGCAACAGTATGGCAATTGTGAGTACATCCTGGCGGGACCAGCGACTCGAGAACCGAGACTAAATTGTGGCGAATAGACGGAAGATACGGCAGCTGTGAGTGGTCCAGACTCTCGTTCTTACATGCAGCGATGCTGAGTGTCCACCGGCAGATGGCACCTACCCGAAGCTAGCCACCCGAGAGGCAGCGGCTGCTCCAGCACCAGGCTACGGCAATGTAAGTCCAGCACTCCCTCGCGATGCTGTTTGTGCACCAGTTGACCATGCACCGTGTAGTATGGAAATGTAAGGCCCTAATTGCAGCAGGTATCGAGCATCGCTAATGGATCGCGTGATGTGAACAGTATGGAAATTGTAAGAGACTCGTTGCGATGCTCACTCTATTCGCTCGACTAGACGCATAATGCTGACGAAAGGACAGATGGGAAATACGGGACATGTAAGCTGGATGCCGATGAATCCTCTACGTGGGGCATTCCAGGCCTGGATGCTGATAGCCTACGGGACAGACCGCAACTATCCCAAGAACGCCGTTCGTGAGGCTGCACCGAATCCAGAGGCCGAAGCGGATGCCGACCTGGCGGCTCTAGAGGACCTCGTCTCCGCTATCAAGTCCAAGCGAGCCAACTATGGTGAGTGATCGCACACCAATAAAGACCATAGGACACTGACGGTTGACTTAGGCAACTACGGTCAGCGTTACGCCATGTAGTGCAGGTGTGCAACTGCTGAATCTTCGTGTCCAGGCAATTACGGCGCATACGGCGCATACGGCAAATATGGGAGGCAGGTCATCCCTCGACCATCGAGGATGTAGCAGGCGTGCATCGTACTGATCTAGAGTCCAGCTACGGATCGTACCCTCGCGAGGCCGAGCCTGAGGCTGCGCCAGAGGCTGCGCCTGAGGCGGTACCAGCACCAGCCGAGTAGACGACCGCTTCTGAGCAGGGCAGGCCATTGTGGCATTGCAGTCCGGTAGTGATGGCCGGGGCAGAAGAGCAACAGAGGCTTGTGTCCAGGCATGTCAGCTCCGTAGTGACGATTTCGAGGATGCAGACGTAGACGATAATGACTATCTTGTTGCGCATCTGTTCCAAACTTCCAAAGTCTCAACCCGCGGCGCGTGTGCCATGAAACCGGACAGACGATATTTCGATGGAGCTCGGTCCAATAACCACTACGGAGCTTCTCATGTGCTCTTCTCCTCAGCCTCATCCACGCGCCTCTGTCGCACATATAATGAGATGCGCAAGCGGATATTGACGACAAAGTGACATTGAGAGACGCATGCATTGAGATACGCGATCACTGGGGCGTGGAGAAGGTCGTGAGCTCATTTAAGGAAGGTGAATGTGCGGTGGTGGGTGGGCGAGGTTCGTTAGCGTCGGCTAGACCAAGCCAATCGTATCGGTTCCATGTTCTGCGCTCTGAGGATTTACTCGTTGTGCAGAGAATCCCTCTACACGCACATAATATGGCGAAACGCAAGAGAGAGCATAGGGAGGAGCGCACGCACAGTGGCGTGGCTCAGACACTTGCGCGAGTCCGCGACTCCCAGCAATCGCCAGCCGAGTCGTCGTCCCCAATGGACCAAGATGTGGAACAAAATAGCAAAGCAGACGATGGCGGCGACTGGGAGGTCGCTGGCTCCAAACGGCAAAAGAGACTGAAGAAAGAGCCGACTAAGGAGAAGGGCAACTATCCCTCTATCACCCATTCGTCGCAGGCCAGACTGCAGAGTATCGTCAAAATCAGTGACCTGCAAAACTTGATCTTGTACACGCTTGCCGACGGCACTGGGCCACAATGGTGTTCTGTTAGACACCACGCGAATGTGAGGCGAGTGGTGGCGCTTATGGTACCGGGTCTTGAAGCTGGCATGTTTGATGGCTCGATAGCGCTTGAGCTAGAGGCAGACGCGATGGTCGGCGAGGACTCAACTTCCTCGAATGGCCTTCACCTCCCTGTCAGCGGTGGCGATGGCGATCAGCTGGGGAAGGACATGTCAGGTGTGACAACAGACCTACCAGCAGATGGCGTCGCAATGAAGCACGCAGGTCTATCGTCCCAGCCTCCACAAAATCGCCGCAATCTGAACGTCTCGCCTGATGACTACTATCCGACCAAGTTGGCGCTCGATAGCTTACCAGACCCATTACAGCCTCTCGGTCATGTCTTTGAGCACATCTGGCCCGTGAAGACACCCGGCGACGAGAAGTACGCCAAGATGCACTCGCCAATGCACTCTCTTCTGATTGCACCAATCCCCAAAGCCAAAGAAGACAAGGACTGGAAAGGTCCCAAACCACCCGCCGAAAGCAAGACCTGGAAGAACCAGCGTACGCTCGTGACTGAGCTTTTTGCCACGACAGACGAGCTGCTAGATGAGAGGTACGTGGTGCACCCAGCTCACTTCGCAGACGACGAGAAGCTTTACGCCACTCACAGTGCACTACGAGAGAAGCACGAAACCTCCACAGATCACGGCTGGGTCGACACACGCAAGTTAGCGACCCTCGCAGACGGCAATCCTCCAGAGCACCTCATAGAAGCCGGCGCAGTAACAGCCGGCCGTCACATTCTGGCTATGGACTGCGAGATGTGCATCACGTCCCCTGTCGGCGTAACTCCACAAGTGTTCAGCCTCACTCGCGTCTCTTTAGTAGATTGGGACGGCACCACAGTTCTCGACGAGCTCGTCAAACCCTCGGATCCGATTACGAACTACCTAACGCCCTACTCCGGCATCACTCCTGAGCTCCTCTCTGGCGTCACAACCACCCTATCAGACATCCAGGCCAAGCTGCTTGAGATCCTCACGCCCTACGCCATCCTCATAGGCCACAGCCTGAACGCCGATCTCAACGCCCTCCGCCTCACCCACCCCTTCATAATCGACACATCACTCCTATACCCTCACCCACGCGGCCCACCGCTGAAGTCATCCCTAAAATGGCTGTCACAGAAGTACCTTTCGCGCGAGATCCAAGCTGGCCATGGCAAGACCGGCCACGACAGCATCGAAGACGCCAAAGCTTGTCTCGATCTCGTGAAACAGAAATGCGAAAAAGGCAAGCTCTGGGGCACACCTGAAGCATCCGCCGAGAGCCTCTACAAGCGGCTCGGCCGTGCTTTGAGGCCGAAGAGAGACAAAGCTAACCCAATGGGCCCAGATGAGTTCCGTTCAGGAGCCTACATAGATCATGGCGATCTCTCGCGCGGGTTCGGCCAGCATGCCGCACTAGCAATCTCCTGCTCGAACGACGCAGAGGTCATAGCTGGCATTGAGCGCGCAGTAGCCGGTGATCCGGAGTCGCCTGACACAGCGATCCGCAATGGCGTGGACTTCGTTTTCGGCCGCCTCCGCGAGCTCGAATACTTCTGTGGTTGGTCTCCCTCTGAGAGACCATCGTCGCACGCTTCTCTTGGCGCAGTCGTCGCCCAGACTACCACTCTGATCCAACAGCTTCACGACTCCCTTCCACCCTGCACGGCGCTGATAGTTTTCTCCGGATCTGGGGATCCGAGGGAGCTGAGGGAGATGCAGGAATTGCAGAAGCAGTTCAAGGAGGAATATAAGGTCAAGAAGTGGGATGAGTTGAGCGTGAGATGGACGGATTTGGAGGAGCAGAAGCTGAGGGAAGCGGCTGCGGAGGCTAGACGGGGAGTGGGGTTCTTGGTGGTCAAATGAGCGGGGACGAAGGGTGGCTCTGTCGGATTGGAAGCGGATGATGTACGAAGTTCGTTACAAAGACGCGCGTGACTTGATGTGGAAGGCGTAGCTCACCGGGAAGAATGTGCGAATAGGAGCAGACAAGTGCAGTGGTAAAGGCTTCGCATCGACTAGTCCTGCGATGATTCTCATGAATGCCTAGACATCCTGCATGATCGCCTCCTCGACCCTGTCAGCTTCCACCGTTGGCTTCTCATGCGTCCCACTTCCCATCAGCGCGATCTCCTCGTCGCGAGTGTGGTCCGGCATATCGTGTTTGGGACCTTCGGTCGGCACTGCAGTCTCCTCTGCACTTTCGAGTGGCGTAAGCTCGCTAGCCCCAGCACTTGCACTAACATCAGCCTTCTCTCCGCTGCCAACAGACACACTCGCGCCCTCTTCTCCCATCTCTCTGTCCTCCTCGACGTGGGCCTCGGTGTCATCAGCTGCGGTTTCGTGTGCCTCTGCGCCGAGGGTGGCCGCCTCGTCACCACCTCTTGGGAACCACGCCTCGGCACTCCTCTGCGGATGCGTGAACATCATACTCATCATCTCGCGGTGCTTCTCCAGATTGTCCCTCGTAGCGGGATCATAGCTCTCAACCTCTTCTGCCCTCTTCTCCACACCACTACCATGCACGCGTCTTTCCCTTTCACTTTCAGCAATCTCCTCTCCACTTTCATACCCCTCTTCCACATCCCCTTCGCCTTCACCCTCTTCAGACGACCCTCGCACGCCAGAGATACGCTCAGCCTCTTTCTTCGCGTGGACTTTGCGGAGATTGTTGGCAGACGAGACGGAGCGCATATCAGGACGACCGTCTTTACGTATGAGCACGCCTTCGGAGTTGCGGATGGGTTTACTCCGGGACTTCTTGCTGGCGCTGTGAATGCTGCCTTCGCCTCCGTCTGCTGAGCCTCCGAGGGGAGTGACCGGAGACTCCATGTCCATCGCTGAGAGAGGCTGCGATTGCAGACCAGGTATCGGAGGCTGAGAGACGAGCTCAAGCGGCACTCCGCGAGCAGCTTCCGAAGGTGAGAATGGATGGCGCGCGATAAGCTTGCCACCGTTAGTAGGTGAGGTGTGAGTGCCGGATTGTATCATCTCGCGCCACTCTGGTGCGACGTTGGCGGCTAGCTCGACTTGCTCGGGTGTTGGAGCTGCACGGGTAGCAGAGGCGCTGTTAGCACCTACACCACCGCGGCTTCCTTTGCCACCTCGTCCGCCGCGGGAGCCACGTCCGCCGCCTCTGCTGCCTCGACCGCGGGCTGGTGCGGCGGGTGGATCGGCTGCAAGACGAGCTGAGGACGTAGGTACTGGTTCCTGTTTGATCTCCTGATGGCGCCACGGGTCTTGTTGCAGGTGATCTGGTGGCTGACCGGTGGAAGTAATGAAGCGGTACGAATGAGATGGCATCGCGCTGTTAGCTGAAGCTGGGGTGGGCAAAAGATGAGCCTGTCCATCACCGGAACCGAGACGAGGACGAGCTTGGGAAGTATATTCGCTTGGCTGGGCAGAGTGAGGATAGCTATGCTGAGGTGTCTCGTCACCGTAGCTGCTTCGTGGCTTGAGCGGCGCGAGCTTCGGGCGTTTGGGCGAATCGGTGTGAGAGCCTTCATGCGGCGAGCGCCGGTCTTCGTAGGCACGCTTGATGTTCTGGGTGTGATTAATCGAGGCCCAGCCACTTGAGGCCGTCTCGGGATCAAGAGCACTTGGACGCAGGGGCTGGCCTGGCATTGGCGGAGGTGGCACGGCGAGGTTGCCAAATGATTCTGCCGGTCGCCAACCAGATGGCGCAGCGGGAGCCTCGACCGGCCTGAAGTTACCGTGGTGTTGTGGCGGCTGCGCGTGTGGGTCTTGAGCTGGTGGCCCTCGACTTGGTTGCTGACTCGTTGCTGACATCGTGTCGAGATGTGGTGGCGCTTGCATGTACGATGGATGTCGTGTGTGTTCAGGCGCAAGTACTGCACTCGCACGTAGAGAAGGTAAGCCTTGAGGCTGTCCAGGTAGACCGTGTGGTCCCTCATGTGGGGTCGCGTCGCCATGGCCAGGTGCCGTAGATGGGCGGTGATTACTAGGACCAGCATCACGGTCCGCGTGCTCCATGCGATGCATTCGATGCTTCATGAGATCAAGTTGCACAGCGAGATTATCAACTTGACTGACTCGGGTGGTGACAGTAGCTATCTGCGCAGCCAACACCTCGACATCTCGAGGATCATACCGGTTCGGCTCCGATGGTAGCGGACGTAGCTGGCCTCTCTGCACATCAGCGCGCATCTCCTCGGCCAGTCGAATGACAGCACCCATATCGTGCTGGAGTCGTGTGACGACCTCACTCATGCGGGTAAGTTCCTGGTGATGGCCTTGGATCATGTTGTAATTGAACGCAACCTGCTGCTCGAGGCGCGTGAGCACAGAAATTTCCATGTCCGTTGGCTGGCGGTAAGTGTGGCCATTGAGCTGTTGTTGCTCTTGGCCACTCATTGAGGAGACGCGACCGTGTTCGTGAGGTCTTTGTGGGACCGACTCTCGAAAGCCGGCATCTCGAGGTGGCGCAGCCCCAGGCTGACTGCCGGCGGCGTCGACCTCCCTCTCAGGCTCCATTGGGCTGGCAGTACCATGTAACAGCAGATCTACAACGCCTGAACAGCTGGAAATGCAAATGACAAAGACCCAGACGGTACTCCCAACAGAGGTGTTTCGACTTGGCAAGTGTGTGACAGCAGGTTAATCTGGGCGATCATTAGCTTAACGTTTCACATCATGTAAGACTCGCCCGATTGGAACACATCTGCAGACTTGTGCACGCTGTGCTCGAGTAGATAGCTTGCCAGAAAGCGTCGCAGATGCAGTGGTACCTACCCGTCGGCGGGCGCAATTATCCACAGTCCATCCAGCGACGCGGCCGTTGGCGGAAGTAGTGGAATCAGGATGCAAAGTATTCTTACGAAGCACAAAAAAGGTCAGGTATAACGAGAGGCCTTAGCGTGAGAAGAGGGGTGCGCAAGCCGCCACTAAAAGTAGAGAAGTACAGGGTTATGCACGACTAGATTGGGCCAACGCATGTGCAGCAAGGTTCTGCGAGCGAAGGCGTTGGGAATTGAGACAGAGATTGGCTGTAAGATGACCGTGCGTACACGCATCGTTCTCGTCAGCGACCTTTACGATCACTCGGCTGAGTTTATTACATATTTATCAGAGATAGCTTACCACGCTTGTCTCGTGTCTGTCCCTAATTTTCTCCCGAAGACGGACTGCCGAGAAAGGGGGCCGCGAGCATATTGTGAGAGATTACGCACTGATAGCAAAGGCGAGTTTCGCCGCAAGTTCGTGGGGCCCTGATTCGAGCGATTTCGGATAGAGGATAAGTGGCGCATAGACTGCTGCGCGGTGCCCAGGATGAGGATGCTATTCGTCGGAATTGGCGGTCATGCACGGAAGTTAAGCAGTAGCACTGGTGTCGCGCCATGGTTGGCTGCAACCTGCATGGCCGGATCCCTGTCGGATGACACTCGATACGTGCGATGTAGGTATTGCGTTCGTGATGACAACGAGACCACTGTACATCATTAGCATGTAAGTATCCATTTCATGAAGTGTATTATCATGGCCTTTCCATGCAAAGTTTGTCTGGCGCGATCACGACTGTCGTCGATTCAGGCCTGTTGCAAGTAGTAAGGGCTGTTGTACAACAATTGGCTCAAGAATTGGTATGCGGCACCAGCATTAAGGCAGGTGGAGATACCGTAAGTAATGCATGGGTGCATGCATGCGCCTCTCGATCATCCAGACGTCTTGAACCGATACTTCCATAGCTGACGCGTAGGCATGCTCATCGATCGTTTCGCACTATCATGATTGCCTGTAGAACACAGCCTTGGAGATGTGTGTACCTACATAGCCGAAGACTTTCTTTCGGCGTTTCTGACTGAACTATCCGCAGAGATGGCCTTAACGTAACGAGATTCCAGTCCGCGTACTTTCACGCCCTTATCATTCCTCGGAGCATGGCACGAAAGACTTCACGCATTGTACTGCTCGATGTGTGACAAGTCTGTCTAGCCACGCGGGTCATAGTCTGAGACGTTGTTTCCCAAGTCTGCCCGGCACCAGTCTGATGGTAACTGTCTTCGAGAGCGGTGAGCGAGTCTTGATCGACATGCGCCTTTGGGGCAACGTCCTTGGCCTCCATGGTGATCCCCTTCGACTTACGGCAGTCGTCTGCCTTCCAGAACGGCATAATGCTTCCGGGTAGAGTGCCCAGTTCGGGTTCTGGCCTCAACGGCGTAAATAACAAGACGGATTGAATTGCCAGTCAAAGACTAGTGACATGCGGTCTGATACCTCAGCCTACCTCGAGCTGCCCGCTACCCTAGTCGGCGGCAAAAGTAATCTATATAATGGGTTGAACGAACAAGTGAGACTTAAGGTATACACTGATCCCTTCGACGAGCTTTCGAACGAGCACCCTTTGATCGACGCGGCGTCTGGATTCCCTTTGAGACTCCCGCCAGACTGCTCTGAGCGAGAGCGGCACATACGAGCACGACGAGCGCAAGCGTGTGGCCTAGGCCAACTATTCATATTCATCATAAGCATGGCCGCTGGGGTTCGGGTGGCTAACAATGAGGCACACCATGACAAGTTTTTCGGAGAATATCACCGACGCTCAATCTGCCGCCCTACTCTACCTGTGACAATACGCCGGAAGGAAAGGAGTGCTGCCTATCGAGGATCTATTCAAGGTGCACAGCGGACCAACATCAGCCCGGAAAGCGCCTGCCTTGTTGTCTGCACCAGGTTTGTGAGCTTACCATCTGCCATCCGCTGCATGAGATCCGTAGTTGGGTCTGACGGAGGTGCTGAATATGAGACGAACCCACACATGTACCACTCTATCATGCCTGCATGTATGGGTAGTGGATATGTATGTACTATGAGATGTGAAATAGGCGCGTGCTACTGTCGCAGCTCCCACGCATTGCGCTCGGGGGTCATCGAAGCCCACATGCAGCACCGGTCATCGAATCGGCCGGGAAGCTCCATGTTGATCATCGGATGCTCTCTGAATCGGATGGCGAGCACTGCGATGACCTGCGAGTGCGCGGCATCTTTTCTCATGTTGATGCCGCCTGTTACACCGACGAGCTCAGTGATGGTGTACTTGAGGTGGGTACTAATTCTCGCTGCCTCTGACACCCAGGCTTAGTACTTGATGCGCTCCCTGACTCCATGTCTAAGACGTGCAGCTATCAACGCCGCGTCCCCTGGCATACCTGGCTCCACGCCAGACTCCGCCACCGCTTCAGCAGTACCAAACATATCAAACATCTCGAGAACATGCATGTCAAGACCCTGCGCGCCAGGATCTGGGCCAGCACTGCGTACGCTTCGGGTCAATCGACGCAGAGTCGAAAGCTTGGCATCAACCGAGTGTAAAGACTGCTCAAGTGAATAGACCTGGTCGGGATTATCGGGATCACTGCGACTGAATGAGTACGCGCATCATCAGGATCTTTATTTACGGAGACTTACCGCAATCCGGCCGTAGACCCGCTCCCACCATCAGACTCGCTGGTACCAGAGTCGTACGCATCCTTATCTCGATATGCCGCACTCGGTGGTGGTATCGTCGTGTCATATCGCTCGCACTGAAGCTCGAGTGTTCTCGTCAGCTCCTTAAGTCGACGCAAAGTACGGCCCATGACGGCCAAGGGTCGCGTGCCCGATTCTGCGAATGGGAGGAGGTGGTCTAGATCGACCTCTGTTTTCCAGAGGTCGAGTCGGAACGCCTGATCCAGCAAGCGATCGCTTGCTTCAGTCACTTTATGCGCCTTCGCGGACATGCCAGTCTTGCCTTGCAAGTGCTTGGAAGCATAGCGAAGGTAGTAGCTGCTGTGAGCCACACATCTGCCGCTATGTTCAATTTGATCACTTGCGGGTCGATTCTCGAGGCCATCAACAGCTGGAGATGGCGTGCGACGCGCGCTACGTGCGCTGAAAGGCGATGTCGGGTCTTCCTCGTAGGTGAACGAGGGCGCGCGCCGTACAGTCGCAGGTGGCGGCGCGAAGTAGTCTCTGAAGTCGTCTCTCGTTCTGTCGGAGGAGAGTCCAGGGGTCGTCCTGTCAGATTGGTCCGAGGCTATCGTCCACGCCTCTCCTGTCGGTGGTGAAGGTCTACGATAAGGCTCCTCGAATCTGACCTGCTGCGCCTGAGGCGCTCTGGAAGTGGCCATCGGCTCTGGTGAGTGGTCCACTCGGTTAGTGAATTGCGGAGTCCGATCTCGGCTTCGCGAAGACGATAGACCGGGTCGAGATATGGTGGCAGTACGGTCAATCTGTCGCGATGTGGTTTGACTGTTTTCCCTCGGAGCACGCAGTCCGTCCTCAGTTGACCGCCGCCGTGGGTTGTTATGATATCGCGGCTGGGCGACTTGGTAATGCTCTCTATAGTGTGCATCTTGTGCTTCGATCTCGTCGTAGTCGAAGCTTCCTGATCTCGAGAAGGTCTGGGCCGAGGAAGACCCATAGCGATCAATCGGCGACTTAGGCCTCCGTCCACTACGTCGCGTCTTCTCATACACGGCGGTCCTGGCTGCCATGGTATCGAAGTGTAAGCTGTAGATGCAAAGATGAGTCGCTGACGTTACTGGAGATGCTTCTGCGAAGCAACCGACGCGAGCATGAGAGAGATCAGAAAGGAACACCTCGCCCACCTTTGCTACGCCATGTCGGTATAATACTGCGCCTCTACAAAACACCACACCCTCTGTCCAAGCCAACATAGTGGCTGCAGCCTAGTCCCATTAGCGTTGGCTTTCGAGCGATAGTCAGTAGATGCTGCAGCTTGACGTGCAGGTGTTTGGGGCTGTACACTCGTCCAACTGCGGCCCGCACGGGCTTCCGCGGCCTCAAAGGACTAGCCTAGCCGTTCCATTATTTGGCTGTGGCTCCGTGACTTCCGATGACTACCCAGAGGTGATGATACCTGAGTGGGACTATTGCTCTTCGGTCTCTGAGCTTGGATTAAGGTACCTACTGTGCTGTTATTATCATCGAAGCACAAGCTCCGAGCATTCTTATTCGAGCAGCAACTAGACAAGCCTCCGGAAGACCTTACCTGTACGCGGCATACCGCATTATCCAGATCCAGACTCGAGACGAACCATTGGTGTGTCCAGTCTGAGTGTTGCCTCTGACTGCTCCGTGATTGTGCGCTTCGCGGAAGACTTTTAAGCTTTCAATCACTCTCACGGATTTAGATCAGCTGGTGGTGCTCAGGCTGCGAGACTCAGATTTTGCACGAGCTTCGAGAGAGCCCGCACACCGAGACACAACCAGTGAACGGACTTGTCATGGAGCCCAATCACATCTACCAATTCTCCTTGCTCAATGCACTTATGGACGGCGTGAGCGAGGCAGGCATCACAGTCTCGAAACTCCTCACAAAAGGCAACCAAGGGCTAGGCACATTTGCCCGCATGAACGGCGAGCTATTGTCACTGGACGGCAAAGTTTACCAGTTGCAAGCTGAGGGTAACGTGCGGGAAGCCGGACCAGACGAGCAGATCCCATTCGCAGTGAGCACGCAATTCGAGGCTCAGAAGTCTGCCGATGTGGAGTTGAAGAGCAAAGATGCCATTGATGAGGCATTGGACGCTTTCGACGATCACGCGAAGAATCTCTTCATGACTTATCGCATCCATGGCAACTTCCAGTACCTGAAATGCAGGACTGTTCGCGGGCAGAGCTACAAAGGCGAACCTCTAAGCGACTTAGGTAAGAAGCAGTCCGTTGAGGAGTATCACGAGGTTGTCGGAACCATCATCGGCTTCCGCACGCCAAAGCACAATCAAGGCTATGGCGTTGCTGGGGAGCATCTGCACTACATAGCCGACGACAGGAGTGCTGGTGGACATGTGCTCGAGGTCAAGGCCAAGGAAGTGCAGATGCAAATGGCTGTGGCATCGAATCTGCACATCGAGCTTCCGACGACAGAGGATTTCAATGCAGCAAGTCTAGTGACGGACGATGAGGGGGTGAAGAAGGTGGAAGGATAGCATAGTCATGGTATCATGAGACATATGCCTACCTACTTATACCGAGCCTTCGCTCGTCTATCGTCTGCTCTATCCCACACTGTCCTGCACCAGGTTGCCAGCAAGTTCCTTGACATGACTGTAGTCGATTCTCACATCGACCAAGCTCACCCCATCGAATGCCAGAGCCTCCTCCATCACCTTCTCCACCTGACTGGACTCACTGATCCGATACCCTCGAGCGCCGAACGCCTCAGCATACTTCACAAAGTCGATACCACCCAGCTCAATCCCACTACTGCGCCCATACTTCATCTCCTCCTGAAATTCGACCATGTTGAACGCCTCATCATTCCAGATGAAGTGAGTAATGTTGCACTTCTGCTGTACAGCAGTAGAGAGCTCCTGGGACGAGAACATGAAACCACCGTCGCCGGAGAGAGACACGACCTTCTTTGAGCAGGGAGGATCTTGTACGAGTGATGCCGCGATGGCCCAAGGCATACCCACGCCGAGAGTCTGCTGGCCGTTGGAACATAGCAGGTGCCGTGGCTCGTAAGCGTAGAAGTGACGCATCATGTAGATATAGACTGTGCCCACGTCACACGTGACAGTCGTATTCTTCGACACCCGCTTCTGAAGGGCTGTGATGAAGTGATAGGGGTGAATGAGGCCAGTGTCTGGATTCTTGACTGACTGCATGTCCTGTCGTAGCTTTACCGAGTCCTGAATCAGGGTCTTGCAGTAATCGTTCTCGAGAGGACTATGGGTGCCGCTGATCTCGTCTGCAAGTGCACGTATGTTCTCGCGCACGGAGCCTAGTAGCTCGATCTCTGGGTGGTAGTATTGACCGTAGTCGCAGCTCGTGTAGTCTACGTGAACAACATTCAGATCTCTGGATGGGTTCCAGGCAGACGCATCGTACTCCGCCGGATCATAGCCCATTGTGATGACGAGATCCGACTTTTGAAGAAGTCGGTCTCCGATCTGGTTTCTGAAGAGACCTACTCTCCCGTAAAAGACTTTAGGAGCCAGATCCTCCGGCACGGCTCCAGCAGCTTGGAACGTCTCTACCACAGCAATTGCGTGCTTGGCCAGGAAGCCGCGCACAGCCTCCACAACAATATTGCTCGATGCTCTCTGTCCCAGGAACAGTACTGGTAGCTTTGCCTTCTCGATCATCCTCGCTACCTTCTTCAGGCTCTCTCGTGGAGCAGGCCCGTATAGAGGTGGCCGGAAAGCACTCGCCGGGAACGCGCCAATCGAAGATGTCCCAGAGGCGATGTCCATCGGCAGACTCACTACGGCCGCACCCTTCGGATTCGTCGCTGCAGCTCTGAACGCCGCCAGCACGACCTCGGCAGCCTGATCCTCAACCTCGACATTGGTGGCACTACCCTTCGTGGTAGGTTCCAATATCTCAAGCGCCCGCATGCTTTGATGCGTGTGCTTCGTACTTAGTAGTCTCGGCACACTGCCTATGATCGCCACCACAGGATCGCCCTCAGTAGTGGCCGTTACCAGTCCAGTAGTCAGATTGCCAGCTCCAGGGCCAGAAGTGGCGATGCACACGCCCGGCACACCAGTGATCCGACCGACAGCTGCGGCCATGAAAGCCGCATTCTGCTCATGCCGGCAGATGATGAGCTTGATGTCAGGATGATCGGAGAGCGTATCGAACACGTTATCTACCTTAGCTCCTGGGATTCCGAAGACGTGCTTAACGCCAGCATTGTGTATGCTGTCGGCGATGATTTGGGAGACTTTGTGAGATGAGCTGGATTTGGGAGCCATGGTGAAAGGAAGTCTCAAGCCAGCGTATGGATCAGGTCCTCAATCTCAAGCTCCAGATAACTCCAAACGTCAGCTCCTAAATAGTGACTGTTATGTTCGATGGAATGGTGATGTAGCATCGTCGAGCGTTCTGGCTGGCAAAGACATTCGTAAGGTTGACTATCGTGCATTGCCGGTGCATTCCGCTTCATGGTTCGATTGTGGAGCATGTACGCATTCAGCGAGAGAGGCATGATGTGGTGGACCGACATTTGACCACTGAACATGGTGAATAGTGAAAAGGTGAGATGATGGCGAAGTCTAACAAGAAGATGATGGACACTGATTGACGTTGCCCTGTCATTGATATACCAAGACTACACCACGCTAAATACATTGAGATCCACTGCGTCTAAGGCTAATGCGCCATCACTTTGCCAATCTCGCTCTCCCAATCTCTCGCCCTCTCGAAGCCATTCGAGAACGTCTGATAATCATACAATGCCTGCCTGACCTGGCTCGCGTCCGTGAGCACGAACGGCCCGTATTGCACGATCGGCTGGTCGAGTGGCATGCCAGCCACGAGCATGAACCTCGCCTCCTTCTCGCCCTCTGGCACTGACGCCTTTATTGAGTCTCCTGTCTGTTCGAAAACTGTGTTGTGAAACTGCGGGACTTGCTGGGTTGTGACGCCAGTGTCCCAAGTGACTGTGCCGTTCAGGATGTATGCGAACGAGTTCCAGCCTGCGGGTAGCGGCTGCTCGATACTTCCGCCTGGCTGGATCGTGACGTCTAGAAGCCAGACGGGGGTGTAGGCTAGCTCTTGTAGACTGTCGACACCGTGTGTCTGACCGGATATGACTTTTACGCTGACTTTGCCGTCAGGGCTGTTGTACGCCGGGATCTCCGTCGATTTCAGATCCCGGTATCGCGGTTCACAAGCCTTCAAGTCCTTAGGTAGGTCGACCCAGAGCTGCATGCCGACGTTTGGACTGCCGTCAAGACTTTTTGCTGGCATTTCAGCATGCACGATGCCTCGCCCAGCAGTCATGAACTGCAGATCCCCCGCCTCGATAACTCCACGGTGACCTGCAAAATCCTCATGCTCGACGCCGCCGGAGAGGAGGTATGTGATAGTCTCTTGTCCGCGATGTGGGTGATCCGGAAATCCTGCTCCTTCACCTATTGTAAAGTGGTCAAGCATCAGAAACGGGCTGAAATTGCGGAGCTTGGGCGTGCCAATGGAGCGTCTGACTGTCGCTCCAGCGCCTTCGCTCTGTTCAATCGCCTCGAAGACTTTTTGTATGCCTCTTGCCTTTGGCGACTTGGCTGTGAGGGAAGGGTCCTGGGGTGGAATGACGGGCAAGCCGACGAAAGTGGATGAAGGTGCCATTGTCGATGCTGTTCGTGTGCTGTTGATTCGAAGTGTCTTGGAGAGACTGTTGATTGTGGTCTTACCTAAGACTGATCGCATGTGTTGGTAGTAGTCGCTGACGATTGTCTGGTCGATTGCTGTGTATGCCAGTGCTAAGATGCAGATGATACTTGATAATGCTATGAGTGTCTTCATGGACTCGATGACGGCTACTTATACGAAATGAAAAGACAGCGAGAAGGTACGAGACTTAGCTGGAGGGTAAATCCTAGAAAGTGGTGCTGAGAGAGCAATTGGTGATGTAAGGAATGCTTGCTTTGCAGCTTGGGGGAGGCCTGTTGAGGAGCATGAGGAAGAAATGTGTCAGCTACGGAGTTCGACTGCAAATTAACTGGGTTTGCTGACTGCTTTGCACGTGACCATGTCACATCACTTCACTTCCCTTTGGGGAAGTTTACCCCACACCAGAAACACAAACTGAGAAGGGAACATATATGCATTCACAACGATTCCTTCTGCGTACACAACCAACCGCAGCATAGCCGGCTTCCACTGGTGAACCCTCTATTGCGATCCTATCGCGGTCCTAGACCAGAGTAGCGGCGCAATACTCGCAGCGGACTAGGGAGGATGCATCTGACCCAAACCTTCGAATGCCGCATATGCTCGCCAATAGCAGTGACGCAGATGGAGCCAATGCGTGCTACCGTACTGCTCAACCCTCCTTTAGCCGTCCAACTCGACGGTGCCCAGTCTACCCGCGACATCAGCAACGTCGTCATCAACATCGCCATCGACCACGGCCGCCCCCTTGGCCTCGGACGCGCCACTGTCACTGCTGTCATCGTCCGAGCCAGTTGCACTTAGCCGATGTGCGGCCGGGCGCTGACCATATGAACCAGACGGCGGAGCTCCAGATCTAGTGCAAGGCTGCGGTCTCCCGCCTGGCCTACCGGCGCCCGTGACAGAGCCAGGGAGCGTCTTCAACACTTTGAGGTAGCACTTGTCCTTGGCCGCCGCTAGCGGTCAAGCTCCGTAAGTCTTGATCGTCCTGTACAGAGCACTAAAGGTAGCAAGCTTGTCGATTTTGGCGCCGTTCTTCTGCGCCAGAACCATCTGCTTGATGTACACGTAGACTTCCGCGATACGCTGCGCTCACTGTCAGGCACTAGCTCGTGAGTATTCTGATGATGCGCTCTAAGAATTACCCTCTTGCACTGCGTCTTCGACGGTCCCGGCTCCAACTCTAGATCGCGGCACAACTGCTGCCAAGCAGCAAGGTCGTTGTCGTCGCTGCCGTAGCGCTGCTGAAAGTGCTCGTACACTTCATCCTCCTCGCCCTCAGAACCGGACCCGGCGCATTTGTGCTTCGGCTTTAAGTATCTGGCTTGCTTGGTGCGCTGAGCCTGGTGCTGTGCTTCCTTGAGAGTAACTTTCTCGCGCTCGAGCTGCTTGCAAAGAGCCTTCGCACGCTCGACCTTCTCGCGCTCGACGCGAAGCAGCTATAAGAGGTCAGCCCTGAAAATAGATGAGCACCGCTTACTAGCCGTCGTCCTACCCCTTTGCACCCCGCAACCGTCTTTCCTGGAGCAATACCCAGATCCCTCAGCTGCTGCTGTAACTTGTCCAGTTTCGGCGTTCTGCTCCCTGGTGGCGCCATGACTGTGGAAGGGAACAGCGATGAAGTGAGGCGCTTTCGGAGTCGAACAGTCGTCTTGTAGTTGGGCGTCGCTGTATTATGCTCGTTTGCTGTTCCAAACAAGACCGCGCTAGTGCATATTCCCGTCTGTTGAACGGAAGGCACGATCGAACGCTCTCACCGATCGTCCTGCCTCTGCCTCTCCGGCCATCTGACTGTCTCAAGGTTCCTGTGCTACTGTAAGCCCACCTGCAGGAGTACCGACTCCGCTCGATAGCTGCACGAGAGAGCAGACCGACTGCAAACGTCTGCTGGATTTAGGGACTCTCACCGTCACAGCGATTTGGTTTCTTCACTGCCCTGGGTATGCTCACAAAAGCATTGTCGTCATTTCAGATACTTGGAGAGACGAAGGAAGAATGCCAGAAAATGGATTTATCGCTATTCTACATATCCTCATCCGCAGTGAGTCTCGAGCTGCAGGGCTCCAACTAGTTCCGCACAACGTACTCGTTTGAGCTGAAGAAGTCACATCTCGAACTGACATCGGGATCATTCTCCACCACAATCTCACTATACCGCACCCCCAACGTCTGGAACCCCACCCCTGTTCCATCTCCCACAGTCCCATTCCCTCCACTCGCGTAGCTCGGCCAGAACGGCGCGCCCTCCACCCGCCCAGGGTTCGGATCATGGCTCGTCATGAAGCTCGTCCAGTAGCTCGTCATGATCTGTGCCAGTGTAGCATTGTTGTTCCCAGCACTCCAGGCTATATCGCGGGAAGCGAGGAAAGCGCCAGTTGCTGCGTGAGTCTCGGTGCCGGCGGCGAAACTGAGCTTGAAAACTGCAGAGGAGTTGGAGACTGAGTCGACGGCGCGGGAGGCGATGAGGGCGGTCGGGCAGTTGATGATGAAGTCCTACGGTGGATCGTCAGTATCTTTGGAAGGGCGGTTGGTATTGATAAGACTGCAAGAGTGCTTACACCGAACCATTGTACGCGCTGGTAGAACGTTGAGTTGAACGCTTCCCGTGGGTAGAGTTGATAGAGTCTGCTGAAGAAAGCCGGCCCGGCATAAGGGAAGATCTGCTGAGCGTCTATGACCTGCTCCATCTGTGTCGCTTCGCTCGCGTTGCTGAAGGAGAAGCCCTCGTACGCGTCTCTGTCGAGCATAATGGGAACGTCATAGAAGTTCCCTTTCTTGAAGGCCTGGCTTGGCAAGTCGCGCACGAACTCTCCGTCGACTACAGGGCCGAAGTAGTAGGATCCGTAGCCCTGTGCTTCGGGATAGGAGACGTTCTGGACTTGTTGGCCAAGTGTACCAAGATCGACGGCTGAAAGGCTCCGGAGGCAGGAGACGGAAGTGCAATTGCTTAGACGAAGAGCAGTGAAGAGCTGTGTGTCTTGTTGCGACTGATTGAGTAAGGGCTGCCACCATGGGTACTCCGCGATAGCCGCGGAGAAAGGAGGTACATCGTAAGCATTGCCTGCTGTGAGCTGGTAGGTGACTGAGCCACCGCCAGCGGAGCCACCCCACTATCGTCTGTCAGTGAAGGTCCGTGGAGAGGGGACACGGAAATAGGAAGCCTCACGATTGTGACACGAGAAGGGTCGCCACCGAAGGCGCCGATGTTGCGTTGCACCCACTCCAACGCCGCCCTCTGGTCAAGCAAGCCAGCGTTCAGCACGCCATTATCAGCAATCTGGCTGCCGCCCAAGAAGCCAAAGATGCCAAGCCGATACTGAATAGCGACATAAATTACACTTCCATTCGAAGCGTACGTCAGCCGATCGCCAGGATAGCTCTCAGTATTGCCTTGAGTATAACCGCCGCCGTGGATTTGAACTACGACCGGGAGGCGATCGGATTGAGGATGATTTGGCACAAGGACGTCGAGGACGAGACAGTCTTCGGAGGAGGGGACGGGCGTCCCGCTCTACAGTGCTGCATCAGTTTCGGCCTACTGAGTGATGCTAAGGTAGCGCCAACCTACGCCCGGGAACTTTAAAAGAACGTAGTACGGCGCACTCTGATAGCACGACGGTGCGTGAGTCGTTGCGTTCAGCGTGGCACCATTGAACGCGTTACCAGCTTCAATCGGTCGTGGCTTTCGCCATCTTAGCTCGTTGACGGGCGGCTGCGCATATTGGATGCCTCTGTAGTACGTGATCTGGGAGGTGTCGTTGACATAGCCTAGGTAGCTTGCATAGCCAAGATCAACCACAGGTGCGCCAGAGGGAATAGAGGAGATGGTCTGGGTAGCCTGGGCAGCAGCTAAGGCCGCGTACCCTAGGAGAGAATATATTGGGGATTTCATCGGTACGGAGTGGTGAGCTATGGGCGTGGGAGAGTAGGAAGTAGCGTTTACGAAAGCATGAAGACACCCTTACCTTTTGTCCTATCAGCGTCAATGATGGTCTTGCGCGTGCGGAGATCGGTCCATTCGGCGCATCACTTGCGACAGCGGCAGTCTGAAGCTTGCGAGTAAATCCTCGTATTGGCATTGCGATGATGCGTTGCCGATGGAGGAGAGGGTGAAGGGCTGCACATTGTGACGTGATGGCGGGGAAATCGACGAAGCTTGGCTAAATTCATGGGCTGAAGCGAGATCTCGCCCAAAGGTTGTAATCTGTGCGCCACTTCATTGACGTTGACAGACAACCCACAGCTCACCGTAGACTCGTACGGAGAAGTTGAGACTCGGCTGGAGTGAAGCCTTACGTTTCATGGTACAGTTGACTTCCTCAAGCAATCTCAAGCTCTCAGGGAAGTTCTCATTGCTGCGTAATTTCACGTCTTGCACATTGCTTCCTTCTTATCTTGCACGAAAAGCCGCTTGAATGCCAAGTGATCGCATCCAGCACTGCAGACTTCTTCTTGTTAGCGGACGTGGACTGGCGACTTTCTCGTCGACGTGGTGGGGTGGATCTGAGCGTGCTCCAAAGCTCGTATTTATGCGCGTCCGGCCAGTCACGAGACCGAGAGCGCACGACCATCCTCTGTCGGCAGCAGTGTATGAATTGGAAGGAGACCTGGGATTGCCGAAATTTTGTCCTGATCGTATCGTCGTGTCGTAGCGCTCGAGAGATTCTGGCGTTGGGTGCGCCTTCCCGGCGCCGCAGCTACAAATCTCCCGTGGAAGATCGTAGCGCATCGCCATGATCAAAGCTTCCTCGTTGCATTGAGCAGCTGTGGTAATGGTCTTTGGCCAGTGTTTTCAGTCTAGTCCAAGATTGCATCGCTCACGTGAAGTTGCGCAGCCGGGAGATGTTGTCCAGCACAACTCGTAGCTCCTCGTCCTCAATCTTGCCCTCGACAGAAGGAATGAGCGTCCTGGCTTCGTCCGGCGTATCGCAACACAAGCTCACTGTCGCCCAGTCAGCTCTCGCGCCAGACCCAAGCACCACTTCTGCATGCGCTTCACTTACCCAGCTGCGCAACCTCCCATTCCCCCAACACTCCGCCCAGCGTCCCCGCCTCACTCGTCACGGAACTCACAATCTCTCCGCCCTTGAAACGCGCGAAGGTCTCCGTGTAATCCGTCATCTTCTTCGTCAGCTCGTTATGCGGCAGGTCCTTGTTCTGTTGCGATCGTGACGTGGCGATGGACTTGAGGATCTCATTCGCAGAGGCGACGGAGATGGGCGTGCTGTGGGACATCTCGCCTAGGCGGAGGGTTGGGCCGGCTTCCTCATCACCGGACGGACGGGGGCGACGACGCGAAGGGATGGGAGTAGGACCGGTGGGACGGGTGGAGGCCATGGTTGGGGTGATGATTGGAATTGCGAGTGGTGGATGTTGGAGGACGCTGTCGTGTGCTTCTGATGTGTACCTGCATCAAGTGGGTGAAGCTTCGAGGTTGCGGGAAGAAAGGCTAGTCCCGCTGCCGCGTGCTAGTACCGTTCCGAGGTGATGGAGAGTTGAGAAGTCACGATCAACCACGAGACTCGCACGCCGAACTCTCCGATGGGCGACCATTGAAAGCTTCTACCGCATGTCAATAACATCGCGTTCAGTATCACTTGGATTCACGTCCAAGACATGAGAAATGAAAGCGTTCATTCCGACTCGGTGACATTGTGATCGGAAATTACATTTAGAGCCAACGGCCGGCCATCACGCTTGCGGAGAACGAGTCCAGCCCTACACGAGGAGCCTTGCACCCTCGCTGTTCAATAGTCAATGACCGCGTCTCCGTGACCTCGTGCCCTCCACCCACCCTCCCCTGCACCGCCCCATCCTGCCGTCACCATTGTCCGCGTCACCAACGCAGCCTTCCGCACCGTGTTCGGCAGTGTGCTGTTATTTTGGGCGTAGCCGCTGTCACGGCATCGTCCGTTCACGTTTCACACCCCGGCTCGATACATCCACCCATTCACAACGATCAGCGGAGTCGACAGCGGAGCTTGGAATCTCGAGGTGACTGGGGTTGGAAAGTGTTGGGTCGCGCGTGGAAGCAGGTTGTGCGACACTGCTGCATCGGAGCCATTGACCCGACGGATCATAACATTGCATAGCCGAGTCTTGAGCGCCATTGTTTGCATAGTAGTGTATGCTGTATCTGGGTCGAGATACTATCATCTGGACTGGAAACACGATCTGGTGGCAAACGCGCGACTGAACCGAGAGGCGGTGAGACCAGTAATCCATCTGGAGGCATTGGCACGACTGGTAGCAGGGTAGCAATAACAACACCGCGCGAAGGGAGGCCCAGTACAGCGCTGGGATGGGTCTCCCATCGGAGGAAAGACCACTGGGTGCAGCGGCAGGGACTTTTCCGAACAACGCCCCAGTGCCAAAACAGCAATCGCCACGCGCGAATGGGGCGCACAGACGGGACGGCAGTGGACTGAACAGCAACGCCATGGCGACACAACCGCCGCCGCAGGAACGCGTGGCAAGGACATCAGAGAGTCAGGACCAAAGTCTGGCGGAGAGGCCACGGCTGGGTGGCGGGGAGAGGAGCAGGCGACCGAGTGGGTCTGGGCGGGAACAGCGAGTGTGTGGCAAATGCCAGAACCATCTCACTGGGCAGTTTGTGCGCGCGTTGGGCGACACTTACCATCTGGAGTGCTTCACATGTCATGTGAGTTTGCTAGTCCATTGATCTCAAGTCTGTAGTACTGACAACACCAGGACTGCGACAAGATAGTAGCCTCCAAATTCTTCCCCGTACCTGATCAGCCGCCAAACCAATATCCTCTCTGCGAGACCGACTACTTCAAGCGCTTAGACCTGCTTTGCTTCGCGTGTGGAGGCGCACTCCGGGGCTCCTACATCACAGCGCTGGACCGCAAATACCATATCGAGCACTTCACCTGCAGCGTCTGTCCCACCGTCTTCGGCGCTCAAGACTCATACTACGAGCATGAAGGGAGCGTCTACTGTCACTATCACTACTCGACGCAGTTCGCACAGAAGTGCAATGGCTGCCAGACGGCAATCCTCAAGCAATTCGTGGAGATCTTCCGCAACGGTATCAATCAGCATTGGCATCCGGAATGCTACATGATACATAAGTATTGGAATGTGCGACTGCATGCGCCAGCGAAGATCACGGATGGCGAGGAGATGAAAGAGACGGCTCTGGAGCAGCAGGAGAAGTTGTTGGCCGAGCATGAGGCGAATGAGGAGTTGCGGCGGACTGTGAGGACAGGCGAAGAGGCGGTGGAGTACAAAGTGCACCGGATTTGGCAGACGTTGTCGAGTTTCGAAGAGCGCCCGGCGACACGCATCTCGGACATGCTTCTGCACGTCTCTAACGGAGCGTACATTGAAGGCATCGTCGCTGCGCGGAACTTCATAACACATGTGGACGTGCTGTTCACTGCTGCAGATGACTTGGATCGAAGGCTCATGGCGCGACCGTCAAATAAGATGTCCGAGAAGGGCGTCAGAACGTTTGACAACATCGCGAACCCCGGATTGAGCTACGGAAGAGAGGCGAAACTTCTGTGCAAGAAGGTCGTGGCCTTCTTTCAGCTTCTGGCTGAGAGCCAGGATCACGGCGTGCGGAGGCTTGGTGTCACACAAGAGCTACTGTCGCTTGTCACCGGTCTGGCGCATTACCTGAAATTGATGATCCGGATCTGCTTGTCTGGCGCACTCAAACTGGAACGGGATACAAGCAACGGTGAAGGACTTGAGACCTTTCTGAGTGACATCAACAGCCTGGACGATCGACTAGAAGAGGACGAGAACCGCGACTCACGCATAGATTCACAGATTTATGTTGATCGAAAAGCAGATACCTGCGCAGTCTGCGACAAGGCAGTCGAGGACAAGTGCTTCAAAGTGGAAGGCAGAGTCATCCACGCGCCTTGCGTGAAGTGCTATAAGTGTAGCAGAGACATGAGTGGCGACTCTATCAATGCGCGCTGGAGTGAGCAAGCTGTCAAAGTCTTCTGTGAGCTTCACGCTACGCCAGACGCTCGTGCTGGAGGTCTCGTCCATGTTAGTAGACTGCAGCAGTACGTACATCTTTTGCGTGTGGCTCATGCCAGACTTCTTGCAACGCTGAGAACCAGCGGCGCGCTGCCACATACGAGCGATGACCCTAATTTACGAGACTACGACTCCAGGGATGGGCACACACCGAGCAATGAGGGTGATCCGCCATTGCTGCGCTCAAACACCAGGTCAAAGTCGTACGCTGGACGGTCAGGCTCAGAGCGGAAGAACGACGCGAACTACGAAGACACCATGGGCGACATCCGACGGCTACGAAGTACCCGCATGGACAAGCACCTCTCGAACGCCGGCAAGCATGCGCGCAAGTCACGAATTATTGACGGTCCAGAAGGCTCACGGCCTGACTCAGCAGATGGCGGCAAAGATCGAAGACGAACAGGCACTTTCCAGATCGTCGAGGACCGCGACGCGAACGGTGAGATCACCTCTCAGCTCACCTTCGGCAGACAAGACACCATGACCTTGGACGATATTCCGCGAATAGTGCAAGCGCAGCAGACACGCGAGCAGCGACCGAATGCCTCCCGATACGCAAGACAGCGAATGGTGCCTCAGGACCCAAGGCCGAAGATGGTGAACGGTGGCCACGCCCGAGAATTCTCCGAGGAAGGCAAGCCCATCACCAACGCCGACGGCCGTCCACCGGGCACGAAGAAGTACTTCTCCGAGCTCACCGCACTGGAGTACTTCATCGTCCGCCATGTCGCCGTGCTGTCCATGGAGCCGTTGCTGGAGGGTCACTTCAACCAGGAGGAGCTGCTCGACCTCATCGAGACGAAGCGCCCAACTTTCTGGTCCAAGTTCGGTAAGGCGTTCGTACCGAAAGAGAAACGGTCAAAGGTACCGAAGAATGCTATCTTCGGCGTGCCGCTCGAGCAGCTGCTGGAGCGAGACTACGAGGAGAGCACCGACTGTGTTGGCCCGGGCTCACTGAAGATCCCAAGCTTGATCCAAGAGGCTGTGAGCGCCATGAAGACGATGGATATGTCCATCGAAGGCATCTTTCGCAAGAACTCAAATATAAGGAGGCTGAACGAGATCAAAGCCGACATAGATGTGAAAGGTGTCGTCGACGTCGACCTCAGCAAGGAAGGGCCTGTGCTCGTTGCGGCCTTACTGAAGAAGTACTTACGCGAGCTGCCAGACCCACTACTAACGCACAAGCTCTTTCGACTGTGGATCACGAGCTCGAAGATCGAAGACACCGATAAAAGACGGCGGCTGCTACATCTAACCTGCTGTTTGCTGCCGAAAAGCCATCGGGACACGATGGAAGTTCTCTTCACGTTCATGAACTGGGTATCCTCATTCAGCCACGTGGACGAGGAGAGCGGCTCAAAGATGGATGTTCACAACCTTGCCACAGTTATTGCGCCCAACGTCCTTTCCTCGCCCTACAAAGATGCTGCTACGGGAGGACCGGGCAAGCCTCCGGGGATGGGAGATGTGGATGAGTCTTTCCTGGCCATTGAAGCGGTCCATAGTCTGATCGAGTGCAACGAGAGCATGTGCGAGGTACGGAATCAACCACTCCCCTTCCCCACGGCTTTTCCGAGACCCCATGCTGACTAACATCACTTCCAGGTTCCCGAAGATCTCTCCCTCATACTAAATGACAGCACTCTCTTCTCTTCGACCGCCGACATCACTACAAAGGAGATACTCAAGCGGTATGGCGATCGAGCTAAAGCTCCGCAAATCAACCAAAACCCCACATCACTGGACCTAGAATCTCCCGGTGGATCTCGAGGAGGTGGTGGCAGCGCAGCAATGCGGGTGGACGGAGATCTGAGTCAGAGTCGGGCTTGGGGACAGGAGAGTAGTGTCAGGGCTGTTGCTGCTGACGGGCAGGGAGGTGGAGAGGGAAGTCCGGTAAGGGGAACGGGTCCGAAGGGGTGGGATGGACGAGGGCAAACGAGGGTCGCAGGCATGGCGTGAGGGTTCTTTGATGATTGAGTGAGCTCTCAGCGCTGCCATTGAAGTGATGGGATACCGAGTTGACGTAGCGCAGCACACGAAGATGAATTGAATGCATGTGAACGCACGGTCATTACAAGGGTGAGTACATTACCTTTCGTTTAGTGTTGCATGTAATGGTCGTACTGCGCTGTCGCTTTTTCACGCGTCTTTGGCCACCTCTCTCCACGGTGTCGGTCGTGCCTTCCTTACACTCGGGACAGGCGCGCACTTGCACAGCCATGGCCGGCGAACGGGCAAGATCAGCGCCCACCTCTTTGTTTCTTTCTTCACTTCTCACTCAAGCCACTCTACTGCCATCAATTGCCATCAAAGCTATGGCATCACAAGACGAGCCACGAATCGATGATGAAGACTGGCGGGAGCGTCTCAACGACCTGATCGGCCGCGGCGCATTCAGCGTCACCAAGACAATACAGCATGAAGTCAAGGCTGCCGAGCCTGGAGTCAAGATGATTGAGCCCGAAGTCAAGATCGTCGATCCCGTCCCTAGCCCTACCTCCACGCTGAACGCGTCAGATGACACCGCTCCGACCGGAGCAGATGCGTGGAAGGAGGAATGGTGGGCCATGTCCAACCGTGCCTTGGTCCCAGATGGACGCGAGACCACCGTTCATGCAGCCCTTGACCGCAAGCAGGCCCGTCGTCGCAGACTCTCACTGTCTTTCTCCTGCTAACATAGATACAGTCATTCAATGACAACATCTCTATGCACGCGAGAGAAAGATCAACCAACGCCGAGAACGAGAGAGTGTATCAATTCTTCCAGATGCGGTACGGTGGCGATAATAACAGTCTCCCGGCGTGGCAGAAATTATGTGAAGATGTCGAGGTCGCGATTGGGAGCTCGATTGATGATTGCAAGGCAGTAAGCACTCCTCACGCCGCGAAAGATCAGAATAAAGAACTGACCGCTGCATCAGATCCTCAAGCTCGTCTACGTCTATATCAATCAATTCGTCGACGCAGTCGGAAGCAGCGGGAAGATCGAAAAGTTTCCTACCTTCGAGCCTCTCAGAGTCAGAATCAAGCGCTTGCCGTTCCCGCTCGAGAAAGCAAAGGACAACCTCTTTCTCCAAGTCATGCTTAGAAAAACAAGTCTTCCGAAGGGAATCTTCGCCGTAGAGGAAAGGGATGGACTTACTGCTAGTGCTAGCGCTCTGAGACCTCAGAGTCGCGGACCTACGAGACAAGCGCCTCGTAGCAATGTCATGAGCTCGGTCAATGCCAGGATCGCGGAAATCAAGGCGCGGAAGGCCGCAGCGAAGGATCGGGTCAACGGGAATCGCGAAGTTCCCGAAGTCACGGACATGGTGGGATCTGTCGAGCTGTCAGACGACACTAGCGCTGGAGATGGAGCCGAAGCGACTGCGACCGGTCACCGTACAGATGGTTGGGCGAGGGCGCCGCGTGGGCCCCCGAGAACTTTACGCATATGAGTTATCGCGTTGGACGGGTGAGCTGTACGCATTCTACACCACGCGCAGGTTAGTGTATCCAGAGTTGAGGATGAGGGGTCTGTGGAACGTTTGAGATTGGAATGTTTAAAGTCTTTTGAGATAGCCTCTCATGGACAGCGCTCAGCGCGTAGCGACCGTTTGACCGACTCTATCTGCCCCCATCCATGTCCGTCTCAATCTCGAGAGCCGTCCCTGACGTACATCTCCCAACCATGTCAAAGTTACAAGTCACAAGTCCAATCCCTCCTTCGGGAGCCCAACCATGTATCCCCAACGCCTCGCTCGCTCTACCGCTGATGTGATACGAAAGAAGATGATGTAAAGACTGTAAATGATACACGCTCACTCATACAAACGAAAAGAATCCTGTCGCACGCTTAGCTAGTGCAGAGGCGACAGCGTGCCGCGAGGTGTGGGCTCCTCGTCGAAGTCTTCGCCGCTACCAGTCTCGATCTCGGCAGGAGTACCATCTTGTGTCTGATGTTTCGGCCTTGGCGTCGCCTCCGGATCAATCGCGCAAGGACTTAGGCTCCTCGTCCGCACAGTCGCCAACGGCTCAGTGAGGTAGTCGTATCCATTAGCGTCCATATCGATGACCTTGCTCTCGCCACCACCAGGGACACGTGGGAAGATCTCAGGCGGCGTCAAGCTCCCACCTATCCTCTCTACCTCAGCCGCAGACTCCTCAGCAATGCTGGTGTCGTCTGTGACGTGCGTGGCAGCCTTTGCCGAACTATCCTTAAGAGCCGCGATGTCCTCATTCGAAATGACACTACCTTGCGAGTTGGTGCGCATCATCTCGATACCAAGCTTGCTGGCGCGCTTCTCCTTCCTTGCTCGAGCAGGACTGCGCTGCCGCATGGCAGCAGGCTGCTGTGCGAACATTGTCGAGGCTGACGAGGACGACGAGTGGGAAGGATGGCCGAACTCCTCGTCCTCGTCATCACCGCTTTCAGCTGTAGACTCATGCGGCTGGCGCTCGAGGGACGCACGCTTAGCGGCTATGGCTTCGGAAGATGGCTGTTTGCGTATCGTCGCAGGGGGTTCGGGAGTTTCGAGACTGGCTGGGGCTGACGTCTGGTGTGGCAAGGAGATAGGAGGCGGCGACTTGGCCTTGCTCGAATCGAGCTCGGGAGGCACGGTAGAGGTCGGTGAAGTAATGCCCAGACCACCGAAGTTGCGCTCAAGGTCAAGATCGCTGAAGTCACTCGTGGCTTGGCGGCTGATGATGAGTGGGATACTCTCGAAGCGAGAGCCCATCGAGGACTGTGAGCCGATTGAGCTGCCGCGAGTGGGATTACTCCAAGTACTTGACATCGCTGTCCCGAAGCTCCCGACACCCGATACAGATGTACTTGTAGGACTGTTCGTGTCCGCGGATGAGCTCGACTGCGGTACCTGCCGCAGATTGCTCATCGGGATCTGCTGAGCAGGCGAAGGCTTCCAGCCGTCAGGCGCAGGCTTCCACTGACACAACGTACCCATCGCACTCTCCAGCTTCTCGCGCGTTGGCGGCTTCTCGATGAGAGCGTCGAAATTATGCGGTGCCTGCAGCTCCTTCAGGTACCCAGTGACAGCCACTATCGGCGTGCTTGAGTTTGCGTTCTTCGTGTCCCGTATCATGCGCGCGACATCTGCGCCATTCACTTGCGGGAGCTTGTACTCCATCATGATGATGTCGAACTTGACCTCAGACATGGCATAGCGCATGGCCTCCGACCCATTCTTGCACGTGATCGTACGGCACCGCAATTTTTCGAGCAGACGCTCCATTACAAGGCGGGAGACTGGGTGGTCCTCACAGACCAGAACATCAAGTGTGCGAAATGTTGGACCATCCATAAGACTAACCTGCGATGATCGTCGTGAGCTTTGGCGCCGGCGCTGCACCCTGAGCAATGCTTTCTGTCTCGTATCCTCGTTGTCGGATGAAGACGGCGAAATGTCGAACACTCCGCTGCGGCGTTTGTGATGGTTTGGCACTAGCTCAGGCACGAGATCACCGTCTTGATCTTGCGAGCCAACAGTGTGTGATCGCTGTCGAGGCGAGGAGGCGCTTGACTGCCTCTGCTTGGCCATCTCTTGCGAAAGCGGGATCTGGATAGAACCGGACTGCATGCTCTTGATCGGTGAGGGTGTACCCAAGGTCTTGAAAGTGACTGGAAGGCGTGGTACTTGCTCGAAGAAGCTGCCCGGCTGCAGTGAGCTACTACCTTGACCCAATAGAACAGCAGCGCCACTTGTTGTTCGCTTTCGCTCCTGGTTGGGTCCCGTGCTGAAGGACACAAGCAATGGGGACCCAGGCTGAGAGCCTCTGCTAGGCGAGGAGTTGGTTTGGCTGAGCGTGGATGGCGAGTGTGACCGGTTGTGGCCCTTGTTGGCAGACAGCGTCCGGTGAAGCGGCATAGACAGTACGGGACTTGAGGCCAGCGAAGGCGCCACAGACGGCGATGTGATCGCTGGCGACGAACTGCCAGCTACCGAAGCGGACTTCGCGTGACCCTGTGCCTGGGACTCTGCGCGGAACTTCTGGATGACGTCCTTGTTGAGCTTCTCCAACACTGGCAGGTTTTTGTACGAGAAGTTGCCAAAGTCATCAGCGACAGCAGGCTCACTCAGTCGTCGCGCTTTCTGGTCTCGGACATGCGGCGGAATGTGTAGAGGCATTAGACTGCGCTTGACAGCCGCATTGACCTGGCTCCTCACTCTTGAAAGTGCATCGTGCGGGCGGTCAGGGTAGTCGGCCCCTGGCGTTTGCGACGGTGATGTAGTCTGATCCTCGAACTCGGCAGAGAAGTTCTGCATTGTCGCACCACGTGCGTCGAAGTATTCGGTGTCCTCTGGATTCTCAGCCATGGGGATGAACGATGCTTCATCCTCGCGCAGTGTGTCCCAATTGATCTCGGAGAACCAAGCATGCGCCTTGATCTCATCGCCACCGCTTTGATACTTGTCATCCTTATTTGATCCAAGACGGTCTTTCGGGTCGATACATAGCAGCTTGTCGATCAGATCCTTCGCTTCCGACGACGCATTGTCATCATCGCCATCCTCCGGCCACTGAATGTTGCGAGTCAAGATGTTCTCGAACACCTGATCAGGTGAGTCTGCGTTGAAAGGTGGCCGTCCGTACAGACACTCGAACACGATACATCCAACAGACCACCAATCACTCATTTCGTCTTGCCCTGCGCCGTTGATAGTCTCTGGTGCAAGGTAATCTGGCGTACCCACGAAACGCCTGTTGCTATCCTCAGGATCGAAGAGATGCATGGGCGGTGGAGGCATTGCTGTGCTCGCAATTGGGGGCGTGTCAATCCGCTGGTGACTAGAAACTTGGCTTAGTGGTTGGAATCCGTAAGGATCGGGGCTTCCGTTCTCCTCCTCAACGTCGGTCTCTTCCTCGATGGGCGTGCGTCCGTCAATCACAGAGAACCGTCTGAACATACTGTTGAGTGCATCGCTTTCGCCACTGTCACTACGTAACCCTCCCGACGTACGCCTGCCTTCCCTTGAGCTGTCACGGTTGAGACTGAAGTACGAGGGCTGGCTTAAATCGGAACCAGGATATGGTGTGAGTGCAGGAGTCTGCGCTGGAGAGCCATTGCTTGCCATGAAATCGAACGACGTTGACCTTGACGAAGTGATAGATGGCGCGCGACGGAACGGACCCTGCTTCAGAAGATCAGGAGGCGCCTCGCCAGGCTTAGCATTCAGTATGCGCTTCTGACGGCCGACCATTCCCATGCGTGACAAGCCGAAGTCAGTAAGCTTGAGATGACCCTTGGCCTCGATAAGCAGATTGTCCGGCTTGAGATCTCGGTGTACGATCTGGCATGCATGGAGGTGCTGAACGCAGAGCACCACTTCAGCGATGTACTTCTTTGTCCAGTCTTCCGGCAGCTCGCCGAGGACCTTGATGAGAGACGCGCAATCGCCACCATTGAGATACTCCATCACGAGGTATAGGTAGTCTTTGCTCGAGAACGTCCAGTAGAGCTTCGCCACGAAATCGCTCTCGCCTTGCCACATCATGATCGCTCGCTCTGCCTTCACATTCGTGACTTGATTCTTGGCGACCATGTCGGCCTTATTCAATACCTTAATAGCATAGTAATCACCAGTCGACTTCTTCTTTGCGAGGTACACGCTACCGAAAGCGCCTTTACTAATGGGCTTGATGATCTCGAAATCCTTGATCGAAGTCTGCACGGCACGAGGTTGCGGGTTGCTCTGGACAGTGCTTAGTCGCGGTGAAGCAGGTCTGCCCATTGCGTCCGACATGGCTGCAGAGGACTGTCTGCGATGGTGATGTTGACTCTGCGCTCGGATGATAGGCGACGTAAAGTCAGTTGAGTGCAGTATGGGTGAAGTGATGGGAGATGGCATGCTCTCTGCGCCGCTTGGTAGCCTTGGCTTAACCATACGCAGAGGTGAGGAAGGCCCTGGAGGTACGCGACCAGGCGATGGTTGACGGTTCGCAGCCATCAGGCTCGGAAGCACAAGACTCTTGCGCTTCCGCTCGCGTGACCTGGTGCTTGCCATGCGGCTCAGACTCAACTCGGCGCTAGGCGAGTCAGCGCGACGACGGCCACCGGACGCTACAGAAGATCGCATGCTGCTGTCGCTGTCACCGCCAGCATCACTCTCGGGCGCGAGCGATCCGCGCTTCGGGAAGGGCAAATCGGTCAAGGACATCGTGCCATAAGACTTGGGCGTCGCGTGACCGCCACCAGGGCTGCTAGCTCTCGAAGAACCTACCGAAGAAGTCCGTCGGCTAAGCATAGGGTCTGATACATTGCGTAGCGCCGTAGCCATAGCCGATGGGAGCGGCGCAGACGGGTATGATCCAGCCAACGATGAAGTATCTGACTGCACATCTTGTTGCGGGTCTCGTGGCGAGATGTCCAATGGTTGCTCATCAGGCGTTTGGAACTCGTCCAGGCTCTCACTTGAATCGCTCACTTCGCCAGCAGTGATGCTCGCAGCCTTTTGCATCGCCGCCTCGATACATTCCTGGACGAGTACATCGTACTCGACCCTGATGCGTTCAGAGTACTCTAGAATCTGGCGATGACGGAACACGGCGTCCAGCTTCGCCTTCGCGAGCATTGAAGTGTCGTCACAGAGCACGGCCAGTCCTTGTTCGTTCTCGAGAGTCGCTATGCTGGGCGACTGCCACTGCATGACTTGTTGTATGCGGCCCTCGGATTGCGGCGATTGGGTGCGAAACTCGCCAGGTGTCCAGCCCTTGGTGTCCTTGATAGCCGGGGTGCTGATCTCCATCGCCGTGTCGCAGAGATCCATTACGAGCTCGACGATGCGCGCAAGTGGTCGTCGCACGGCAAAGGAACGTGCACGATGATGGCCAAAGCCACTTGCCGATGATTCTCGTGACCGTTGTTGAGGACCAGTTGCGGGTGAAGCTCTGCCAGACGAGGGACCAGACGTTGGCGTAGAGCTGTAACCGATGGGCATGCCTTTGTACTCAGCAATGGGTGCTGGCACGGGTAAGCCGACGTCTTGAGGCCCAGTCTTGGCGTGCCGAGACTGGGCTTCCAATGCATCCAAAACTCTGACCAAAGCCGATCGCTGCTCGTTGAGCGATTCCTGTGCCATCTGTACTTCCATCTCGGCGCGATGCTCCTGTGAACAAAGCTCCGTATGCTTTTCGAACCACCAAGGTGTGATTGAGCGCTCGCAGATACGGCACAGCACCGGAAGTGGTGGCGGGTGACTTCCTGGATTGTGCACACCGACTTCAGCGAGTAGCGTCAGATAATCCGCCAACATCTCCGCGCCGATGCCCAATGACTCTACCAACACGTCCGGCAGATCGATGGTAATCTCTCGGACCACCGCAGGCTTGATCATCCACATGGTGTGACTTTCAGCACCCGAGGTTCTGTCGTACACCATGATACCTTGCGCCTCCAAGAAGATACCTTGAGCTTGCTCCTCCTCGACCGCATCGGCTTCTTGAGCGACAGCCTGACTGGCAGCCTCAGCTGGATCGGGAGCCTCTGCTGAGTCAGGGGCGTCTACTGAGTCAGGAGCTGTCTCTTCGCTCGGCGCCTTCTTCTCAAGCGGAACCTCTGCAGCTGTGTCTCGGACCTCAATCGGTGAAGTGAGAATGCTGCCAGACTCTGCCGGAGGTCTGACGGTGAAGCGTATGATCTGACTCTTCGAGTCGTCCTTCCGAATGCTGTCCACGCACGTTGTAAAGATTGTCGTGTTGCCCAAGAGCATGTCGCCAATCGGCTTGCCGAGCAGACCACTTACGGCATGGCCTGTGAGATCCTGCCATGAGGGACTGAGCCATCGAACATTCCCTTTCAGGTCCATCTCCATGATCGCGTTCACTGATTGCTCGGCTGCCTTCTTGAGATCTTCTCTCTCCTCGCGAATGTCCATACTGATCGTCCTCTCCATCTGAGCACGTGATTGACTGTCTTTCGCAGCATCTTCTTTCAGCGCACTTACCGCAGGTGGCAGTAGCGTCCCCTGCGGCGGTGTTGGTGGTGTGTCGGCCATCGGATCAGGCGTCCTTCACAGGTCCTCTCGAATTCAATTGTCCTGTCACGTGCATGCTCCGAGCAGCAGCCGTGGCACAGCTACCAGCATTCCATCGTCAACAGAGCCATCATGATGTGTTATCAAGATGGGTCTTGCTAAGCGATGTTGGTCGGGGTGCGATGTCTCCGCGCACAAAGGAAGTGAAGTCCCCTGCCAGCAGAGAGTGGCAATGCCGGAACGCTTAAGGCAGAGCGAGCGTTCAGATTGCGATCATAAACGAATTGAAGTTGCGCTGGTCGTCGAACGAATTGTTGCTGGTGCACACCGCGTGAGGATTGCCAACATCAACTGCTCGCCTAAAGTTGTAAAGTTGACCCTATGCTGCGATTGCGGGGTGTCTGCGCGCTAATGTGGACGCAAGCTGCGGGCCGATCTTCCTTCCGCGTATCATAAACAAAGCATCGGCATGGCCATCATCCTTTCCCTCGTTCATTCTCCTTGTCTACTTCACCTTGTTCGACTACATGCTATCCCACAAGCGGAGTTGTTGGACCAAGGCTTATGATGACTCCAGCGGCGTCCCTGCTGTCGAGCGTCGTCAAGTGCCGCTTATGACCAGAATCTGCCATGCATAGCTGGTGTTTCAGATGTACATGTGTACATGCATAAGAAGTCACGGCGGAGGGCCACGGCCAGCGATACGTAAGCTTGGCCCGGTACTTCGGCTGCCAGGTGACAGGCGAGCTTGAGCTTCGAGCACTGCCATCTGCGATGCGGACTTCATCGGCAAAGATTGTCACATTGATAGAGACCGAGTAGTCTCAACAAGACAGACTACGCCGCGTTCCGGCGACTCGTAGCTTGTGCAAGTCTGCACAAGTACAATAGTCTTCTACTCGGATATCTGGCATGGTCGCTCGTGGACACTTCGGCCACGGCACTTGAAAGTGTGGTTTGCTCACCGATTGTCAGCTCGCAGCACCAAGCACATAGCCGCCAAGAGGAGGCCTGGCGCTGATTCGCAGGCCCAGTGGACCAACCTGACGATGATATCAAGTCACTTATTGAAGCTCATCCTCGTTCACCATCAGGACTGAGACGTGAGAACGACGCGTCTTCGCAAAGTATTGCGTTGCAAGCTCGGAGGGTATATCTTTCCTTCTAATAACAGGCTAGATGAGCGTACGCGTTGAGGGCACTGCTCTACGCTGTGTGATCTCTTCTATCCTTACTTAGCCGGAACATCGCAATTCAAAGACAGCAAAGCCCCCAACTCCAGGAACCGCAGCAAAGTATAAGATAAACTCCTTCCCTCTCCTACAGGCTTCCAAACCCCCCTGCTCCCTTCATCCCGAACATAGGCTGCTCCTTCAGCCCACTCTTCTCAAATTCCTCCTTCCTCTTCTCTCTCTTCACCTCCCTCTCTCTAGCTTTCTCAAACGCCTCCTCATCATCCGGCAGTATCTCAGCACCGCTCTGCGAACGACTTAGCTTCGCCTTGGCTTTGTCGACAGCCTTGCTAAGCAAAGACCGTCGACGCTCTTGATTTGAACCCGAGGTCATGGAGCCGGCTGAGCTACCTCCGCGTGACGTGGACTGCGAGATCCGAGACGACATGGTGAGCGTGGTGTCACGAGCTATGGAGGACGCTTGGTGAGAGGCTGAAGTCGATGTACTGGGGCTGACTGCGAGGTTCAGCGAGATGTCGCTGGCAGGCGGTAGGGAGAGGGCGTTGCGACGGACCTTCTCCAGGCTTCTGATGACTGACGAGTCGTCGATGATGGGTTGGCGGTAGGGCGAGCCTGGGTACCGCTGAAGGTAGTGGTCTTTTCGGTAAACTTGGGTTGCTTGAGCGAGTGGCAAGGCTTGTCAGACATTGTTTGTAGGTTATCGCGCTGAGGAGGATCGAGAGCTTGACAAGTCAATATCGCTCATGGTTGCTCAGTGGACGCTATATACCCGGCTAGACTTGAATGGCCCGATGATATTGCTCGCGTACGCCATGATTGAGTCTCTCACTCGATCAGCCGCGTCCACTTCCTGTACGTACACTCACAACGCGTTCGTTACATTCAGGCAATCATTGCATACGAAGCAGTCGGGCCATCAACGAACAAATGGGGCCATACCCAACTCCGAGGTGAACTCCGCGTTCACATCGAGGCAACGAATGCCAAGATGGCGGGCGTACGTACTTCGGAGAAACGACCATTGTCGATCAGCAACTGCTCCATTGTGTCTGATCTGCGTGGGAGAGATATTTTGATCTCTGCTGAAGTGACACGTCTGATGCCTGAGGGTGACGCGGCTGCAGTGACGGTGTCTACGTGCACCTCTGAGCGGTCTACCGCTCACTAGCTAATCACCCCTCGTACTTTGCCGACATCGCATCGACGACGCAGACAGTAATACGTCCGCATAGCTCCGTAGTCATTCGTGGCTTTTCCCAACTGCCGCCGGGCAGTCTGCCATCACTCAGCACTCAGCTAGTAAAGTCACCTCATACTATTCATCATGCCGTTCTCTTCGTGATTGCTTCATGCAGCGACCTGCACCTCATACCACGCCGGCTCCTCCCGCTGCAACAACGTGGTGACCCTCTCAACCTCCTCCGCCAGCCCCTGCACATTCACATCCCAAGCGCTTGATCCACCCGCAGTCCTCTCCCCACCAGCACTGTCACCCTTCACAGCTCCGAAGTGAATCACACCCTCGATCTGGTCGATGCTTCCGCCCAATCTCCCGCTTTCGACCATCCCTGCTGCGTACTCCTCAGCGCGGTCGGCATCGACGCCGAGTAGAGCGCCGAGTGAAGGGAGGGAGATGTTTTGGTAGAGTCGGGAGACGGCAAGGAGATTGTGCTCGAGGACTGCTTTGTCGAGGACTGTGCTGCCGTCGGCAGTCTTGGCGAGCTGGTGGTCTTTCAGCTCGGCGGCGAAGGTCCTGACTTCGGAGGGTGAGAGGAGGCGGTCGAGGAAGATCTTCTCGAGAATGGAATATTCGGGTGTCTCGGACGCGCGCTCGTCTTTGTAAAGTCTGCCTAGTTGGCGAGCGCGCTGTGGTCCAGCTGGCGCGAGCACTGCGGTTGTGATGGCTTGGCGGAGAGTGTGAAGTCGCTCCTCTTCGTCTATCGAGGACTCGTTGGAGAGTGTGTAGTAGGCTGCCGAGGCGTCGAGGAAGTTGCGCATAGAGTCACTGATCCGTGCTTGGCTGAGGGCGAAGAAGAGGCGTGTCTCGGCATCGGTGACGTTGAAAATCACCTGCTTGACGCGATTGAGGTACGTAGTCGCATTCGTTGAGTCTCCATCCTCGAGATAGCAGCGGCATATGCGCATCCATACTTTGGCTTTCTCGTCATCTGAGACTGCGCGTTGGGAGGAGTCTAGAGTGATGACTTGGAGAACTTTGGCTGAGGAGCCAAAGTCTTCGTCCTCTTCGTGGGCATCTGCTAGCAGGAACTTTAGGGTTGTGTCTTGTTGCTCGTAGGAGACTGTCCTTGGTGCGAGGATTTCGAGGATTTCTGAGCCGGCGGCGATTTTGGTCTCGTTTGATAGCGTCGCGAAGCGTTCGAGGAAGGTAGATAAGAGAGGTCGAGAGTGGATGACGCCAATGCTATCCGACAGGATGGAATCGACGTAGGCGACGAGGCTTGCTGAGAGGTCGTCATCCGTAAAGGAAGTGATGATGCTGTGTAGGATGTTTGTGTAGGCTTCAGCTCGTTGCTGAGGACTCTGGGAGCTGGTCTCAAGCTTGTGAAGTTGCGATGCCACATTGCCAGAGGTGGCCATACTTGTTATAACGACCGAGGGCACACTTTTGGGAACCTTTCAGTCCGTTCTCAGACTGTCGGACCAGACTGCGTCGCTGAGATCGAGGCCAAGATGGTGGGTTACGAACGAGCGAGCTTATGTCCGAACAGCATTCGTTGGCGAACCTCAGATGTTCCGATGGAAACTCGACACGTGCTCTGGGGTTATGCTCAACCGTTGAGAGAAATAAATGACAAGTCCCTTGTTTGTCGTTTCGTAGTCGATGTCCACTCATATGTGGCGCTCGCATGCACAGTGGTCAGAGCTTGAGGCCTTCACATGTCAACCACGCAGTATGATGATTTGCTCTACGTGAGCTGGAGAATCAAGCGTGACCGATGTGCATTCCGCAACCACCGAAACCCTTCTTGTCCTCGTCATCACGTATCGCGTCTGCACCGCGAGGCATCTCACCGTGACAACATCGCTCGATCACACGCGACTGGCGATGCAAATGGACCCCTGGTAGCCCTTGAGAACAACAGAGAAAGTACCTCATCTGGGAGCGCGCAGTCATGGCCGAACTCGCGATCAAGCCCGAGATCAAGATCGACGAAGCGGAGAGCAAGTCACTGGGCGAGCTTGATGATTTTGAAGAAGATCAGAGCCTCCAGATTCCCTCGAACCGCGGCCAAAGCTGGCTCACGAAAATCCCCGTCGATCTTTGGCAACAGTGGAACACTCTATACAAGGATGCATTACCAGGCGACAGGATCAAGATTGGACAAATCAAGATCTGGAAGAACGACGGCGGCGCGCCGGGTGAAGAAGCAGAACTACATCTGAACCCGGAGCTAGAGGAGACGTCAGAGCAACCTCAAGCCTACAATGTCAAAATATCAGACGTACATGGATATAACAACTCTGTTGTGTTCGGCGAGAAGGACCTTCCCGGGCACAGAAACCAAGGCTTCGGCCGCAATCGCCGCCTAGGGCCCAAGTCAGCAGGCGTCAACAAGTACGACCGCTACAACAACGGTCCAACTGAGCCATATAAGAAGCATAACGGCTATCGATCTGTGATCCCAAAGCAGACCGTCCTCGCCGCTCAAATAGCGTCCGAGACAAGCATCATTCCGATACAAGACGCGTCCTACCACAAATACATAGATCGCACTCTCACGAAACCCATGCAGAACCAGATACGGACGACCTTGACTCTGGGTATTCAACGCGAGCTCCAGCCCGGCCGTCAACACGGCCTTTTCAGCACCTTCACCACAACCTCCAAACCTCTCAACAAACGCTCCAAGAAAAACCAGAAGGAAAAGTTCGTCCGCATGACCGAATCCGAACTCCTCGATGCACTCTACCGCTGCTTCGCTCGCTACACGCACTGGCCGCTCAAGGCGCTGAGACAGGAACTGCAGCAGCCCGAGGCATTTATTAAGGCCAAGCTGGAGGAGATTGGAGTACTCATCCGGAGTGGAGACTTCGCTATGACCTATACGCTGAAGCCGCAGTATGCTTCGCTGCTTGAGATCAAGGGCGAGGAGGGGCTGGTGCCGAAGGATGAAGTTGCGAAGGTGGAAAGTGCGGGGGACACTGAGGGCACTGGGGCGGAGTCGGACGATGAGGACGACTTTGGGGAGATGGAGGACGTAAAGATGGATTGATGGGATTTTGGAAGTGTCTTTGGGCAAGCGAGGCGTTGGGTGGGCAGATACCCTTGGAGGACTAATCTGAAAGCACGTACATACCGACTAAGCAGATGTATGCGATTCGCGTGCATGCTTGTGATCAATCGCCCTTCCTAGACTGGCCAGGATCCGCGCGATAGCTGCTGTGGCCATCATACTTGTCAGTCATACTGTTTTGCCCGCGGCCGGAGTTCGTGACGCCCTATCGGGCAAGTCGGACTTGCCGTTTGTCAGCGTTGTCAGGTTTATGCATGGGACAATGCAATCTCCATTCCAGCAATCATCCTTTCGTCACAGTACATGGATACTGCGTGCAATACACGACTGTAGCAATAGCCATTCTATAGTGACAGCTGATCAACCTGCAGATTCGAATCAGAATCCACAGGCAGTCACGTCGAGTGGCGAATCGGGACGAGCATTGTCAGGAACAGCGCGTGAAAAGGATCAAGGGCCTGTGTCGATGCCACGGGACGGTCTCGAACGGCAAGCAGCCACGACTGAGCAAACGCCTCTACTCGCATTCGAATCATCGAGCGCAAAGGGATCCATCGAGACCCATTCGGCGACCGACTCGGGGAGACCAGCCAATGGCAACAGGCACGATGGTGGCAAAGTCGACCGCATCGAGAGCAACGTCGCGGCGAACCAGTCGCTCTCTCTAGGAAGAGGCGTACTCAGCACTATCGGGCTAGGCGGCCTTATCCTCCTGCAAGCGACAAATATCTCAATCCTCACAACGACGCAGTCGGCCATTGCGTCCGACCTGGACGCGTTCGAACTCACGTCATGGTTCACCTCAGCGTATCTGATCGCCATGAGCGCGTTAGGTCCGCTCAATGGCAAGTTCGCAGCAGTCTTCACGCCTCGCATTACGATCTTTGCATCTTCAGTCATGCTCGCGATCGGCGTGGTGATATCTGGACTAGCTAGTGGCTTTCGAGACTTCATCGTTGGACGCGTCTTCGCTGGCATCGGTGCAGCAGGCATCTTTACGGTCTCGATAATCATTGTGCTTGAGCTCACCGGTTCGAAGCGTCGTGGGCTGGCGATCGGCATGCTCAACACTGGCTTCACGATTGGTGTGGCTGCGGGTGCAACTTTGGCCGGTGCCCTGCTACCGTATACTGGCTGGCGGTGGCTGTTCCTCGGACAAGCACCCATCGCACTCATAGGCGGTACTTGTATCCTGTTCAGTATACCCGCCAGCTTCACGTCAGGCGGCAAAGCGAATACAACCACCCTACTTCATAGTCTGTCACAGCTCGACTACTTCGGTGCACTGACCCTCACGACCTCCATCACACTTTGTCTGTACAGTCTGGGCTCCTCGAAGCACATCCCTCTGCTGCCTCTGCTCCTATCGCCTGTTGCGCTCACAACCTTCATCCTCAACGAGCTCTACCTCGCCCGCGATCCAATCATCCCGATCACCCTCCTCAAGTCCCGTGGTCTGCTTTTCACCTGTCTCGCGACGGTAGGCTACATGATGGCTCGCTGGACAGTCCTGTTCTACACCCCTACGTACGCCATCGCGGTACGACAATGGTCACCGGCAACAGCTGGCGCGATACTCGTACCCACAAATGGCGGCTTTGCCCTTGGTAGTCTGCTGGTAGGCTGGCTACACATCCGACGTCAAGGCTCATTCTACATACCCACGCTAGTCGTGTATGCTATCTTTCCACCGACGCTCATACTTCTCGCAGTCTTGGCCAATCACAGCTCGAGCATGGCGCTCTTCATACTCGATGTGTTGCTCTGTGGAGCAGCTACCGGAGCAGCGCTGAACTACAATTTGGCACATCTGCTGCATTTGACGCCAAAGAGTACGCACTACGTTGCGACTTCGCTGCTGGCGACGTTTCGTGGTTTCTCTGGATCCTTTGGCTCTGCTATAGGAGGCGGGCTCTTCACCAGAACACTGCATGATTCACTATCGAGGCAATTCGCTGAGCAAGGGATCAGAAATGACGATCTGATCAGGAGGCTCCTAGGGTCGCCCGCTCTGGTAGGGCAGCTGCATGGAATCGAACGACAGATTGCAGTCACCGCCTACGAGGCAGCTCTGAGAAAGCTGTTCTTATGCGGCGCCGGTCTAGCCGCGCTCATGATCCTCGTGCAGGCCAGCACCGGCTGGAAGAAAGGTGTTGAAGCCGAGACCAGTATAGCAGAGCAACCTCCGAGCATAGGTGAGGCCGAGAACGAGATCGTGGAGTAGCACAATTTGATAGACTAAGCTGGCTCACGCACTGTGTACGTAGATCTCCACAGATCAGAACATCAAATTCGAGGGCACGCTGTTCTTGTCTCGCATCTTCTCTGCCGTCGCCACACCAGCTATCGGTAACTTGGGGCCCGCATGGCCATTACTTGCGCCATTCACGCCGATTCTCGCCACCGCTTGGCTGTACGCTGGGTGCGTTGGCAGCAGTCCAAGCTGCGCAAGGGCCGTCGCCTGATCCCATGAGATGTGTTCGTGGTATAATCGATCGCCTCGGATGTTGACTACTGCCATCATCGGGATTGCGACTTTGTGGCCAGTGGGCGGTATGCCTGGGAATCTGGAGGAAGTGTCAGCGTCGTGGGCTAGGCGATCATGGCGACGTCTTGAAGCTGGCAGACTCACAGCCAATCGACAATAGTATCGTGAGTGAACTTGAAGATGAACTCATCGACCACACGATCAATCCCTACAGTCCGAGAGATGAGCTCGAGCTCCGTGTCAGCTGGGTTCGAGAAGATGAAGTGGTCTCGATAGAACGCTGTCAAGTTCTCACGACCGATGCCGCCAGTCAGCTACATCATGTCAGCATATCGAGTCACCTGAGAAGCAAGTAAGTCAACAGACAGTAGGCACATGATTCACATAAGGCTCCTGCACCATCGTCGCCATAGTCTTCTCCACGCTTCTCTCGGCGAACTCAAACATAGTGTGCTCGTCCCAGATCGCCTCGAGATCAAAATAAGGTCCTTCCATGACCTTCTTCAAGAAGGTCAGACTCCGTGAATGCGAGACTGCCTCATCAGCATACGAGAACTTTGGGTGGAAGGGCGTGGCGAATAGGTGAGAACTCGTTGTGGCGTAGGAGTAGACTTTCTCGCGCTTGCTACGTTCGGTTGCGGGAGAGACAGGGGCGCCGGCTGCATGGATGGCTATGGGGATTAGCGAGGGGGAGAGGGAGGCGAGATCGGACGAGGTGGTGTAGAGAATTATGCCCGCGAGGCTCGGGATCTTGGAGGCGGAGGGCGCGACGCGATTCCAAATTTCGTAGTCGTAGCCTTCAAAGCATCAGCCTTTACCGTCAGGTATTCTAAAAGCTCCAGGATCTGCTCACAGACGATGCCGATCGTCTCTTTTGGTTGGCATTTGTCGGCCGTCGCCAGAGCATTGGTCGCTGCTGCCAGCGGATCAACGCTGGCACTCCATGCCTCCGGCAAGACCTCCACAACGCAGTAGCCTTCCTCGGCCCATTTCATTGTTGCAGAGGGGATGCCATCCTCGATCCTGAGCTGCGATTTATCATTGATGCCAGACTCCGATATGAGTAGAATGATGCCAGGTCCGGTCCCTTTGCGCGATAGTGGGTGAACTAATGAGATACCATTTGCGACGACTTCGATCTTCGTTGCTGGGAGCGATTCCGTAGCTTCACCGATGGATCCCATCGTCGTTGCGTTGTGGTTCAGATATTCGAAAGCTACGAACGCGAGATTACAGGTTTCCTGAGGGCGGTGTTGCTATGTAGTTGATTGGCTGGAACGATCCGAGCCAGGCGCGACGATCAAGTATGGAAGCACTGGTGGAAGCATGAAGAGTCAGATTTGCAGCGATATGGAATCGCTCTTGAAGTCACTCTTGAGGTTAGATGTATTAGGTACAATGGCTGCATGACGTTGACCATGCAGATCAGAAGTGGCGCAACTAAATAACCAGCCGGGTACATGTATCCAGGTCAAACTCTGGCAGCTACTCAGGTGGATATATAGTGCTACAACTCATCTCATGCATATCAGCGATTGAGGTCATATCTCGATGGAGATTGTGGCTTCGGTGCGCAAACGCAACAGAGTACGATCGCAAAGTTGCAAACATCGGAGCCTGACAGCGATCCTAAGGTACGGAAGGTTGTGGCGGTCTCCTCCCACATCTGTACCCTGGCATGATATGGCCGCAGCTCGTGCAGCGTCGCGACGTCAACGTAGCTCAACACATTGCAGAGACTTACGCCTCACGAGTAATCTTTTGTATTGCGCAGACGTTTGGCTATCCGATGCGACGAAGGCTGCGCGTAGAGCACGGTAGTGACTATGGGTGGATATGGAATCTCAGCAACAGCACTTTTGACCACGTCAATGTCAGGACTCGCTGGCACACAAGTGAAGAGGTTCCACACTCCGTGTTCCCGGACTCCCAGTGGAATGTGAATGCAGCGGAGGAGTATGCTGTCGTAGCTGTCGCCAGAAGCTTCTTATCGGCGGCTCGACGTGTTCCTAGACTTCTTTCTTCGCGAAGGTCGTCGGCATGTGCGACAATGTATAAGACCCATAGAGTCCTGTAGCAGTGAAGTCACAACGCTTAGTGCTGGCAGACACTGCAACCTGCAGGCGTCACATGTCTCCCTACTCTCGTTCATACATCCCTCGAAGTCTTCTTCGCCGTTTAACACTTCTACTTCGTGTATAGACAGCCACTGTTGCCAACACACTCCCAACAGCTCGACTTCGACCTTCCTGTCGGCGAGCGATCACCAGATCCCAGGATTGGTATAGTCAAGATCCTTAGCAATGATGTCGATCAGGAAAGCGTTAAAGCTCCAACGATCGAAGCCGTTGATATATCTTCTGGACCTCCCCGGCGAGGTCCGCAACTTGATTTACGAACTCTGCCTGGACAAAAGCACTGATGGCATCGATCTTCCGCTCGTACGTCAGAGGACGGCGCAGCGACATGACCGTAGGCGTGAGCTGATAAGAAAGATGGAGACGGCGCTTGGAAAGAGTCGGAACCAGCTATCGCTGCTGCAAACCTGTACGCAGATCTACAACGAGGCCAAACACCTAGTTTGGCACAACGTTGGTATCACTCTCTTTGCGCTCCACGGAGCTTGTAGGAATGATCCGAACGATCTGGATATATTACCCCGCAAGCAATTCCTCCCGAGAAGGGTCCAGAAAGATTCAGGGACATCGGTCACCACTTCGAATATGTTCAGCGGCTCGAGCTCGTTGGACTCGACACGCTGGCCTTGATGTTGGCCCCTCCTCAGATGCTCGTTGGACACAGGCTTTCGAAATTGATATGACCACCCAAGAAGTCTATGCCAGCGATGCGTAGGAAAGAGTACTTTCCTGAGCTGCGAATGAATCTGAATTGCACCAAGGACGCCTTCCATCTCTTCTGCCGAGCAATCCCGCAGGTGAAGCATCTTACAGTATTCGATAAATGCTTTGACGAGCTCGCTCAACACATTCGTCGTGTACCATGGCTAGTATTCATGGCCTCGGATGCGAAGTGCCACTGGCTGTACTTGCGGGTGCGTTTCCCGCAGCTCGACCCTCTGCATTTGCGAAACTTTGAGGGAACTGGCCCTCTGGAACAGTATGATTTTGTGGCAGGAGCATGGCGCATGAAGAGTAGTAGCGAGGTGCTAGAAGGGTTCGACACGCCGGGCATGCTGGACAGATGGATGAAGTCGTGGCGTGCGTCGAATGGCATGTGCCCTCTCTTGTGGATGTAAGACGAAGAGTGCCGTAAAGTGGCTCCCTCAAAACCCTAGGTGGAAGAGTAGCGATGCGCGCTCGAACCGCCGTCGGATATTGCAGGGTGTGTGTCGAAGCGACGAGTCGAAGGAGATGTTGAAGGAGACAAAGAGAAAGCACCACACCTCAGCTTCCAAATCCAACAATGCTTCCACCAGAGACAAAGCAACGTCCCAAAGCAGTTACAACTTTCGTGTGGATACTCGCATAAACTCCCACAGCAGTACACAACTCACCAGCTAGTAGCCATGCCAGCCCCAGGTACGATGTGTTGCCACAAACTCTACATCTACACCGTCTGCGGCCACTCTCACTTCTCCCAGCATCCCACCATCGAATGCCGACATGCCTCGATCTCACCCAGCTCCAGTAGCTCTGAAACCTGTGGCTTCATAGCCCACCCGTACCAGTCTTGGAAGCTCGAGTCGCTTTGCCCAGCCTGCGCGCGACGGAGGACTCAATTGATGGCTGGACTGGAGCAGCAGCAGACTGTCAAGTATGACGAGTGGAAGTGGAAGGTCAGCTATGGCATGCCGAGTCATGGAAAGGACTATTGGGGCCGCAAGGCTGATGAGAGGGAGGAGGAGGCGAAAAGTATGAGGGAGAAGGAGAAGGGTGAACAAAGCAGAGGAGGCGGTAGGAAGAGCGGTAGGTTCAGTCTGAAGAGGATGAGCTCGAGAAAGTCAGCGAAGACTGTGGCCTCGGGTCGATGAAGACCGATTGTGTGATGCGTGACGGGCAAAGATGAAGCCTGTGAATCCTGTACTCTCAATACCGCACGATTTGGCGACGGGGAAGAGCGAAAGCGGCTTAGCGCGCCGGCGGGAGTCCGGATCGGCACTTTAGCTCCACAAGCCAGTGAAGCGACTGGTTGCAAAAAGTTGACTGCATCGACAATTTTTGGCTGGTCTGTGACAAAGAACGACCGACCACAACATACCGTGCAACCACATGCGTAGGGCAACATCAACGTGGTGAAGCATGGAGTCACGGATCCTGACATGACGTTGTGTCTGTGATCAGCTGCAACCCACAAATCAAGTGTTCAACGGTACTCAAAATGAATTCGACAATGGTGAACGGCGTTAGTCACCCATGCAAAGTCGTCCTCGCAGCGTCGATCGCCAAAGCGCTTGCTTCAGAAGTCCACAACGATCTTGCGAAGCTCTCACGGAAACCTCACCTTCATGGCTATCTCGCGAACAAGGACCCGGCAGCTCGCATGTACGCCGACTGGACCGGCAAAACCTGCCGCGAGAATGGCTTCGACTTCACTCTTCATGATGTCGAGCGCGAGGACCTTGAGGACGAGCTGAGATCGGCAAACCACCGCGACGAGATCGACGGAGTGATCGTCTACTACCCGGTCTTCGGCAGTGAACGCGATCGTACACTGCAATGGACAGTGAGCATGTACAAGGATGTTGAAGGGCTGTCGCCGCAGTTGATCAGCAATATGTACCAGAACATCCGCTTCTTGGATCCTCCGTTCAATGTGCAGAAGTCCATCCTTCCATGTACTCCACTTGCGGCGATCAAGATCCTTGAGCACTTGCATGTGTACAACTCCTTCCTGGACTACGGCAAGCGACTCTTTGGTCGCAGGATCACCGTCATCAACCGGAGTGAGGTCGTTGGTCGACCGCTGGCAGCGTTGCTGGCGAATGATGGCGCAGAGGTGTATAGCGTTGATGTGACTGGCGTGCAGCAGTTCAGCAGAGGTAGCGGGCTTCGGCGACAGAAGCACGAGACCAAAGATCTCGAGGGCTGGGGGCTGGAGCAATGTCTGCCAATCAGCGATGTAGTAATCAGTGGAGTACCAGGGGAGACTTACAAGATTCCGACCAATCTGATACGAGAAGGTGCAGTGTGTATCAACTTTTCGAGCGAAAAGGTGAGGTCACATTTTAGAGACGCACTCGCTCGACGATCGACTGACTAGTCCTCGACAGAATTTCGACCCCGACGTCAAAGAGCGAGCATCAATCTACGTGCCCGCAATCGGTAAGGTGACGATCGTTGTGCTGCTTCGAAATTTGGTACGACTCGTGCAAAACAAGCCAGAGGAGAGTGGTGTAGGGGGCGCGTAGAGAAGAGCCGATCACTCTCTAGTCCAGGGCAGTCCTGGCTTTCGGGCTCTCAGGGCTTGAGGCCTACCAGGCTTGCAAGCGTGCCGTTTTGCACGATAGCGGCTTGTAGATCAGATCCAAGACCCGAAACGAGCGGACGTAGGCCTGTACTGGTCAGCGACTTCCAGGCATCTCAGATACGAGTTTCATCGTAATACGAACCGTGCCGCTGCAAAGGATCCCACCTTATTACGATGTCTTTCAGAGACTGCGTATCTCGATAATGTTTTGCGATGCGTGCTTCCAGCTGTGAAAAGCTTGCACACCCCTGCTGCTGCTCTATCACAACAACTCCTAACACAAAGGGTCGATTCGTGTTGCCAGCTGCAACGAATCCTAGCCGGCCTGAGCAGTATTGTGCGTGCATCTTCATTTCGGCGGTCAGCCCGTGAAGTACGCCGAATGTGATCCCCATTGCAGCATCAGTGTGACCGCTGTCCAAGTGGCGCCGACTCTGCTCACAACAGCCCATCGTGACAGCCATGTACTGCACCGGTGGTTGCGTGATATACGCCCGCCGCATGAGCCCGCCCATGTGCGTTATGAGCGATTCCAAGATCCAAGAGATTCTGTAATTCGCTGGACCCAGCAGACTGAAGTTATCCTCTTCAATCATATTCGAGTCCTCAACGTGAGGTGGAAGTGTCCGTGCCGTACATTTGTAATCAGGCGCCAGATAGAGAGCTCGAAGGAGCTTCACATCAGACTCTATCGATCACTTCCAGTACTTACAAACCGCAAAACATTTCAGGAGCTTCATGACATTTAGTTGCTGTAGAATCAGTGAGAGTATCTCCGGAATTGCAAACACCGAGTGTGTCGCACGGTTTCCGGCGCGTATTGCTTCGTCCTTCGTCCGTAGGCTGTCGCGATCCGCAAGTAGCTCGTCCTGCTCGCATCTCAGAACTTGTACCAGTCGCTCCAATGTATCAATACGTCTTGTTCGCTGATCGCATTGAACTTGCATCGAACCCATGAGAGTCTCCGGATCCATGTTGGATAGACCCATTGAACCCTCGGATCTCAGGTGTTGCGTTGAAGTCCCTGCGGTGGTTTATGTCAAGCCGCCTAGCTGCATGAAGGAGCGTGTTATCGTTGAGAATCCCAATCTGCACGATATCAGATAGCCAGCATGATGGTTCTGGGTGGTCTCTCTCCTCTCAACTCATGGGTGGCCTGAATTATTGTACACTTGACCACGGGAACGAGACGCGAGGTGATGGAATGATGAGAGTGTCGTGGAAGAGGCGGGCGTGATGGCACACAGACAATCACGGATCAAAGTCGGCCCGTACAACGCATTGGACATCAGCTGTGGACACCGAATACATATATGCTTCCGTCTCGTTCAGAATTCTGGCGAATACGGGAAGCCACCGACGTTAGCAGACTACCGAATCGTAAGATCACCTCGTGGACCATACTCTGGGATTTCGATTGGTCCCTTCGACGTCGACTCTGCTGGGCAAAGCGTGAACCTAAACATGCATCGGTAACGATCAGCCATAACAGCAGGACAGCATCGCCATGTCCACGCCGTCTCACAGACCTCGAAAGAAGTCCCGCGCGTCCGAAGTCCACGCAGCAACGAGCAATGGCTCCATCACGCTCGATGCGACCTCTTCGCGCGAACGCCCGGCCTTCCCCCTGGCCGCGTTCTTCTGGCCTACCAAAGGCGTACCCACCTCCAGCTGGGTAATCCTCTCTAGCATACTCATGATTACTGGGCTCTTCCGCTGGACCACAGGCTTCTGGCCGTATTCCGGCAGAGCTCGTCCACCCATGCACGGCGACTTCGAAGCGCAGAGACATTGGATGGAACTGACGATCCACCTACCCGTGACGCATTGGTACTTTCATGACCTCGAGTGGTGGGGTCTAGACTACCCCCCTTTGACGGCCTACCATTCCTGGATATGTGGACAGATCGGAAGCCTATTGAACCCTGACTGGTTCGCCCTTTACCTCAGCAGGGGCAACGATGACCACGGCGTCAAGGTCTTCATGCGCGCTACGGTCATCATAAGCGAGTACCTGATCTACACCCCGGCAGCCGTCATCTGCGTCCGCCAGCTCGGACGTATGCACAACATCAACCCCTGGGAGTCCAGCATTGCGCTGACAGCCCTACTCATGCAGCCTGCAACGATCCTGATAGATCACGGGCACTTCCAGTACAACACCGTGATGTTGGGCTTCACGCTCGCCTCGATCGCGTCGCTCTACGCCGGTCGAAGACTCTGGAGCTGTGTATTCTTCGTCTGCGCACTGGGATTCAAGCAGATGGCGCTTTTCTATGCGCCGGCCATAGCCGCTTACTTAGCCGGCTCTTGCGTGTTCCCTCGGTTGAACCTCCCGCGGCTGGTAGGGATAGCGATCATTACGCTCGCTTCCTTCGCCTTACTGTTTCTGCCTCTGCTGCTAGGGACAGCCTTCGCCACCTATCGCTCTCTACCCCTCCCCGCGACCGCAACGCCACCACCACTCCTCGCCTCGCTCCCTGCACTCCTCAGCTCAGAGAAATCAACACTCTACCCCTACATCACCCAGCTGCTCCAAGCAGTCCACCGCATCTTTCCCTTCGCCCGCGGCCTCTTCGAAGACAAAGTAGCGAACATCTGGTGCTTCGTGCACTCCACCGGCCTGCACAAGCTCTCCGCTTACTCCGCCTCAACACTCTCCCGCGCGTCTCTCCTATTGACCCTAGCCTCCATAACCCCGCCCTGCGCCCTCCTCTTCCTAGCTCCCCGACCACAAGTCCTAGCCCCAGCTCTCGCAACAACAGCCTGGGGTTTCTTCCTCTGCGGCTTCCAGGTCCACGAGAAGAACGTCCTTCTCCCTCTGCTACCTTTGACGCTCCTCCTGGCGGGGAAAGACGGGATGAAGCCTTCCGACAGAGGCTGGGTGGGCTACGCAAACGTCCTCGCAGCCTTCACGCTCTTCCCCCTACTCAAACGCGACCAGCTGCGGATCCCATACTTCGTTCTCACGGGCCTTTGGAGCTGGCTTCTCGCTCTCCCGCCTACGAGCTTGAGTATCTTCTTTGGATCTACGGCACGGTCGGGCGAGGAGGCGGAGTTGCACTGGACGAGCAAGATCCTGCATTTAGGCACCTACGCTGCGATGATCGCCTGGCACGTCGTGGAGGCGTTCGTAGAGACGCCAGAAGGCAAGCAAGATCTATGGGTCGTGGCGAATGTGAGTATAGGCGCTGCTGGATTCGGACTATGCTATCTGTGGTGTCTGTGGCAGAGTGTAGTGGCGAGTGGATTGTTAGACCGAACTTCCGGACAGACGGCGAAGAAAACGCAGTGAGCGCTGCAGTGTAATGTGAAACAAGCTATCTATGCTTCTACTTCCGTGTCCTATCTCTATCGTTGACACCCATCTGCGCACGCTATGCAAAACAAGGGGTATCCCGTCCGTTCGCACGACAAATGCTTTGCTGACCACATGTGCCTCTCTCCCCACCCTCACAAAATGACTGGACTCACTTGATCTCCGCCTTCCCCAAAGCAGCGGCGAGTTCATCGACATCATTGTCCTTCTTCTGGCTCACGGGCTCCTCTTCAGCCAGATCTGCATCCCGCACGATCCTCGCTTCCTCGGCATCCACTTCATCTGCTTCATTCTCTTGCTCGTCTTCCTCATCCGAATCCTCGTCTTCAAGCTCATCTAGCTCGTCCAGACCCCACGAGTTCTCATCTTCGTGATCCAGCCCAGGGTAAGCGTCCGAGGCTTCACTCTCCTCTTTCCGCTTCGACAAGATCGTCTGCAACGCCTCGATGTTCTCGTCGTCTTCGGAGAACTTGTTGCCGTTGAGCTCCACCCTCCTCAGCCGCGGTATTGCCTTCCCATTAGCAGCCTTGACCAGTGCAGCCAGACCCTTCCCATCAATCTCATTAAACCCCAGCCTCAACACCTCCACCTTCCCATTATTCCCCTTCCCAAGCGCCTCCGCAACAGCCAGGCCGCCCCTTGCAGAAAGTAAACAATCCCCCACAGCCAACTCCACAAGGCCTTCCCACCTCGGCAGAACTTCCGCCACTGTCCGCGAAGCTTTCAACGTGAACGTATTATCCTGCAGATCCAGCAACTCCAACCCCGTACATTTCGCCAGCCCATCTCGCATCAACGTCACAATCCCCTCAATCCGAATACCATTCTGCACCATTTTCACCGTTTTGACATTACCGTGCGCTGAGAAAGCTTTGGCCCAGGCTGCCATGCTGCCGGCTTCCAGGCGGTTGCGGCCGCATACTACGGTCTCCAGATCCGGAACCTGCTGTCCAGCTTTCCGCGCCTCGGCTTTGCGCTCAGCAAGCTGGTCGAGGGACTGTGCCACTAGGATGCCGGCTGCGGGACCGAGGCCGTTGTTGTTGAGGTAGAGATGCCGCAGTGGCACGTGGTTGGCTAGGAAAGGGCGTAAGGGTTCAACGGTGTTGAGCCCGAAGGCGTTGTCGTTCAAATTGATCTCTTCGAGCTCCTCGCATTTCCGCAGTGCTGTGAGGAGGGCGTCCAGGGCGGGAGGGATCTCGGCTAGCAGGCGGCCGGTGAAGATGTCTGCTAGGTTGGCGGAGCGGAGAGACGTCAGGTTGGGAAGGAGCGTGGAGATATGCTCGCATGCTGCTACGCCGAGGGTGTTGCCTGAGAAGTCGATGTGGGTTATCGTTGTTGGTGAGGAGGTGAGAGGGCCGATGTAGGGAGTGAGGTCTTCGGCGGTGTTGAGCTTCAGGGCGAGGTTGCGGAGGGAGAAGGTAGTAGCGTCGGAGGGGGCGGAGGAAGCCATGGTGGCGACGATGGACAGCACTGAGGACAGTAAGATCGAGTCGCGTGCTGTATGTGTTCTTCAATGGTGGGGGTGTTTTGGATATGCAGACCCCTGGCAATGTTTTGCGGCTCTGCTGTAGAGTTCGGGAGCAGGGTTGTTCTTGCCGGGTGGTGGCGCAATTGTGCATGGCGAGATCGCAAGATCTTGGTAATCCCGAATACACATCATCCCATTCACTCTCCAACAGCGCACATCACCCAACCATTCACCAATCCTTACTCAGATCAATCACCATGTCCACCACAACCCCCAGTCCGTCCTCCTCCCTCCTTTTTCCTCCGTGCCCACCCACTAATCAACCCAAAGCATCCTCCCTTCAACCCATGACCCCCGACAACCTCGCCTCCTCCCTCAAGTCCTCCACCTCCCTCTCTCCAGCAACACTCACATCCTCACCTTCAACAACGGCATCAAAACCCAAGCCCTGCTGCGTATGCAAAGACGAGAAAGCCGCCCGCGACGAGTGCATGCTGTTCTCCACGGCCAAGGACCCGCAAGCGGCGTGTCAGGATATGGTGAGCGGCTATAGAAGATGTATGGAGGGGTTTGGGTTTAGCATTCCTTGAGGACTCTAGGAGGGGGTGGGGATATTGGAGAAGTGATGCGCCGGAACTTGGCAACGCGACCGGCGAGCAAGTGAAAGGATGAAGGTTTTTATGAAGAGTTGCCACGAGATGGTCTGGCATCGGCAAGGAGCCAGCTCTGGAGCAGATGGAGGCTGCACGTGTACATACTTGGACGTCTGTCACTAGCATCTTGTAGGATAGAAGTAAGTGTACCAACGCCACTTTGCGCAGCACGTGTCAGCACTGTTTTTCTCGCGACGATGGACTGGTCGTAGGCGCTTTCACATCTACCTTCCAAACCTCATCTCAGCCCCCGCATACTTCCTCAGCCCCCGAACAAAAAGATGATACCCCACTCCCCCCGTATAATCCGCCAGCTGAAAGATCTCCGTCAACCGCACCTGCCAAGGCGGGTAGCCCTCCAGTGTAGCCTTCTCCCCAAACATGATTAGCAGATCCGGTTCGCCCATAACGCTCTCTTCTAGCTCAGCGTCTATGAGCGCTGGACTGATGTCTGAGGGCGAGAGGGTGTGCGATTGCGACATTGACGCTAGTGTACGCGTTAGGTCGACGAGAGTCTGGCGGGAGTCGGCGGCGGAGAGGAGGAGGAGGGTAATGTGCGGGCGCTGCCGGGGGTGTGGAGGTGACGAGGGATTTGAGGGAGGTGAGGCGGGTGGTGTGTAGGATTGCGTGTTCGGCGCTCGCAGCGAGAAGGTCGGTTTCTGCGGGTTCGTAGCGCCGTAGTAGGACGTCAATGTTTTCTCGATGCGACGGTGGAGGTGGGTTTGCGAGGACTTGAGCAGGCCGGTCTTTTCGTAGATGGAGAGGACGGGGATTCCTGCTGCTGCGCTCCAGGCTACGAGTTCGCAGGCGTCGTGGATTAGGCCGTCAAGGCGGTTGAGCAGGAGGGTTACGTCTTTTTGGTCGGGTGGGAGGGTGAGGATAACGGAGAGGTGTTTGGGAAGGCGGGCTAGGGGTTTGACGTCGCGGGCGATGACTGAGTGATGTTGTTAGCTTTGGCAAGTGTGCGCGTAAAGTGGACGGCTCACTCTCGGGTGTTCGGTGGTGGTAGTTGAGGATCGCCGAGATGCGGTCAAAGAGAGCGTGATACAGCTTGCGGCCGCGAATATAGATGCTGAAGATGGTGGAAAGTAGGAAATGGAGTAGCAGCGCGAGTATGGAATTCACTGACGCCGCCATGATAGCGAGGAGATTGCAATAGAAAATGTAGGAGAGTGTACCCGTTGACGCAGTTGTTACAGACTCGAGATTCTCTTCTGTGCCTCCACGTCAAGCAACTGCGCCTCGGAGGAGACGCGAAGCAGGCGTCGCGATCAAGCTATGATTAGGTCTGATCTCTTGTGGTTGAGTCGCGATTCTATCGAGAAACGTCTAACTGTGATGAACCGGATCCGCGAATCGGTGCCACAGTGTTGTCCAGTCTTGACCCTTCCATCAAGGTGTGCTGTAGCGATGGCTGGCCGCACTTTGCTCTGATAGGCGCGCATGGAGCTCCTCGAGGCTTACCTAACATGGACTAGCTCAATCAGAACTTTATCAAGGCCGAAATCTTTCTGCTCTATCAGCCTCTTCCTCTACCACACGCGACCAGACAACATTCGATAGCACATCGCCGCTGTCATATTTCAACAGAAGGCTATCGATACTACACAGTGCCACTGCAGCACAGAGGGGACAGACACACACAATCGGTTCGTTGGTACATCTAAATCCTCCTCTTCACCGATGCTGTGAACGAGTGAACACACACACACATATATACATCAGTGGGCACTGTCAGATCTTGACTCAAGCTGTGTCGACTATCGCTGGCCTGCCTCGGCACCTTGTGGGAACACACTACCCTGGCGGCCGCGATAAGTCGGTTTTAGCAGAGTGACTACTCGTCACCAAGTGGGCACCGTAGGCTTATCATAAGGAACAATTGCTGCTTTTTGGGCGTTGGCACTTTGAGGGCTATCGAGATCACAGCTTCCTACAGCTTCATCTCGACGACCACATCACTTCGGTGACTGCTCTCCTTCGCGGGGAATCGAGGGCTTGAACTACGGACTTTGTCCACTTGTGGGCTTGACCGAGACCGCAGCGTTGCGCTGCTATCACTTCGCCGTCCCTGTCCCGCTGGGTGTTTGAGACGATTGACAGACCGATATACAAAGCTGCTTGCCAAAAGTCCATCATGTGGGAGATACAAAACTGACATCGCCTGCAGAACATACAATCATCACAAACCCTCGGCATAATGGCCAAGGACAAGAAGGGAAGCAAGGTCGCGGCCGCTGCTGCACCTGCAAAGGCTAGCAAGCCAGTCGACGGCGTCAAGGCCGGTCGTGTGAGCAAGTCCGCTGAGGCGCCAAAGGCTGTTGCCAAGGACACAGCTAAGAAAGTCGCAAAGGTGGTCGAAAAGGAGAAGTCCAGCAAGAAGTCCAAGAAGAGCAAGAAGGAGCCTACGCCCGAGCCGTCTTCTGACGAGGATAGCGAGGACAGTGAAGAGGAAGAGGTTGCTGCCAAGCCGACTCCCGTCAGCGCTTCCAAGAAGGCTGCTGCTCCTGCTGCCGAGAGCTCCGACGAGAGCGACTCCTCCGAGGACGAGGCGCCTGCTGCTAAGACCAATGGCAAGGCCAATGGTGCTGCTGCTGCCGACGATGACGACAGCGACGACTCCAGCGATGAGGAGGAGGCCGCTGCCCCTACTGGCGCAAAGGCTGCTGTCGATGCCGAGATGAAGGACGCCGACTCCTCCGACGAGGAGGACAGCGACGAGAGCGATGACGGTGGCGCTCCCGTGGCCAAGACCAACGGCGCTGCTAAGGCTGAGGTATGTTCATCTTGAAGCAAATTTCTCGAACTCTACTAACATCCATGCAGGCCGCCGACGATGATGACGAGGACGACTCCTCCGACGAAGACGACGACGAGGAAGAGGCGCCCAAGGCCGAGGAGGCTCCCTCCAAGAAGCGCAAGGCCGAGACCGAGACCGCCACCGCCGACTCCACCGGCAAGCGCCCCAAGATCGACGTCGAGGGCGAGATGAAGGACCCCACCGCCAACCTGTTCATCGGCAACATCAGCTGGAACGTCGACGAAGACTGGCTTACTAGGCACTTCGAGGAGTTCGGCGAGCTTGCCGGCGTGCGTATTATCACGGACCGTGACTCCGGCCGCTCCAAGGGCTTCGGCTACGTTGAGTTCACCAACATCGACGACGCAATCAAGGCCCAGGCTGCGCTGTACAATTCCGACCTGGATAACCGTCAGATTCGCGTTGATTTCTCGCAGCCGAGGGATAGCAACGCGACGCCGCAGCAGAAGCAGAATGATCGCGCGAAGAAGTTTGGGGACACGCAGAACCCGCCTGCCAGCACGCTGTTCTTGGGCAACTTGAGCTTCGACTGCAGCGAGGAGACTTTGACCGAGGTGTTCCAGGAGTATGGCCAGATCAAGGGTATTCGTCTCCCGACTGATCGCGAGACTGGTGCGCCAAAGGGCTTCGGATACCTCGAGATGACTTCCACTGAGGAGGCTGTCGCTGCTTTCGATGCTCTCCAGGGCGCTGACGTTGCTGGCCGCCCGGTCCGTCTTGACTACGCTAAGGCTCGCGAGGATGCTGGTGGTGACCGTGGTGGTCGCGGTGGTGGACGCGGCTTCGGTGATCGCGGTGGTCGTGGTGGCCGTGGTGGCTTCGGCGATCGTGGTGGTCGCGGCGGCGGACGTGGTGGCTTTGACCGCGGTGGACGCGGTGGTGGCCGTGGCCGTGGTGGTGACCGTGGTGACCGTGGTGGCCGTGGTGGCCGCGGTGGCACTACGAACCGTGGTGGTTTCGGAGACTTCAGCGGGAAGAAGGTTAACTTTGACTAGATGCTTGCATCTGCTGGGGAGACTGTTCTACACTGATGATGGCTACTGGTTGAAGAGTTTATGGGATGGCGTTGAGGCTACATGTACGAGACTTTGCTTGCTTGACTGACTGCTTTGCTTGCGTTACGCCTGTCTACAGTACATCACGGCCTGTCCTCATACTATGTAGTTGCTCTGTATCAACAAAAAGTGCTTCCTGATCATCTTCTCTCTCAACCATTCAAAATTCTCTTGCTATTCCAGATCCCTAGGTATATGTGATTCAGACTGTTGCCGCGTGCATGCATACACATCATGCATGCAAGCCTTCGCGTTCCAGAACCCGCACGCGCATGACACCCCGATCGCAGATCTTGTCGCATGCGCCAGGCTTTGATCAGGCGGAGTGGTCACCTCACTACCTGACATGGTTATTCCAGCATTCGTCCTCGGAATCGGTCCAAGTATCTTACACTTCTTTCTGATGGCCGATACTCGGATCTGACCGTGGTTGTGGATGTTGATGTACCGGAGTGCGTTCCGCTCGTGCCGTCGTTGATCCCCCACCATCATCGGGTACCCCACCCCCACGTCTGATTGAAGAGAGGGAGAGAGGCACATCAGCCACACCGCTTGCGCTGGCTGCGAGTGCGCCTTGGTCTTGGACAGGGCAGTGTTGGGTCTGCTGACTTCAAGATCTCCCTGATCTGACTTTGGAATCATTGCGCGATATACACGGCGAAAGACTGGATTGTGAGGGCATATCTTGGGGCTTGGAATCACTGGGTACTGGTCGCAAGGTATACTGGAGGCTTGAAGGGCAATCGCATTTGCGACGGGTCTCTTCAATTGTCGATCACAGTAGACCACTGGTTTCAAGAGAGGTGGAGGCTCTTTGGGCCGGTCCATGAGCAAGGCTTGAGAGCAGCACGAGGGTCAATATGGCATATGCTACGGCACAGTCGGATGAGGGTTTGCGCCATACCATACCGCAACAAGTGCCGAGTATGGCGTCGAGATCCGTGTCATTCGACACGAGGGTGCGGTCGGAAGGTTAGTGAATGTCTCATTGTTGCACGACTGCCTAGCCAAGAACACTCTCTCGTTCGGTTGCAAGTGCGATCTAGTACATTGAGTACCCGAGCAATGGAGCGAGATCATACGATCTACCATGATCACCATGCTGACTTCTACTCCGCAGACTCATGGGTGGAGATAGGCTCTCAGCCCTCATCCTCGTCCCTGTCCTCGATCAACAACGAGGTCGTCGCAACTGGACCGCCAGTCCAGCACGGCCCCGCACAGCGAAGGAGAAGACTGCTGAGGCCCACAGCGCCTTCCGGCTTGCACATATTGGCCCGAACGCCGAGTACAGGCACTGCGAGCAGTCAGGAAGAGTATGAAGAGAGTGAGAGCGAGTCAGACCGCGTCATGACGTCTTCGGGCGAAGTGCCACAGGTGCAGTCCGGCGCTGCACGAGGTTCACCAGCCCAGCAAGCATCAGGCGTGAGCTCGACAGCTGTGGCAGACTCCTCGGACGACGAGAATCGAATCGCAGTCAACTACCCGCTCGCCAACAACGATGCGTGCTTCACGCCACAGCCAAATGCTTTCTCGCATCCTCCGTCTGGTGGCCAGATGAGGACTGCAAGCCAGCCCGTACCTGGTTCGTACTTCCCATCATCACGACCAGGTGCCTCGAGAAGTTCCACTAGGCAGTCTATGCCCAATACACACACTCACAGCAGTCATCATATGCCACAAAACATTTTATCACCATCCTACAACGCGGCTCTACAGCACGACGAGGCGTTACGAGCCAGTCTCAGCACGCTCTTGTCCTGCGCGGCAGCTGCACGGAGTCTCAAGAGCGATACTGGCGCTAAGCGACCGACACCCGCGACCACGCAAGCACCACGACCCACGCGAATCGAGCCCATCTCCTTTCGCCTCGTGCCCGAGTCTGCTCTACCCAACAATACACCTACATCAAAGCCGATAGAGTTAGCCGAACCTCTCTTCCGACCGACCATCCGTCGCACATCAACGTCTACGACTTCCACATCCGCCCACCAGCCATCTACCGACCTCTCAGCCTTGCGGCCGCCTCAGAACCGCCGCCCTCGACCTCGAGAACAGAGCAAAGACCATGCGTGTCCGCGCAAGAAGCCGCGCAGATCGTCATCTTTGGACGAGCTCTCGCCCACGCTTTTAACGTGGGTAGCGTCTGTCGGGGTGGTAGTGGTGCTTTCAGCGTTGAGCTTCTCTGCGGGGTATGCAGTGGGTAAAGAAGCTGGCCTGCTCGAGGCGTCCGAAGCAGGTGTCCTGGGCGCGAGGGGGTGTGCTGCGGAGGTTGGAGGTGGCGTGAGGAGGGGTATGGGGTTGAGGAGGAGTCTGGCGAGGGGGAGCGTGCAGGTCTGAGGCTTAGAGAAAGAAATGACTGGACGATGGAGGAATCTGCACGAGAAATATACGAATGAATTCGAAATGTGATTTAGAGAAGTTCGGGCATTGCAATCGAGGGAAGGAGTTGATTTAGGCATTCATGGAGGGATTCACAGTGAGGCTCCACCGGGGCCGAGCATCTTGACTCAAGTAGCAGGCTATCTGCAGAGTAACATGTACATGTAGCTTCGCTCATCTGATACAGCATGCCAATATGGACTTACGAGCGTGGTGATGGATTGTACTGATTTGCATTCATGTTTGTTATGTACACGTCTCCCCTGACCTCTTCGCTCGATCGTAGCGTCGCCATATTGCGCAGCAATGCTTTGTGCCTTCCGTCGCATTGGCCCCATATCCATCTGTCGAGCTCACAGGCACGCCTGGAGTACCAGCAAGCGATGCTTTCCGGCCATGCCGGTCTTTCAGGCGCTCATTCGGATTCCTCCATTCTCATATAGTCTGTCAAGCTACTCCTTCGGGATGTAGTTTTGTTGCTGGAACAGATGTCCCTTGATCTTCGCGTGCTTTAGTTGCTCCATGTATCGTTCTGCCAGAGTCGCAAAGTCAGCTTCCAATCATCTAGCCACTCGAACACTCCCCTACTGCACTTCTTCCATTTCATGTTCTCCTCGATCTCCTCGATCTGGTCCCACTCTTCGCCTCCCTTTCCGGGCTCCACCTCACCCACTATCGCAGCTCCCTCCTGTATGCCAGCTCTGTCGCAGATCATTTACTTACCTCTCAAAGCCCCACACTTCTCCAAATGGTTCACCCCCTCCCTGTAATAGCACTTCCCCATCTCCTCTCTTATCAGTCGCGCCATCATGGACTGCACCCATTGCTCGCGGATCACGGCGTCTTGCGCGGCTTTGAGCGCGCGGTTGTCGTTATAGTCTACGCCGTCGAAAGTTGGGGGGACGGAGGGCTTGGCGGCGAGGAAGGAGGCAGATTCGGGGGTCGGCATGTTGACTGGAGTGACGGCGTGGAGGACCGGAGTTCGGTAGGTAGGGGCTAGGTCAGTGTGCAATTGACAAGATCAAGGTGGAGTTGGAGCTGCGATCGCGTGGAATGCCTGAGGCAGTCACTAGTTTAATGCCTGACGAACTTCGAGATATGCGCCACCAAATCTTGAGAAATCTTGGGATGATGTCGATACTGATTTTCAGCGAGACAAGAATGTGGATATGTCAGACATTCAACAATACCTCTATGAGGTCGACAAGCACAAAGCCGCAGCCAAGGATGTTGCCCAGAACAGTGCCCGGAAACTCGAATCGAAGGAGCTGAAATTGATCAACCTGATCACCGATCTCGAGCCGTACATCAACGCCAAAGACGATGCCGGTCGAAGATCGAATTCAATCGCCTACCTCGCAGATGTCCTGGATGCCGTGTCTCCTCGAGTACTCTCCGGCCAAGAAAGACGATTACTAGTCGACTTCATCCTCAACCGTCTCGAAAGCGATACCGAAGGCACTGGATCCTCCGCCCGCGCCCTGCTAGCCCTGGAACGTCTCGGGAAATGGGACTCAACTCTAGCGCAGCGCGTGCTGCAGACTTTCGCGGATCATGCGAATCCATTGAAGCAGTTCAAACTTCAGTCCGAACGCTACGCCATCCTTCAACTGATCGACCTCCTCATGGCCAAATACCGCACAGCCCTCCAATCCCTCCACGATTCCGACCAGAACCTCCTGCCCTCTTTCATAGCTCTCTTCGAGGGCGAGAAAGATCCTCGAAATCTCATGATCGTATTCTCTGTCCTGCAAGTGCCTCTCGCAGAGTGGGATGTTCATGCTTATGCGCGGGATCTGTTCGATGCGGTCTTCAATTACTTTCCCATTACGTTCAAGCCGCCTCCTGATGACCCGTATGGGATTACGGCGCAGGATCTCAAGGATCGATTGAAGGGTTGCATTGCTGCTAGTGGGGAGTGTGCGCCATATGCGTTTCCGGCGTTGTTGGATAAGTTGGATTCTACGGCTATGAATACGAAGGTGTGTCTGTTGCCATAGTCTCCCTAACCGTGCATCGCTGACCAGACTTCAGAGAGACGTTCTGCACACGATACAAGCTTGTGTCGTCAGCTACGAGCCGAAGACCGTCAATCTGTACTCTGTCACGCTATGGGATGCATTGAAGTTCGAGATTCTAGCTGCCCAAGAGGAAGACTTGGTTAACGAAGCCTTGAAAGCCCTCGCACTGATTGCAACCGCTTTCTCGACTGGCATGGACGGGCCACTGACCGCCTACCTTCGACCAATCGTCAAAGAGTGCAATGAGCATCTCGAAGACGCACCAACCACACAATCTCGCGCTGCTGGTCGAATTTTACATGCAGTATCCTCTGCGGCACCTGTTGTGGCGGATCGAATTGTAAAGGGTATACTACCAACCTTGTTCACGCTTTTCAAGTCTTCAGAGTCGATCGCGAAACGACGAGGCCTGATCGAAGTGCTGAATGAGATACTCAAGGCATACATTGATATGCATGCCTCTGGCGATGCACTGATCGTGGAGGAACTGAAGTCACATAGTAGCGATGCACTCGAGGTCATGCTTCGTGCCGCCGTCAGCGCACCGAAGGCTGAAGTTTCGTTCAGACTGGCTTCACTGAACGGACTGGTACAACTGACGGCTATTCCCAAATTACTATCAGATGAGGAAGTTGAGCGAACAGTAGACGCCGTGACTGACATGGTCCTCAACGAACATACTACCGGCCATGGAGACATCCGAGGCGAAGCCATTGCGGCGCTGACAGAGATGGCTCACACTGTACCTCAGACAGTGCGAAGTAAAGCCATACCAGCCATGATGGTCGACTTACCCGACTCTCCCAGCGACGACACATCATACAGAGCGACCTTGGAAGCGCTCGCCCGGCTGAGTACGGAGACTGAGATCTTCGACACCATTGTTGTGCGGCTGAAGAGCCGACTGAACGCTGCAAGGCATCACCAAGCATCGATGTCATATCAGCATGCTCTCCTGCTTGCACTGTTGTATGCCTTCACTTACGGCTCGCCATTACAGGAAGATGGTGCTGTGCGAAGCTCATATTTCGGCGACTACGCTGAGCCTCCACTCGCGCTGATCAAAGAAGCAGCACCCGAATCTCGCGATTCGGCAGAAACGGAGATTGTTGGACGAATCACCAACATCCTGCTGCGATCCCAGACACCACACTATCAAAGCACGGTCTACCGAACATCACTGCAATGGCTGATTGATGAGCAGCGCACGAAATGTGCTAGTGTTCAATCGCTGGCGCCGCTGTCGCTGCACTACTTCGCTGCACTGCGGCCTGAAGTTGTCGAGCCGACTGATGTGCACAATCTGCTCAAGACATTGGGCAACTTGTTGCTGGACGGCACAAATACCGATGCGAGTACGAGCGTTCTTCTGCGACACATCACCCTCCTGATCAATAAGTTCCTACCTGCCAAATCGATGCAAGCATCACTGCAAGACGCAGAACTAGACGTCACACGGCTGCTTACATCAAGTCCTACGCAACAGCAGATTCACATTTCCCTCGCAATCACGAAAGCGCTCATCCTTCTCGGCAAGACATCCGCCCTAACTTCGACTTACCTCCACTTACTACTCGATCTTCTACCCACAGCTTCTGCTCCGACAGCTCGGGCTTTCGCCACTCTACTCGCCCCTGATGCGCTGTTGAGCAAAGCAAATCACTGCGCGATCTCGCCTTTACACAAACAACGCACCTTTGCACTACTCACGCAGCCGCTCCTCGCTTCTCTCAAGATCGCAGAGCCATCGAAGAAACAACCTTACCTCCTCGCATTAGCGGGCATACTACAGCACATTCCATACACAGTGCTACAGCCCTCTCTACCAGAGCTTGTGCCACCATTACTGCAGGTGCTAGATCTACCCACATCGCAAAGCACGGCTCAAGATGTCAAACCACCTATCCTCGCAATCCTCGAAGCAGCTCTCCTACACGACCCAGATACGCTGTCCGAACACGCTTCGTCCCTCATCTCCCGGCTACTGACCTGCGCCTCGCCACCACCTAAGCCGAAGCCCGTATCTGCCGCGTCCCAGCCGACCGTCACACCCTCGACCACCACAGCACCTCCGCCAGTCAACTCAGCAGCCGTAAGAGCGAAGGCACTACAATGCCTCACCCTACTTCCCACGCACCTTAAGCGCGAAGTCGTCCTGCCGTTTCGACGGCAAATCATCCGGAAACTCGTGCCGAGTCTGGATGATTCAAAGCGGAGTGTAAGGACAGAGGCGGTGAAGTGTAGAGGGGCGTGGATGGGGATGGAAGAGGAAGCTGCGGAGTAGGCTGACATAGCAAGAGGCTCGAGGATGGGAGGGGAGGAATGTATACCCCGTACATAGATATAAACATGCTTCTCCAGAAGCCCGAGATGGCGCGTGACATTATTCAGCCACAGCCAATACAGCGATCTGTAGCATACAATGTCAACGAAAGAGTTTTCGCGAGATTTCGGGGTGGCTTCTGACTTCGAGCTTCTCACGAATGCAGCTGGATAAAGCTTGACCGTTTCGGCTGAGCCGATGCAAGCATAGCCCGGAATATGCTTTTTTGAAGAAGTGCAAGCAGAGCAGTCCTTCGTCCGTTCCGGCGAGAGGAACGCAGTGCGCGCAACGATAGCGGAGAGAGCAGTCTCGAGCCGACACGCAGGGCGGGAGCGTCACGCGTTCAATGTGATTGTGGTGAGACAGCCCAAATCACGGACATCAAGTGATCAACGTGTCAAGTGAAGCAACCGAAGTGAACCGTATCGTACAGTCTCCTCAAGCCTAGTCTTACAGCCTCTCCCTCATCCCCCGACCGCTCATCATAAAAGAAGCGATCAAATCTTCCCTCATGCAAGCGCGAAGTGAAGCGAAGCTAGTAGTACAATCTCAATGATCTTTCTCGCTCATCCGCCCTCACTCTCCAGTCTCACTCTAGTGGACCTTACATTACCTCCTTCACCCCTGCCACCTCTGCTGCTGCTGCTGCTGCTGCTGAGGATACCCACGCTCAGCCGGGTACCCCTGATGGTACTGCTGTTGCTGTGGCGCATACTGCTGCGGCTGCAGCTGATGCTCTACCGGCACGAGCTCACGCCCATACTCATCAATATAGACCGGCTGGGGCGCATAGCTCGGGCGATGCTCATACGGCTGCGGCTGACCGGGTTGGCGATACTGCGGCTCCTGGGCGTATTGCTGGTAAGCTGGCTGAGCCGGCTGCTGGTAGACGGGCTGATACTGCACGGGCTGGGCAGGAGCTTCGTCGTATACCCTGCGGTAGCGTGGCGGGGAGACAGGGAGGTAAGGCTGCTGCTCAGTAGCGTATGGGGTGTGGGCTGGCGGCGCAGCATAAGCTTGTGGCACGACGGCCGAGGCTGGACGGTACTGCTCAGTGTTCGAAGCGTAGGCGCGCGCATTACGAGCGAGAGCAGCTTGTAGATCTTGACCCAGACCTTGTGCTGGCTCAGCGGAGGCACGATAGCTATATGTCGATGGTGGAGCTGGAGTGGCCTCGGCTGGCGTCCATGCGGGCTGAGCGGCGACTGGCGTGTAGATCAGCGAATGGGGAGGTGGTTCGTAGACGCTACTTCGCTGACCGTAGACGGTCGTAGCAGACTGTGGCGTCGCAGTACCACCAGCAGTCTGGAGACCCATAGGGTTGAGCTGCGCCAGTATAGCCGCGATGTCCGGCACGGCAGTCACAGCAGGCTTGTGCCCATTGGTAGTCGCAGAACGAGGCTCCGGCGCGCCCACAGAAGGACTGCGCTCCCTGTCTTCAACCTGCATTGGCGCGCTGAATCCGTTCGTAGCACTTCCGTTCACAGCACCAGCCTTCGCAGCATTCGCGACCTCCACACTCTTCGTCAACGCCGTCAAGTTGCTCAACGCCGCCAACGTCTCCGGAGCAAGCTGATAGCTTCCAGCCAACCCACTTCCACCGTACACAGCCTTGCTCTCCTTCCTGGCAAGATCGGTATCGTACTTCGACAGATCCGGCTTCGCAGCTTTGGCCTTCACCTCAACAGCAGTGGGAGCGAACATGGGCTTCCTAGGATCATATTCATCCTCCTTCGGCTGCGGCAACGGCTCCGAGTCCTCTCTCCCATTTCCGTTAGCCAGCTTGCCCTTCTTCTTTGACTTCTTACTCTGCGGCGGCTCAGTCTTCTTGGGCGCGAACTTCTTCATCAGCCTGTTCGCCAGTCCATTGTCCATATCAGGCCCGCTAGGCATGTCGGTCACGGTGCCGATGACTGGCAGAGGTGATGGGAAAGCTGAAGGGAAGGCAGCTGCCACAAGGGCAAGCTTCTCGTCGTCCATACCTGGCGCGCGAATGAGCTCGCTGATGAGCTGGACCTCCGGCATCTCGATCATGTCGTGCTCCCAGTTGATGCGGCCGTGAGGTTGGTGGACGATCTTGAAGTGCGTGATCAGCGAACTGGCATTGTAGAGCTTGAGGTTGCGAACGCGCTGGAAGTAGGACTTGTAGTCGGCTGAGCCATCCGTCTGATCTGCAACACAGGGCTTGCAAGCAAGGACATTAGTCGTCTTGATCGGACGCATCAGAGCATTGGTGGCGAGCGCGTCTGTAATGCGGTCGAGCTCGGGCGCGCGCTTGAAGTGTTCTGCGAAGCGCGTGTTGACGTGATGGATCATGACTTGCATGCGAACATTGTCCATCATGGCGGGTACGCCGTCCAGCTTGTCCCAGACTTCACGAGCATCAGTGGAGATCTGCTGCACCATGGTCTCCTTGGGGATCTCCGGTGTCTCTGGCATAGCGGGCGCACCATTGTAGCCATGTCCATTCTGGCCGTTCCTGAAGAGCGGGTTGTCGTTCAGCATCGGACCATCCATTGGCGGCAAGGCGGTGTTGGTCACCGCGAAACGTCCCATTCCGTTGGCTCGTTGATAAGGCTGTAGCCTATGATGGGGCCTGCGATCCATCCCGTCTGGGAAAGTTGAGTTGAATGGCAGCTCCTCCGGCCATTCCGCACTCTGCCAGTGCACGACGATGTTGCCTTGGCTGAAAGCATCGGTATGCTTGGCGCCGTAGTGTTGGATAAGTCCCTCAAACCCAAACCATTTGAAAGGCAGATTCTCCTTGGCACAACCGGCGCACTGGAAAGGCTCCCGGCGATACTGTTCCGTATAAGGCTTGATCCTGTTCTCATACACCCACTTCATGTTATCAAGTGAGAGAAATGGCTCAGGCGATGGAGTCGAAGTCTTCGAGCCCTCAGGCGCAGGCGAGACTTTCTTGGACGCTGCCTCCCGATCCTCGTGGTAGCGTTTGGTAACCTCCTGGATGACTTCGACGGCGAAGCGAGGGCATGTCTGGTAGTTCAAGGTGCGGCCACCAAGCCAGACACCATTGATGTAGTCGATCGCATACTCACTGAGCTTGTTCCGCAGCGGCTGCTGGCTGAGCTCGTACGCATGATCATAGTTCTCCTTGGTTGGCTGTCGAGACTCATCCGCCTGATAGACAGTTGGCATGGCAGCTTGGAGAGCAGCAAGGCGCTGATTAGCTTCGTGCACTTCCAGCTCGGCCGCCTCACGCTCCTCCAGAAGCTTGGGCTTCAGCATGTTCTCCCACTGCTGGTCGGTCATGATAGCCGTGAGCTGCATGGTGTTGTGGAAAGCCTTGATGCGGTCCAGCGCTGCGGGCTGCAGTGGTGGATCTAGCGCTAGGCAGCGCCTCTCGATGTCAGCTCTGCGAGCATCACGGGCGGCCTTGGCATCCGCAGGGTTGCGGATGACCCTATGAGTTGGCTGGGCTGGCTGAGCTGGCTGAAACTGTTGCGGCGTTCCCAGAGCTGGCGCATGTCCTTGCACGTGAGTAGCCTGGAAGTCAGGCTGCAGATGATGAGCAGCACCTGTGATGGTGTTAGGAGCGGACACTGACTGAAGAGGGAGTATGCGTGATCGACTGCATGATGGAAAAGACACTCGATATAGCCATGATGAAAGCGACAGCCAAACTTTACCATAGCGGCTTTGTCGAAGGACAGGTGTATGGAGGGGAAAGGACTATTGTGCATAGCTTACCGTTCGTCTGCGCAGACTCGCGTCTGGCCTTTGCCTCGCTTACATCGCGCAAGAGGTTATCCAAGTGACGTGGAAACGAAGCAAGATCATACTCCCTGATCCAGTGGCCGAGTTGTATGCCAGGCGGAAGGTTCTGCTCCCAGCGCTCCCATCGCGAGGCATCTGCCATTGCATCTTTTCCGCGCTGTGCAAGCCCTTTGCGCCACTCATCGGCTGTTCCCTCACCGAAGCTCTTGACTTCACTAAGCTCATCTGTGATGGTAGCGAGATCTTTCTTGAGGAAGGTCTTCACGATACGAAGATGGCCTGGGATGCCCCCTTGGGCCTGCCGGATGAGATCATAGACGTAGTGGCGATCAGGAGTGCGGAAGGCATGAGGCAGCCCGAGACGCAGTGAGGAGGCAGTGGAGGTACGCTGCATGAGTTCGATGTCCTATGCGACCATGTCAGGTAAGCACGCGTATCAGCGACGGCACATGACTTACCGTGAGGGCTTCGGATTGAAAGCAAGATCCGCAGAGGCGAAGTTTGAACGACCAGATTACTCGGACGCCATAGTCTCCCGGGCCGGTGTTGAAAGCGGAAGTTGCAGTAACTTTCACTCCTACCTTTCCGCAAGCCTGGCAGTCCCGACATCCGATCAGGCGGAGCATGTCCAGCTCCTTGAAACCTTGCAGCGGCCTGGGCAAGTTGGGATAGGCGTTCTTGCGCGAGTGCATCCAGATGTATTCACTGTCAAGCAGACGCAGGCGCGAGCCAGATCCTCTAAATGCCGGTGGTGCCGTAGTTCTGGTCAACAGTGTGTTGAAGCGCTTCGAGACCTGCGTGCAACGAGCCAGCATGGCAGGTGGACTGCGAATGAAGATGTGTTGCCACATCTCATCGGTCCAGTGATTGGCGGCCGTGGACCCATCGGCGCGAGGACGCGCCTTGCCCGCAGGAACATCGGACAGGCGGCGCTTCTTTTGCGGCTCCTCCACGGCGGGCGCCGCATCTTCTTCCACTGGTCCAGCGAGGTCCAGCTTACGCTTTGAGCCGGCGTGGACCGGTTGCTCTGGGGTGCTCGGCTCGGCAAGCGATGCCTCGCTCGAGGTGTCCGAGACGTCCATCTCCGATCCGGAGTCTTCGTCAACCTGAACAATCACATGACCATTAGTATGATGTCCGTTGGACGTGATTGCAATGTTGCTGTCACTGCTAGTGCTGTGTGTTGCTGTCTGTGCTGCTGTCTGCGTTGCTGTCTGCGTGTCCGGGCTGCTCATATCCGTGATAGCGGCATCTCCGGAAGTCTCGGTGTTTGTCGCAGTTTCCATTCCGGCTGTGCTGCTGCCTAGTGCGGAGTCCTGTCCAGCTGTGTTGCCGTCTGCTCCCGGGTCCAGTCCAGCGCTATTGACGCGTGATGCTGCCCGTACTCCAGCATCCTCATTCCCGTAAAAGTCGGCCGATGAAGCAGTAGAAGAGGCATCGCTATGGCGCCTACCGTTGACTCCGGCCATCACTACTACACGCACACGCAAGTCTATGAGGAGATGCGCATGTTCTCACTGTGCAGCAGGTTAGATAGGAGACTCCTGCAAAGAGCTGAAGACGCCAAAAGAGTGAAGTGAGGGAGTTGACCGTGACAATCCTCAGGGGTGGGTGGAGGGGTGTTACAATGTGAGAGTGTGGTTGTGATACTTATAATGCGCAGAAGTCGAGGAGAGCGACTGGCAAGGCAAAGCAGCGGGTGATGGTGATGGGTTTTGTGTATGTGCGTGGTACAGAACGAAGCGAAGGGCAGCAGCTGTGAGCGAATCGCGAAATGCAAGGCGAGCTGGCCTGTGCGTCGTGAGACTCGGCAGGCGCGGAGCGTCGCGTGTGGGTGTGGCGCTTCGTCATGTCCGCGCCTCTATCTGTGGACGGGAAAGTGAACATCTGTACAGTACTGTAGCTCGTGCATGTCGAATGTGCCTCTTGTGAGCTTGACGCAATATCACAGCATATCCAATGCACATTCCCATCGTATCGCCCCGGTAGCGCATAGACCCTCGCATTGGCACAACTATGCATCGACGTCCGGGCACACTGGTCAGCCTGGTGCTAGGCTTCCTCTCTGTCCTCACATTAGCGAAGAAAGACAAGCCATCGGTAGAGAGCACGACCTTCAAATCCATCCCCGCAGTCTTGACCTACTTCGATGATACCGACATCATACTTGTGGTAGACACACACGACAAAACTACCTACAGATCCGACGACGCAGGCATCAAATGGGCACCCCTACCTGGAGTCGCCAAGGGCGAGACTCTGGAACTGCTAAAGAATCAGAATGATCCTCATGTGGCTGTCGTGATTGGGACGGGCAAGACGCACTGGATCACGAAAGACCAGGGGAAGTCATGGGACGAGTTCGAGACCGAGTTCACAGCCACGATGCGGAGACCTGCTATTGCTTTCCATGCTAACGATCCTGATCGCATGCTGTTCGAGGCAGCCGAGTGTACGGGTCTCATTTGCCACGAGAAGCACTACTATACGACTGATGGCTTCAAGACCAAGCCTAAGCCACTCCGCGACGATGCCATGTCATGCATGTGGGCCAAGTCAGACCCTCTCTTCACTTCCGGAGACAAGAAGATCGACAGCGATCGAGTGCTGTGCAATGTGGCTGGAAAATACTCGGCCTGGGAAGTCAATACTCGACTGCTGATCTCGGATGACTTCTTCGCAGACGATGAGTTCGAGCCGGCTATGGAAAAGGGGAGACCAGTACCAGGAGTTGTGAATATCGCACCAGTGAAGAGCTACCTCGTTGCCGCAGCTAAGAGTGAAGGGTCACGCGAGCTAGCCATGTACGTCTCAGATGACTCGAAGACATGGCACCCGGCGGAATTTGGGACAGAACACAAGCTAGAGCAGGATGCGTATACACTGCTGGAGAGCACGAACTACAGCATGCAGGTGGATGTCATGACGACTAGCAACTTCATGCCGCCGATGGGAGTGTTGTACACGAGTAACAGTAATGGGACCTTCTTCACCAAGAACATTGAGCACACAAATCGCAATAAGAGAGGGTTCGTGGACTTTGAGAAGATCTCGAATATTCAGGGAGTCGTCATGGTGAACACTGTCAAGAATTGGGAGTCGGTGGAGTTGAATCCGCTGGCAACGAAGGAGCTCATCACACAGATCTCATTCGATGATGGTCGGACGTGGCAGCCCATGCAGTCAGACGGAAAAGATCTCCACTTGCACTCTGTGACGAATCAGCGCAACATCGGCCGTGTCTATTCGTCACCCGCACCTGGGATTGTTATGGGAGTTGGCAACACTGGCAAGTCACTCAAGCCTCGCGAGGAATGTGATACTTGGGTGTCCGACGATGCAGGTATCGTCTGGACGCGTGCACTCCGAGGACCACACCTGTACGAGTTTGGCGATCAAGGCGCTCTGCTGGTGGCAATCGAGGACGGCGAGGCAGAGGTCATCTCATGGTCACTAGATCACGGCAAGAAGTGGCAAGAGATGAAGCTGTCTGACAAGGTGCGCCCGATCTCGCTCACCACAACGCCTGACTCGACGAGTCTGAAGTTCATCTTGACTGCAGACAAGGGCAAAGGCGCCAAGACCGAGCATCAGTTGCTGGCATTCGACTTTGCTGACTTGCACGAGCGGAAGTGCGAGAAGAAAGACTTCGAGGACTGGTATGCACGAGTAGATGAGAAAGGCGAGCCAACTTGCATCATGGGGCACACGCAGATGTATCGTCGTCGCAAGGCTGATGTTGAGTGCTTTGTTGACAAGGAGTTTGAGGATCCTGAGCCACTCGCAGAGGATTGCAAGTGCACAGACGATGACTATGAATGTGACTACAATTTCGTTAAGTCTGGCCGATACAAGTGTGAGCCCAGTGGTCCGCTCAAGGCACCTGAGGGAGTGTGCAAGGACAGTGATGACACTTTCGAGGGCTCTTCTGGCTTCAGATTGATTCCGGGCAATAGTTGCAGCAAGAGAGGAGGTTTGACCAAGGATGAGCCGGTCAAGCGCAAGTGTGGCGAGACAAAAGCTCCACCAGCGTCTGGCAAGATCGGTGCTGAGGTCACGACATTCAAGGGCGATAGATTCATCGAGTACTATTACCTCGAGCGCTGCGCAAGCTGCAAAGGTGAGGACGAAACTGTCATCATGCGGACTGACAGACGAGAGGTCTTCCTCACGCGCGACCACGGCAAGACCTGGGCACCTATCCTCAAGGATGAGGAGATTGTCGCCATTTACCCACACATGTACAGCAACGATCGAGTCTACATGATCACGCCCAAGAAGAAGGTCTTCTACTCCGAGGATCGCGGCAAGACTATCGGCCACTTCGACACTCCCGAAGCACCAAACCAGGAACATCTGCAGATCTTGTCCTTCCACCCCAAAGCCGAGAACGAAGACTGGCTTATCTGGACTGGTGGCGAAGACTGTGGTCACTTCGGCGCAGACTGCAAAACTATCTCCCACGTCACCACGCGCAATGGTCTAGACTGGAAGCCGCTGCTCGAAGGCGTGCGGAAATGCCAGTTTGTCTGGCGTGAAGATCGGCCAGACTCGGACAAGCTTGTATACTGCGAGCAGTACGATCACAAAGACCCTGAGCAGCCGCTGAACTTGCTGAGTAGCAGTGACTGGTTCGAGACGAACAAGAAGCTGAAGCGCGATGTAATCAGCTTCGCAACTATGGCTGAGTATATTGTTGTTGCTGTGCGAGACGAGGACAAGAAGAGCTTGAAGGTTGATACTTCGATTGATGGTGTGGAGTTTGCGGATGCGCAATTCCCGAGCAATTTCAAGGTGCCTCATCAGCAGGCTTATACTGTGTTGGACTCGAGCACGCATGCTGTGTTCTTGCATGTTACGGTGAACAACAAGGATGGATCGGAGTATGGATCGATCATCAAGTCTAACTCGAATGGCACAAGCTATGTTCTGTCGATCGGGCAGGTAAATCGCAACGGCGCAGGCTACGTTGATTTCGAGAAGATGCAGGGTCTCGAAGGCGTAGCAGTGGTGAACATTGTGGCAAATGCCAAAGAGGCCGATGGCGGAAGCGCGAAGAAGCTCAAAACCATGATCACCCACAATGATGGCGCTGAGTGGGCTTACATTCGCCGACCGAAGGATCCGAAGGGTACCAAAGTCGACTGGTGCAAGGGTGACAGCGACAAGTGCTCGCTGCACATTCATGGCTACACCGAGCGTGACGACCCTCGCGACACCTTTTCCTCGCCCTCTGCAGTCGGTATGATGCTAGGTATTGGCAACGTTGGCGAGTTCCTCGGCTACAAGAAAGATGCAGACACTTTCATCACACGCGATGGTGGTATTAACTGGGACATGGTCAACACCGGCACCTGGATGTGGGAGTACGGCGATCAAGGCAGCATCATCGTGATCGTCAAGAAAGACGAGCCAGTCAAGGAAGTCCAGTACACACTGGACGAAGGCATCACCTGGATCCCCTTCCAATTTAGCAAAGACCCCATGGTCGTGGATGACATCTCCACAGTCCCCTCCGACACATCGCGAAACTTTCTCCTCTGGGGTAAAGTCAAAGGTGACTTGACCACCATCAACCTCGACTTCTCCGGCCTGGAAGAACGCAGCAAACAGTGCGTGCTCTCCGAGGAAGACCCAGAAGCAGACGACTACTACCTCTGGATGCCCTCCCACCCGCTGTCCGAAGATAACTGCCTCTTTGGTCACGTCGCGCAATACCATCGCAAGCTTGCAGACCACAACTGCTACAACGGCCGCAGCATCGAGCACCTCCACACCATCGGCCAGAACTGCACCTGCTCGCGGCAAGATTTCGAATGCGACTACAACTTCGAGCGCCAGCCCGACAACACCTGTCGCCTCGTTGAAGGCCTCTCACCACCAGACCCGCAAGCCATGTGCGCAAAGGACAAGAGCATAGTCGAATACTACGACACCACGGGCTACCGCCGCATTCCCCTCACAACCTGCTCCGGCGGCCGGGATCTAGAATTCACATCTCGTACGCGGCCTTGCCCAGGCAAGGAAGAAGAATTCAACTCCCGCCATGGCATCTCCGCAGCGGGCCTCTTCTTCGCAATCACAATCCCCATCGCTCTCGCTTCCGCAGCTGGCTACTGGGTCTGGCGAAATTGGGACGGCAAGTTCGGCCGCATCCAGCTCGGCGACGGATCTGCTGGCTCGGGCTCAGGAGCCTTCGATCGCGACGCGCCGTGGATCAAGTTTCCTGTACTGGCTATCAGTGGAATCGTCGCGGTATTGGCGGCGCTGCCGATGGTTGTGGGGAGTTTGTTTCGGACTGTGGCGACGAGGTTTGGACGAGGGGGTGGAGGGAGGTATGGCCCGTTGGAGCGGCCGTATACTTCGCGGGCGAGTTTTGCGAGGGGGAGGGGCGGGTATAGTGTTGTTGATGAGGAGGATGAGGACTTCTTGGGAGGGGAGGAGGATGAGGCGTAAAGTGGGGGAGCATGGGATGTATATGATTACGATCCGTGGTAGAATAGTGTATGTATATTATTCGCCAGTCAGCCAGGGCTCTCTTGAGGGTCCTTCGGTGTATGGTTTGTCCGTTCTACAGTACATGGGCATGCAGCGCCCAGACGACAAGGTGCCGAGAGACCCGTAGAACAACCTTCCTTGAACGAGTCGCGGATCGACCCCAGCGGGGTTCCCGCATGCGGAGAATGGCTTCCACCTGGCTACTACTCTTATCTCGGTGTTCACGAACGACACTACGCTGCCAGCATCGATGTAAGATCGGCTACAGCGGACAACAACCCATACGTGACTGCTCAGCTTGGGTTCCTCAGATCTCAGGGTCGCTTTCTTCTGTGTCCGGCGTCTACTATTGTCAATACATTTGAAGTACAATTTTCGATAAAATGGACGGCTCACCCGAGGACGAGCAGTCACCAAACTCCCGCCAGCGAAGCCAAAAAAGACAGCGTCAGTGGTCGCTCGAGGACAGGGCGAAGCATCGAGTTCTGGAGCGAGAGAGGCGGGAGGCGTTTAATGACAGGCTGATGGTAGGATCAACCACTTGACTTGTAATGAGCCTCGTTCCAGAACCATACTGATAGACACGTCAGGAGCTAGCCACTCTGCTGCCGAATCTCGAGGGTGTGCCAGAGTCTCGGCTCTCTAAGCATGTCATTGTGGAGGAAAGCGTGAAGCATCATCGTGAGCAGCAACGGCAGCTTGACGAATCTGTTCGACGCTGCGAAGAGCTGCAACGCGAGAGAGATCAATTGCTTGCGGAGGCGAGATCGTGGCGTCAAGGCCCTGCTCACGCGGATCCGATCCAGCAAGCTAGCGTGCCTATGGCGCCAGTAGACGCAGTTTACGCGCTACCGAACGCACTACACGGCAGTGCAGTCTCGTTCTTCCCAGGCCTGTCAACGCACGATCCAAGCTTCACTACGAATGTGATAGCTGTGCGACATTCACTAGTGTCTGCGCCGGAGCCTCCCTTGCCGGAGCTTACTCTCAACGGCACCTATGAGGGCAGTAATCCACTAGACTGGGCTGGCGAGACCATAGCCTGGCCCGCATACGTGCCGCCCGATGCCGTACCATCTGACATGGACTGGCTGCAGCCTTCACACAATATGGCAAGCGTTGATGGCATCTGGATGAATGGCTCTGTAAACAATAGACCGCTACAAGAAGCTAACACGCTCGACCTCTGGAATGGCTACCCAATGCATACGGGCTTTACAACCGCTTGAGAGTAGGAGTAATTGCATGGGCCTGCCACGTCTATGCTTCTCACTCTATCTGTCTAGCTCTTCACGACACCCCATGAGGTTCACACTTCGGCAAAGGCTTTCTCTATCTTGGCCTTGCTCTCCAAAAGTCCTCCAGTGAATAGCGTCAACGCCTCGTCGAGCCTCTGCTTCGTGACTGGATCCGCCTCGATAGCCTTCTGGAGCTCCGCACCATTGTTCGCCAGATAGTCGATATCAGTGCTAGCGAGCTCGCCATCGATCTTTGCAGCGCTCAGAGGGTCCAACTTCGAGACCTTCATGAGGCGTTCAGGCGTCTTGTAACCAGCATATACACCGGCTTGCTTTGGCTTGCCCTCGCCTGGCTGTTTGGAGCCGTCGTACTGAAGGCTCGCAAGCTCGTCAAGCACTGCCGGTGAAATAGTGGCGCTGTGGCACCCGTGCTCGCCCGCGGCCATGGCCTCTTTGGCTGTGATGAAGCTGGTACACGTTAGCCGCCGCGAAAACGATTGAGCTCGGACGTCACCTACCTGGCCTGCTTCAAGAATGGCTGCTCCTTGCCAGTCTCCTCGTACAGCCTGTTGTACGTCTCAAGGATTTGCATAGTTCGACCGGACATGGTATGCTGCGTCGCTGGGTCCTCGACGTTGGGCCAAAGCTTCAGATCATCATGCGCCTTCACTTCATTGAAGTACGGGCTGATGTACAAGCACTCTGCTTGGCTGGCAGCGATGGCTTGTGGCAGACCGAAGAGCGCGGTGCCGAGAGTGCGAATACCTTCCTTCTTCAGGATCGGGCAGGCATTCAATGCCGGACCAGTCGACGGGATCTTGATGCAGTAACGGTCTTGGGAGATGCCCACCCTCTTGAACTCGGCAGCGTACGCGCGCGCACTGGCGAGAACGGCGTCTGTGTCGTAAGCTTGGTTGGGGTAGACTTGCAGCAGCACACGACCCTTGATGTTGTCGATGTTGTTCTTGCACATGTTGACAGCCTGCAAAATTCAAGAGTTAGGACTGGACCTCACTGGACCTCATGCGGTACGACTCACGATCCTGGTGTACGCTGCCTTCCAGCCCTCGGATTTGAGCTCCTTGCAGACCTGCTGGAACATCTCCCGGTTCTCCTCGTGAGACATCTGGATGTTGACCCACAAATTGTTACTGGTCATGTCATTTGGCGTGATAGAGAGGTCCCTGCTATAGCTAGGATCCATCCAATCGACGTCTACGTTCACTAGGAGCAGTCAGGATCTAATCAGTGGTGACAATGATGGGTGGACTTGCGCTGCGATTCGAGCCTCTCAAGCCAGGTCTCTCCCGTTTGGTGCGGCATGATGGCGATTCTGGCAATGCTCTAGGGATGCGACGTCTACTGAATAAGATAGGAAAGAGGCGAGTTGAATGTATCGGTTTCTTAAGCGCTGCGAGACTGCATCTACTTCTACACTTACGCAACTGAGGTCCGGACAATCTTGTTCCACAACGAGCTACGGCTGTGGATCACGACGGACTGTCGATACGACAAAGATTCGAGCACAACCTATCATACACAAAGCCCGCTGATGTGCTGCACAGGACGCCAGAGTACCTGTACAGGCACATCTCACGTGACCGCGGCTATTAGTCGGATGCACACAGGGCAGTGGATCCTTCCCGCAAACCTTCCCAAGAATCTGGAGAAACTGCGGAGAAATCCATAGCAAACAAGGATCTCCATGTTTCGGCGTGTGCCGAGTGGTGGAAGTTCCTTGGCCTGCGCAGGGCGGATGCATGGCCTGCGCAGGATGTCTCGGCACACTTTCCCACAAGCCGAGCTCGGCCTCTACTTGGCGTCACATGGCCCAGGTTTATGTGACTGACTCTCTGACCCCGCTGAACTCGGTACAGCTCACCTTACTCTGTCCTGCGCAGGTTGGTCGTGCCAACTGGGATCCTAGTCGCCATGTGTGAACCCCGGATTTCTTTTCCGGGGACAAAGGTTTGTCAATGTGCGATGCCTCATCGAACCACAAACACATAAGTATGGCGATATGGCGCTCCTCATACCGCGTCTCGTCGTTAGCTCTCCATCCACATCATCCTAACAGACCACTCTCACCGTCTTGTCGGCATCAAGACGAAGATACTCATCATGGACAACAAGGATCCAAGCAAGACCAACGTCGAGTATCACGAGGATGCCACTCTCGGTAAGGCTCTGCACCACAATGTAGACGCTCGTATCCGCAATCCTCTATCCGGTCTGAGTACTACCGAACTTCGCGATCAAGTTGACGCTTTCTGTGGGAAGTATGGCTTCCAGGAGAAGGCAGAGACCTTCCAGAAGGCAGCACTCGTTGCGCAGCTGCCAGACGACTTCGAGAGCATCCAGTCGCTGGACGAGGATGACAAGCACTGGCTTCGTATGGAGACTACGCGTAAGGTCGTCACTTCGTCGACTGGCCGCTACTTTGCTGACCTGGGTCCAGACAAATGGAAGTTGCCTTGGACGATGTATATGTGCATCGGTATCGTGTCGATCGGTTCAGCCATACAAGGGTGGGACAACACGGTACTTGATAGGCATAGCTCCTTGCTCGCACAGGTCTCGTCTAATGTGTTCAACAGGGCGCCAATGGCGCAAACCTTTCGTTCCCTACAGAATTTGGCATCGAAGACAGACACTGGCTTGTGGGGTGCATCAATGCAGCGCCTACACTCTTCGGATTGCTCAGCGCCTGGGCTGCTGATCCAGTAAACCAGCTTCTTGGACGCCGCGGTACTATCTTCGCGACAAACCTTTTTGTGGTGTTCCCGGTCCTGGGTCAGTAAACCCGATCCCACGTGGCTTAGCGGCATGCTGATGGCGAGCAGGGCAGGCATTCACTCACAATTGGTACGAGCTACTTATCTGCCGCTTGTTCATGGGACTGGGCATGGGTATCAAGGTACGGCACTTCGTTCACTTACGATAGCACACATCATCTGATACCATACTAGATAAGCACCATCCCCGTATACTCAGCAGAGGTTGCGCCCGCCAATATTCGAGGCGGTATGGTGACCAGCTTCCAACTCTGGGTTGCCTTCGGTATCCTGGTCGGCTTCAGCAGCAATCTCATTTTCATGAACATCGGACCTCTTGCTTGGCGCTACCAACTGGGCGCTGCCTTCGCCCCAGCTGTACCACTGATGGCTCTCATCTGGTTCTGTCCCGAATCGCCTCGTTGGCTCATCAAGAAAGGTCGCTATCAGAAGGCGTTCACCAACTTCTGCCGGATCCGAAATTCAGAGCTGATCGCTGCCCGGGAACTTTTCTACGCCCACTCCCAGATCGCTGCCGAGGGTGAGCTTTTTGGAGGCCGCACGCTCTGGGCCAGAGCCATGGAGATCTTTACTGTACCTCGCATCCGCCGCGCGACGCTTGCATCGTCTACCATCGTCATTGGCCAACAGTTCAGCGGCATCAATGCTGTCGCCTTCTACTCCTCGACGATCTTCGCTGCAGCTGGCTATAGCCCTCGAGATGCCCTGCTATGCTCCTTCGGCTGGGGATTCGTTACTTTCGTCTTCGCGATCCCCGCAGTGTACGTATACACGCCTCATTTCTCCTTTGCGTTCCAGCGGCTAATCCAAATAGATTCACAATGGACAAGTTCGGACGACGCAACCTCCTCCTCTTCACTTTTCCACAGATGGCATGGACACTGCTCGCCACCGGATTCTGCTTCCTCATCCCCGAGTCCAGCGGCGCTCGCTTTCCCCTTGTTGCAGTGTTCATCTTCCTATTTGCGGTATTCTACGGCCCAGGCATCGGCCCCATTCCATCGATTTACTTCTCCGAAGCCTTCCCTTTGTCGCACCGCGAGATCGGCGCCGCATTCACCATCTGTGTCAACAACGCCGTCGGAAGCGCGCTCAGCTTGACATTCCCAAGTTTGCTCGCCAGCACTGGACCGACCGGAGCCTTCTGCTTCTACGCTGGCCTAAACATGCTAGCTTTCTGCGTCATCTTCTTTGTTGTTCCGGAGACCAAGCAGAGAACGCTCGAAGAGCTTGACTACGTATTCGGCGTTCCCACGAGCAAGCACGCGCATTATCAGGTCAGAGTCTGGCTGCCTTGGTGGTTCAAGCGATATGTCCGCTGGCAGCGAGACGCTAAGCTCGAGCCGCTGTACCAGACGGAGGGATCCTACTAGACTGCGTCATGCGGACATGACAAAGCAGCAGTGTGGTTGGTCAGCTTAGAGACAAGTAGATATGTACATATTCGAATGACACTTGTGAACGACCACTTCAGATCATGCCCTTCCGAGCACCTTTGCAATGACCTTCTCCACTATCTCCGCTGCATCCTGCCTCGGTCCAATGCTCCTCCATGCGACTGTCCGATCAGGCCTGCAAAGAATTACCCCGTCCTCGTCGACTTCTCTCCGGTTCGCCCAATCACCGTACACGTCCTCCCAATCCTGATTCCAACCAATGCTGAACGCCTTGACTTCCACTCCCATTTTCTCGCCCGCCTTCTTCGCAGCTTCCTTCCAGGTCTCTCCTCCAATGCCAGTAAGCAAGCAGAACGACCCGTGCCCAGCAAGATCAATGGTCGATATCGGCTCCACCGGTATCCGTGAGTTCAGCCACGCATGCGGTAACCGCGACCCAGGATACGTGCTCAGCTGGTATTGTAGCACTGGATCCTCCGGCGCAGCCCGCCTGGCAGCTTTCTCGTCTGACATCACAACAGCACCGGATTCGTAGCGCTGGTTCATCTCAACGCCAATGCCTCCAAACTCATGTGCTGTGTAAGCAATGGCCTCCTGGAGCTTCTGTCTTCGCGTTTTGCCCGCAGCAGTCGCCTGAGACAGCTCACCGAACTGTCTTTTCCGTTCCTCGAGTTCCTTTGGCAGTACGCCAAGTGCTTCCCAGACTGCGATGTGATCTCGCAGCCCTTGATTTGCACGACGGATTACGCCTTCGCCGATCGGCTGTCGTTCGGCTGAGTATGAGTCCAGGAGCCTCTTGTCTGCAAGTCCTTTCTCGACGTAGGCGACTTTCCAGGCCAAGTTGTATGCGTCTTGGACACAGGTGTTGCTTCCGAGGCCGTTGAAGGGTGGATGACGATGGACTGCGTCGCCGAGGCAGAAGACATTGCCAGAGCTGTAAGTCTCGGCCACAATTTCGTTGATGTACCATTTCGAAACATCGAGTATCTCTACGGGGATGTCGTCGTTGCCGACGAATTGGCGAACACGTTTGAGGTACTCCTCATTGCTCGGAGGATTCTTCTTGTAAGCCTCCATATCCCACTCCGGGCTAGGTAAGACTATGGCAAGCCACTCGTCCCAGGCTTTGACGAGACGAAAGATGCAAGTCCATCCCCAAGGTGGATGCTCGATTTCCGGCGTGAAGATCCAGTGCAAGTTACCAGTCCGGTGCGTCATGTACTTCTCCAGATCAACTTTGATTTGGATGTTAATTGCTAGACCCTGCCCGGGCTCTTTCTTCAGCGGGATGTCAAGTTGCTTCATGATCGGACTCCGCGCCCCATCGCACCCAAACAGATACTTTGACTTGATCTTGTAAGTCACTCCAGAAAGCTCATCCTTCACCGTCGACGTGATCTCCCCATCCTCCCCCTCCCTCTCAAACCCCACAAACGTCGAATCAAATCTCACCTTCCAACCCCCGCCTCTCGCCTTATTCACAAGAATAGGCTCAAGCAACGTCTGCGGTAAATCAACATGCTTACACGGACTCGCAGCCGCATACTCCCCCGCGCGATCCGGCTGGTTCCCCCAAGAGTGAATCCTAGCATACTCCTCGCCAGCCATGCTATGGCACCATCGCGTGTGCTGCATGTGGCTACCAGGCGTGGCTTCATGGTGACAGGCGTCCTCTAGGCCGATCTCGCGGAGACATTCGAGGGCTGCTGGGTTGGTGATGTGAGCGCGGGGTTCGCGGGCTGTGCCCGAGGCTGCAGAGAGGAGGATGCCGATTTGGCCGTGGGATGCGAGGAAGCAGGCTAGAGAAGCGCCTGCGGGGCCGGCGCCAACGATGAGGTAGGGAGTTGAGATGACACCTGGTTCTGGGGTGGAAGAGGCGGGCGTGGATTGGGCTTTGCCGTTGGCGATGGGAGTGCCATTTACTACTGCGGAGGCCATGGCTGGAGGTGGTAGAAGCCCAGGTGTTCAGCTTTCCTTGCGCCTAGTATCCCACAGCCTAGGATCAGGGCAAAGCAGGCAGTGGCAAAGGTGGATGTACAGGAGCCAGATGGAAACAAACCTACTTGTACAGCATCGGTGCTCCACATCAACCATATGTGGGAGACTTCTAGACTTCATCAACAGCAAATTAGCCACCTTACCTCAGAAGTCATTGACCTACAATGAGAAATGGAACTAGATCTGCAGATGCCTGATTCCGTTGCCGGCATGGCGAGTGGGGTCGATGCAGCGATGACTCTGGGAGAGCTTCGGAGATGTGCAGCACAAGATCGAGCTCAGTGGAGTATTGAGACTCAGCATTACGTGTCTCGTGACATTCGTGTCAACTCCCGTGTGCAGACAGTCGTTCTTATACCATAGTATGGACTATGAGAGAAGTCACGACCTGCAAATTGTCCCTGCCGTGGCAAGCGCAGCCCATCAGTATTAAGATTCATATACGATGGTGTGATACTTAGCACCATTCGGTTCCATAGTGTAGTTGGTTATCACTTCGGATTCTGACATGTTGATGCTCTGAATTTCCGGTGACCTGAGTTCGAATCTCGGTGGGACCTCGATCTCGTTCGAGACATGCAATGCATGTGATACCTTTTCCTTTTTGGCTTTATCAGATGAATGGTCGAGGAGACTAGGAGGAAGGCAGACGAAGTGACATTTGACGCGAGCGAGTCCGGCTCTTAGGCGCTGTTGAACATAATGCCGAAAGATTATACTAATAGATGGTAGTAGGGGGCAAAGGCATGAATGTCAGGAACAAGACGTGTCAGCAAAGGCTGCTCTATGCTTGAGGAAAGGCGAGCAGATATGAATAAGGATGGAGAGGCTATCGGTCTTGTAGTTGAAGATCTACCAACAAGCCAGTACGCTACACTTTTATTCACCACCACCGTAACGCGATCTGGCTCAGCGTCAAGCCGACGCGATAGTACAGCTCTCCGTTGTCTTCGCAGACCAGACTTTACTCGTCCAAAGCGACATAGTTCGCAGGGAACAACCCTTGCTTGCCGCCGTAAGTGCCAGACCACCAGTCTTCGTCGGGAAACTCCTAGGGTGGGGTGTTTAGTAAACGGGACATGGGTTTCTTTCGCTCGCCGTAATCAGGACTTACCACATCCGTAATCTTCGCCCCGTCCGGAAAGCTCAGCTCGTTATCCTCCGCAGCCTCATAATCATACTGCGCTGTCGCCGTCGGGTTGCCCTTCGGTGCTCCACCTGCACCGCCACCAATCTTGGCTGGCGGCGCAGCTTCCTCAACCTCCTCTCGCTGCGGCGCGCCACCAGCCCCGCCCTCAACCAGCTCGACGTAGTTCGAAGGAAACAGGCCCCTCTCCCCACGCTCATTCTCACCCATCCACCAATCCTCATCCACCATCTCGATATTCGTGATCCTCTCCCCATCGTGCAACTCCAGCTCGTTGTCCTCGGCTTTCTCGTAATCGTACTGCGCGATGGCCTCTTTACCTGCGCCGCTCTGAGGCTGGGGCACAGTAGCTGCGGCGCCAAAAGTCGAAGCCGCGGCTGCTTGAGCGGCCTTGCGTCCTGGGTCTGCGGCAGGGATCTCGGGCTCGGAGATTTGCATGCGAGATGCGGCTTCGGCGATGGAGTCCGTTGGCATGGGAGGCGGGGAGCGAGACAAGGTAGGTTCGATGGAGGCTGCGCGGTTGAGGGGTGGTGGGCTTGGGCCGCGAGCAACAGGGCGAGCGAGAGGGACAGGCGAGCCGGAGCCTTGCGGTATGTCTTCTTCCTCCTCTTCGGGCTCGTCGGCCGGGATTGGACGCGGTGGGGGTGCGGGAAGATCCTGGTGTTGCTCTTGAGGGACATCGTTCGTGCTTGGACGCTGTGGAAGGCCGGGCATGGGGACGCCACGAGGAGCTAAGGGTTTAGTGCTGGTGTTCAGCGCTGGTGGCTCCGATTGCCGTGGAGGTGCTTGGGAGAAGCGGTCGCGTATGGCAGCTGTGCCATTCGAGGGGTGGTCGTTCTCTTCTTGTTGAGGCTCTTCATCTTGATTGCCGGTCTTCTGCTCGCTCACAGCACTACCACCTGTCCGGGAGGGGATCTGCACACCCCATTTCTTGCCACCATAGCCAGATTGCCAACCCCCACTTGGCTGACTTGCAATTGGGCTTGCTGGTGCGCCAGAAGATGGGCGATCGTCTGTATCAATACTTGTACCGCGCTCTCGTGCCTTCTTCTCTGCCCAAATCTGCGCTGGTGTCTTTCCGCCTTCGTCTGCGAATGTCTTACTCGCAGTGCCCACTGGCGCAGCACCGGCCAGTGGCTTGGCACCAAACCCACTGGGTGTTGGAGCTTTCGTCCCGGTGAAGCTACTCGTACTCGAGCCGAAGCGGTTTGCGACCTTGGGCTTGGGCATCGATGTGAGTCGCTCGGACTCCGTGAATGCAGCAGAACGATCGGCAAGTGACTTAGGCTGCTCGTCATCACCATTGCCGGACGACTGGGGTGGTAAAGGTTGCGAGGGTGCTGGCCCACCTTGAGCTTTCCGGCGGATGTCAGCAATGTCAACTTTGCCGATCGGCTCGTATGCGCCTTTCACGACTGTCGGTCGCTCGTCTCTGGGGTCGCGTGCCTGAGCCCGGATCGCCGCAATGTCTACCTTGCCAATCGGTTGGTAGCCTCCTCTCACCAAATCAGGGTTGTTGCTATCCTGTTTCTGCGGTGCTTGGTATCTAGAAGGCTCTCTTTGGGACTGCAACGCTGCCATATCAACTTTTGTAGGCTGATAGGCCGAGCCGACCTTCTCGAGCTGTGATCGTGACACTTCAGGCGCATCCTCGCCCCAGCCATCTCCGTCTGTTCGCGAAGGTGATGCAGCTCCCCTGCTCAGACCGGGAAGAGGTTGGTATGCGCTCGTACCTCCGAAGCTCTTCGTCGGCATTGAGGGTTTTGATGCAACAGGCGGTCGTGGTCCACTTAAGGCAGGCGCTGCTCCTCCACCCGTATACTTCGACCCTGAAGCATCCGCCACCTTTTGCACAATAGTATCTGGCGTCAGGTCTCGATCCGAGCGTGCCGTGACTTGTACATGATAGCCATGTAGCAGCTTCGAAACTGCATTGAGGTGACTCGTGAAGTACCCCTTCGTCCGCTCAGGCACACCCTCGCCGCACCATCCAATGAGCACGTTCTTCGGCAGTCCCGAGTTCGAGTCTTTCACCTTGAGGAAAGCGAACTGGATCCTCCCGTCTGAGAACTCCTCAATGAGATCCACCAGCTCGCCCTCGCCAGTCGTCTGTACTTTCAAGACGCTTTCTTTGCCCGATTCTGACTGAAAGGCGCTGACCAGCGGTGCCTGGACTGTGTAGACTGCCCATTGGCCATATGTGGGCGAGTCTGCTGCTGGTCCAGTCGGTGCCGGGGCATTGACGATCTTGTTATATGAGTTAGAGATGGAGGGACCATTGGTGGAGAGATTGAGAGAGGTCATGACGGGCTGTAGTGTGTAGTAGTCGCTCAATAGCAGTGAGAGGGGTATATAAGGAGAAAGGTGGAAGGTCGCACGGCTAATGTGCGTGCCTGAGAGATCAACGTCAGCTGTGGGCGTGACGTGGAGCTTGCTTGAAACCTGCTTAGTCACACCTGGGTCTCAAATGCTCCGCTCTGCCCACGACAACCGCGCTCTCGTACATGTACACAAGCATCTGATCACTTCTTCAACGACGTCACGGACACCATGAGCCTCATAATGAATGCATCATTATGGTGACCCATGGAAGATTACTGTCTCATGAAGAAGTGATCAGGTCTCGGACGGTGTGGCTGTGCAGCACGACCCTTCGCGACCGGCCTCACGCTAACCATTTCAACTCGTTCCTGTGTGTCTCTCTTCTTAACGTCAACAAGTCCTCACCCCTGCAGCCACCTGTAGCTGCGCGCTTCTGAGGTCCTAGTTTTGGTCGCCGTTCCAACAGTGCAGGCATGATGCGGTGAAGTCACGACTTGCCCGCGCTGCCGCCGCGGCCATGAACCCCCCGGACGACAATCGTGCAATCGAGGTCGGCTCCCTCGATGCCTCTGGACAGGCAACTGTCAACGTCGGCGATACATATCACCAACCTGGCCACTCTACTTACGTTGAACGGGACTCGTACGGCAATGTGACCAACCTGTATCAATATAACAGTGTGTATATCTGCTAAATCGAGTCTCGAGTGGCGCTCTTTAACCTCGTACAGATCACTACTACCAGAATGCAGTGCCTACTTCTGAGTACCCGCATCCACCTTCTGCTTATCGCCCTCAGGTCGCAAGCGGATTTGCTGTATCACCAATGTATGCATTGCACTACCCACCGCCATTTGGACCATCATATTCCCGCCATCTACTGCCTCCGCAGATGTCGGGTATCTACTCAAGCACTTGGTCAGAAGGACGATCGTCGGCTATGCTGCCAACACGTTACGGCAGTTCTCCGGTCCCGCCACTGCGTACGACACAGACTGATCCGGACGCAACCCGCATTCGAAACGCTCTGATGGCCGAGGGTGTGTGCATGGCCATGAAATTTATCAGTGCCTTAACGCAGACCGACCCGGAAGCCGTGCGTGCGATTGCCGAACGGCTGCATGATGGATTGCCAATACGAGAGGCACTTCGCTATCCCAATTGGACATCTCGGCCAAGCGCGCCGGATATGGAGACGTTCATTTACACTGTGGACATTGAGATGCAACGCTATCGAGATGTCAGAGACCAGCACCAACGAGCAGGCACCTTCTTGCGTCACGGGCAGACCGGTAGCGCCATTCCACTTGTGAATCCGACTCTTACGGTCGCCGAGTCTGCTCTCGCCTTCAATGGCACACAAGGCAAGTCCACGGCTCCTTCGCCAAAGCCAGAGTACGTCCAGACTTCGCGCGCACTTTCTGGCCCTTCCTTCGCCGCCGTGCTTAGTAAACTGGCCGAATTTGGTCACGAAGTTGACAGTCACGAGGGAATCCCGACTTTCCATTGTCTCGACTTAACAACGCAGAAGGATACGTCTTGTAAAGATCCCGCTCAGTTCCGAAGATCATGGCTGCCGGACCTTCTTCGAAGCGGCTTTGCGCCTATGGACGCCAAGGCGATATGTGACAAGCTTAGAGTCAGCGGGAAGGTGAAGGTCATGGTCAAGGTTGGCGAGGAGTCTGTTAAGTGAATTCGAGTACGTCTAGAAGAAACTCGAATCTGGGAGTCGATCGCCCGCTATATCGCTCGTGGTTGCTCATGAACAGCAACGACCGTTCCTGAGCTTCGTCTGGGACGGCGTCGTCCGCAGAAACCAGGAAGTTTGCTTCAAAGACACATGCGATACAGCAGGGGCCGAGCGAGCTCTAGAGTCTCCCCCAGGCTTTCGCACGTTGGACACCACGACATCTCCTGTACACAGCAGGCTTCCGAGCCCATTGCGGACGCAGCACAGCTTGGCCTAAGCTAAGTAAAAAATGACGAGAGCGACTAAACATCGATCGCATCCCCGCAAGCACTCATGACTAGCACGGATTAAGTATACAAGACGCCGATAGAAGATTCGCGCCAAGTCTAAAAGCCGCAGTCGCTCAAACGCGGGAAGAGCCTGAGCAGCACGTCTTCGTTGGCAGTGGGCATGCGGTAAGCGCCACATGCACGTTCGGTTGCGAGCTCTGCATGAGGTGCATGTACTAGTAGGGTTCATGTGCGCAGGCGTGGGCCACTTGGGCGACCTCAGCCTGCACCGTCCCATTTCGCGTCACTGAACTGCAAGATGCTTCGGCGTTCTACAAGCTCCTTTTTTTGTAGGACCGTTTTTGCATTCACATAGCAAATAATCACCAATGGTCATGGAGACCTGAGCATCCGCTGCCGCAGCCATGGAATCTCGTCAGGGCATACAAGTGGGCTCGCTCGACGCCTCCGACCATGCGAATGTCAATGTAGGTGACACGCTTGAGTCTCTGACTGCAAGAGATTCTTATGGGAACGTCACGAATTTGTATCAGGTCAATTGTAAGTGATCTATCATGTGCCGAAGTCGTCGCGCAGGTCTTACGGACTTCTGATATGCATATCGAACAGAGTACTTCACGGGTCCTGCTAACGCTGCGAGACGACCTCAACAGCCCACAGGCAGATATTGGGCTCCATCCGCTGCGTCACGTCCGGGGCATAACGCTGCACTGTCGCCTTTTGCTTGGCCTCCGTCTGGTTCCACTCCAGTGGGATCACTAGCACCATGGCCACGGTCCACCCCACTTCCAGCACAGCATCTCCAGCCTGAGATGCAAGGACGGCAGCGTTTGCATCTATTTCCAGATAGGCAACCCTCTTCGCCTTCAGCAAGACCTGCAGCAGGCCCGCAGGTGGAGGGGAGCATTACACCCACTGATCCTACCCTCGACGACTTGTACATCAAGGCTACCGCAACAGAAAAGACGCGACCTCGGCTACCCGTTGTCGGAAGGCACAATCAAGCCAACGCCTTTGTCGGCGCTTTTGCCGCGCAAGGTCTGAACAAATTTGCCGTTCGTAGGGTTGTCGACCGCGCTGCGCATGACGAGTGGATGTGCGTGGCGATGGTTGCAAATGAAGTGCAGCGCACGTCGCTTACAGAAGCTCTTAAGCTGTGCAAAGTTAGATACCCGATGGCCCTGCGCAGGCTGTACAGAAAGCTGGTCATGGAGGAGCGAGGCTCCAAATACCTGCAGGAAGTAGCGATTGCTCTGGACTTGCGTTAAGCGGGGGCGAACATAGTGGTGAGAGCCAGGCTGACTGGACGCCGCGCAATGGTCCCGACTTTTCGAGATCTGATCACTAGGTGGTTATGTGCCTAATGCCCGCTCGATCGCAGTGCGAGTGGTCCATTACTGTTTGCGCTGTCGAAGCTACTGCGTCGCCGCACGTAATTACATGACAAGTAGCGGCAATTGATGCGAACATCATGGCTGCCCGGTCGCATGCGGAGGGGCTTTACGCCCGTAAACACGAAGTCGCTATGCGACGAGTGGAAGTTTCACGAGAACGCGAAGGCAACGCTAGATTTATGGCCGCTGACGCACCCTGAAAGGCAGCAAGTAACGGTCTCGCAAGAAAGTAGACTGTCTTAGGAACGAGAGCATACCCTCTGGTCAACGCTTTTAGTCTATCACCAGACTTGTTCGGCACCAGACGACGGGCGATGAACGCCCGAGCCGCACTCGGAGGTTTTGACGATGATCTCGATGTTGCAGATACATCATGGACCTCCTTGAGATACTCTTGTAATGTGCTACAGCATCGACAACGTCGCCGAAGCTGTAGCAGCAGATATGAGCTGTAGTCTTTGGTGGCGGCCACTTGGGCTGCTGTAATTCGTCTGTTAGCTAGAAGCCTTGAACAGTGTCGGGTTAATCGCAATGGCTGTTCGAGTCTGTCAAACGCCGTGAGCAGTGCTGCAAGGTACCATGTCTCTATGCGCTTTCTCATTGGGAGCACAAGCGCCGTACCGTGCTCATCGCAAGCAATGCCCATGCAAGCGGCGTGACTATTGGATGGCGTGCGCCACCTTCGGGCCTCAGCCTCCACCCGCCTTATGTGCTTCGGTAGTAGCGTCATCCTCGTTGCCTTTCCTTCAACGCAGTGCCCGAGACTAGTGAAGCTCACCGTACATCAACGCCGGCGGTCTCAAGAACGACGGCGTTGGTGGCACGTGGCAGCCGTCAGCGCGGAATGCCATACTGTCGCCATGGATCCTCGTCACGGTATCAGTCTAGGAGTATTGAACGCTTCTGACGCTTCAACTGTCCATGTCGGCGATGCCACGCATCAGACGGAGCATATTAGAATCGAGAGAGACTCGTATGGCAACATCACGAACTTTTATCAGATCAACCGTACGTTCGATTCTGGGCTGAGCATACCCGCTTGCAAAGGCTGCGCTGTACCAAGCGACCTAGACACTAATAGCTGGAACGGCAGAGTACTTTCCGACTCGTGGTGACGCGACAACCATGCTGAATCCGAGGCGCGAAGCAAGCCCAGTCGTAGCAGCTCGGTGTTCTAGTCCTGCGAGCGAGGTACAAGTTACCCAGGACCATCAGACGCCACGCCCGGGGACACGTCCCACATGGCGAAGTCAGAGAAATCCTCCATCACCGGCCTTCTCACCAAGTGAAGGGACAATGGTGTACCCCGTCTGGCCGTCTGGAACTGCGCATGATCCCCCATCACCGGCTTGGTCTCCAAGCGAGGGGGGGACAGTCCACCCCTCGTGGTCGCTGAACACAGCACGCGGGAAGGAGTCCCGTATGTCAGAGGACATCTTCACAGCTGCTGTGGCGAATGATGGCGCCTTTGCCGATACGAAATGTGCTGTAGATGCTTTCGTTGCAGCTGGTGTGCATAGCTGCAACGCTGTCTTTGCTGTGGGGGAATTGCAGGTGGTCAACAAAGCAGCACTGATGCACCTTGCGCAATATCTGAAGGAGGATGTGCCGCTATCTGACGCACTTCAACGATGTAAGCATTTCTATCCGCAGAATGTCAAGCGTCTAGAGGATCGACTTGTCCGGGAAAAAGGCTGCGTTCACACAACGGGTAGTACGTCCTCAGCGCGTGTCAAAGAAATTTTCTCCTTGCAGCCAGGAGCCGGGCCGGCCGCCTGGCTTCCACGAGCTGAGCAGAGCAGTCTTGTCTGCCCCGTACACGTGGTTCATGGCTACAGGGAGTAAGGTAGAATGACCAAGTAAGCGCATAGTGCGGCTCTTGAGGGCGACTATCCATGGTCTTGACCAGTTGGTGCCTACCGAATAGCGGGTTTTATCGATCTTCAACTCTAACAGCGCGCAACACTTTCCAATGGCTGTGCCTACAGCGCCATGCTCTCCAAGAGGTGGCGAGGGCGCGCGAGGAGTACTCATGCGTCCAGGGTCAGATGGCACTGCGGGTCTCGATTCACACAGACTACAGCCCAGTATCTGATCAGCACCCCTTACGGCCATGGTGCTAGCTCAAGCTTCGAGCTAGCTGTTGCACCGACTTCGACAAACGAAGTGCGCAGGATAGGTTATGATCGATGCTGGCGCATGGAAGAGTCAAGCTACGAGCGCTGTAGGCGCCTGACTCATGTGTGCGCAGACAAGGTACCTCGTCAGCGCCCGAGCATTCCAAGCGATGGGCGAGCTTCGTGAGCGATAGAGTTGATAGAGACAAGTATCAGTACCTGGAAATGAATATGTAGTCGTCTGCCAGCACCAGATGCATCGGGATATAGCGTGTGATGTCATCATCAACATCTTCCATTCGAGTCGCTGTCATGGTACCTCGAGATATGCTCGAATTGGTATATACCTTACTATCACACAGAACGAGATCATTCACGTCACAAATATGAACATCACCACAAACACTGCGCTGCGCTTCGCTGGACGAGCCTCACGAAAGCCATCCGCACGCAGCACAGCGCTATCGGTTCGAGCACCTTACATCTGCGCCTCCCGCCAGCGGCGAAGTGTCTCGACACCCGCACTGTCGCGACCGGTCCCAGATGCTCGAAGTATGCGATCTAGGAATCTTAAGCAGTACTCTCGCGCCAACGCCACGACAGCTACGGCGACCAGTGCCTCTACAACAGCGAGCCCACCATCATCTAGATTCTACTCTCTCTTTCCCGAGACCTTTCCTAAAGGCCCACCTCCAGGATCGCCCTTCACCTTCGATGTAAAGAAGCTACGAAAGGAGTTTCTACAGCTACAGTCGAAAGCACACCCGGACCTCGCATCTTCCGGAAACAAGAATCGCGCCGAGGCCATGAGCTCACACATCAATGAAGCATATAATACGCTCCGCGATCCGCTGAAACGCGCGCAGCACTTACTCGCAGTCCAAGGTATTGGCGTTGAAGACGAGTCTGCGAAGCTAGAGGAAGGCGAGCTGTTGATCGAGGTCATGGAGGCTAGGGAGGCGGTGGAGGAGGTAGAGGATGAGGCGGGATTAGAGACTGTGCGGGCGGAGAATGATGGGAGAATAGGGAGGAGTATTGGCATATTGGAGGAGTGTTTTGGGAGGGGAGATCTGGCGAGGGCGAAGGATGAGGCTGTAAGGTTACGATACTGGGTGAATGTCGAGGAGAGTGCTAAGGGTTGGGAGAAGGGCAAGGGCGGAGGGATCAACCATCACTGAGGTTCGCCACGTCCCTGTTGCTTGGAACCTGCGAGGCTTTGACCTCGTCCCGGCAATGGCGGTCCTCGTGCGGTCCATGTTGATCACGATCGCATCGTAATCCGAGCCGCGAGTACTCGACGTCAGCGCAGTGTAAAGACTGGATCATCGCCACTTCGACTTCCAGATGCTTTCGCAGTAAAAGCCTCGATCTTTTGGCTCTTTACAGCGGAGTGCGTTCGCAGTCGTTCAATCACGACACCACATCGGCACCGAGCCTATTACAAGCGCACCTCGCCTGATGTCCCAAAGCTTGCAGACGCAGCTTGATGCGCGTGTCCGCTATACACTCTCCTGGTGGCGATGTCTCGACCGATCGAGCACCTCGTAAAACAAGACATCGCGGATTCGCCATCAGGCCGCGTGGCATGTACAGCTATTTGGTGCGTACGAGCATTGTGGCACACAATGGTCGCCGCGGAGAGGGTGTTCTTGATCGCCCTGCATATGTCAGGATAGATGGTGGCGTGTATGTAACTCAACATATGGGTGACGTGGCAGGGAAGGTGCTTGCGTCACACTTTCTGTACTTTGCAGTGGTATAGCCGCATAGCTCCCTCGAGATGAGATGAAGACGGTAGCGATGATATGTGCTTCTCCAGCATTGCACAATCCATTACGTGTTCCCTGCGAGGCCGAACTTAACAGCCATCACTTGTGATCTGGGCGCGCACGGCGCAACCTGGTAATAGGCTTCGAGATCCCTGTCGTCGTCTGCATGGTAGGTCGGAGCAACATCCGGTCGCCGTGAGACAGCCGCCGGCCGCACCATAGCGACCCGATCCTGAGTGACAGCAAACTCGGTTGACACCATTGAGAGCGCTTCATCGATCCCAGTGTTCTTCATATTGCAAGCAGTCCAGAGTCCAGACTCGCTACGGCTCATGGGCAAAGCAACCGCTAAGCGTTATTACGAATCTCTCCAGGCTGTGCTCAAGCCTTGCCTAGCGCGTTTCAAGCCGTGAGCGAAGAAGCCCGGCGGAGACTAATGCAGGTACGGAACTGCCGCTCAGACCAACTTTATTTCGCCGTTATTGGGGTCCCTGAGCAACAGGGGAGGCATACAAAAAGGGTGCTTCTCCTGCATTCCTCAGCGCTTCTCTCCGCACCCCTCAACCCAGCCTCAACCGACTTTCACTTCGCAACAAGACACTCATTCCTTGCTTCGGACAAGATCAAGACCAGATACCTCTAATCAGACCAATACAAACACACAACTCAGCAAAGATGCGTTCCACTACCTTCGTCTTCGCCTTCGCTGCCGGCGCGCTCGCCGTTGCGGATGGCTCGAACTTCAACCGCGACACCTCGCCGCAAAGCTACGAGAGCTCTTCCGCTGCCTACGTGGCCAGCCAGATCTCCGATGGTGAGCCGCACCGTTACCCATCGACTACGGTACAGAATGCTAATAACATCATTCAGGCCAAGTCCAAGCACCCACAGCTCCCGTCCCATACACCGCGCCCGCTGCTCCCACCGCGACCTCCACCCCTCCCGCGGCAGTGACAACCTCCCCCGCCGCCCCAGGCTACTCCACCGCTGCGCCCGTCGAGTCCTCGGCCGCCGCCTACACCACATCCGTCATCCCTCTCCCATCCAGCGCTCCGGCTATGGCCCCTGTGCCGATGAACAGCACCGTCGTCGCCCCAGTTCCCATGAGCTCGGCCGCACCAGTCGTGCCGGCTCCTTACCCATCCGGCGGTAACGGCACCGCGCCCGTTGTTGCCCCCACTGGTGGCATGACTATCAGCGTTGTTGCTGAGCCAACTAGCGCCGGTGCTTCTTCCGCTGCTGGCGCGTCTGCTACTGGCTCAAGCACCGCTGGTGCCGCTGCTCCTACCCAGTCGACGAGCGGTGCTGGTGTTGTTGTTGTCCAGGCCGGTGTGATTGGTGCGGCTCTTCTTGGGCTGTTCGCCATCTTGGCTTAGGCGGACAGGTCGGTAAGACACGACCGTCGAGAGAAGCTTCTGGGTTGTCTTTGGGTCCATCTGGCAACGCAGCCTGGCTGCCGAGGGTAATGTCAATACACCAATGGCGTTCATGTAAGGGCGTTCCGAGTAGCTAGGTAGCATAACATGAAAATGGAATATGAAGAATCAATCACCCTTACCTCGTCGATCTCACCTTGCGAGAACCCTAGTACCTTAAGGATATCCAGTGGTCTAGCTTTTCAAACGTCGTTGTATCGAGTCCGACACGTCAGTCTATGCACGTGTCTGGCTGCTTACCACAGTACGCCTTCGCAGTTAGCTGCTCCGGGGAATCTTCGTCAGCACCCTCACATCCACTCACGCGCCGCCTTTGCTCCCATACCCCTCTTCCCTCACCACCCCATTCCTGATCTGCTCCGCTGAGAGAAGCTTGTCAGGCCCGAAGCTCATCGGCAGCAGCTGCTCAAGCGTCATAACCACAACCTTCCCCGCCACATCGTACATCAACACGGGCATATCGAGATCGCAGAATTCTCTGATAAATTGTCTGCACATCCCGCACGGGCTCGCGGGAGGCGAGATGTTGGTTGCAACTGCGAGGGCGCGGAAGTCGCCTTTCTTAGCACCCTACATGTAACTGTCAGTGGGATCTAGGAAATGATAGAAGCAGAGGGCAGACTGACTTGAACGACAGCTGTGGCGATTGCTACGCGCTCGGCGCAGGTCCCGACGGGGTAGGCGGCATTTTCAACGTTGGCACCTTGAATCACGGCGCCAGAGGTGAGGAGGAGTGAGGCGCCGACGCGGAAGTGGGAGTAGGGGCCTGGTCGTAGGTCAACACCAGATCGACTATATTGTTTTGTGTTCAAGATTCTTACAATGAGCCCGTGACTTTGCCTCAACACATGCTTCTTCGAGTTTCGTGACCTCGGCACTTGACAGACCATGGAATAATGAGGTCTCGCTGCGGGCGTGGCCGGGCTGAAAGGACGAGGTGCTTGACATCGCGAAAGGAGGAAGACACAAGATTGTATACTGTTGGTCTGATGACTGGTAAGTTGGGAGGACAGACTAAATACGCCTGCGTCATATTGAGCAATGTTTTCGTCGCTGTGCGTGAATAACTTTGCTTCCCATACATACAGCACGGCCTCATCGTCGTGTCTCATTAATGCGGGACGAAAAGGATAATGCTCCAGTAATGGGGTCGGCGGTCAATCGTTGGATTGGCTCATCGATATGAGCAGCAACCCATTCCTCCCCTTTCCATCACTTCCCCTCCTCCAACATCCCCCTTACCCCCCTCTCCAGCTCCCCCAAATTGGCCCCCATGATAGTCCTAGCCCACCACCCTTTCACCAGCACAAGCACAGGCAGTTGATTTGGCGCGAACTTGAATAAGTCACTGGTCTCAGTGCAGAACTCCACGACCAGAAATTGCACATCGGGCGTCCGCTCAGCTAGAGCTTCTAGCTTCGGCGCGAAAGCTTTGCAGGCTGGGAGGGACGAGTTGGAGACGTAGAGGACTGTTGGTTGGGATGAGTTGTGGGCGTGGGCAATGAGGCGGTCGTGGGTTGGACGGTCTTCGATGAGGGTTAGATTCGAGGGAGACATGGTAAAATTGTTTGTTTCCTCTTGATTCAACTCAGATCGTCTTCCTTGGAGAGAGCTTGTTGTGTGAGATGTACGGAAGGGTAGTTCGAGATGCATTTCGGATGATCAACATGAATGCAAGATGCTGTGAAGAAGGCCGCATCGAGAGCGATCCAAGACAAGCTTCCCTACGCCCGAGCAGAGCTACCTAGAGACTCTTCTGCCCGCAATTGATTTATGAGAGCGAGCATCTGAAATAGCAGAGATAGCTGCATCTTTCAGGTTCGCACGACGCGTGCAGCGATGCGTTTTGGGAGAGCATATGTTGAACTCGAAACACTGTGCAAACGCTCGATCACATTGGTGACTACCTATACAAGGTGACTAGATACAGTTTCTTCGATTGTTGACAAGGCATTGATATCTCACGACTGCTTCCTCCTCCGTAAGCCCACCTCCAAGCCCAGCGGCTTGCGCAAGAAGCCCTCTCGAGTCTCCAACTTGTCCTGGTATAGCTCAAATTCGTACCTGCGGAACACCGTTGAAACAATGAGCGCAAGCTCCATCTGCGAGATTGTCAGTAAGCACTCCAGTAGCTACGATCTGTGGAAGTGCATCTTACCTCTGCGACATTCCTGCCCACACAACTCCTCGGCCCATAGCTGAAAGGAATGAATGCATTCTTCTGCTTCTCAGTGACCTTCTCCCACCTCTCCGGGCGAAACTCATCAGCATCCTTGCCCCAGATTTCCTTCGAGTGATGAATCGTATACGCTGGCACACTCAAAACGACACCTTGCGGGAAATGGCGACCGCAGACCTCTACACCAGGCCCAGGTGGCACGACGCGAGGCAAGCCGGTGCTAGATGTGCTGTGGATACGGAGAGTTTCCTGGATGACGTGGTCAAGGTAGGGCAGATCTTTGACCTGTGCAAACTTCTGGACCGTGTTCTCTGGGATCGCCTGATCGAGTTCGGCTTGTAGCTTCCTGACGCACTCGGGGTGAGTGAGCATGTGAAATAGCAGCGCGCAAGAGGTGTTCGAAGTCGTGTCTGATCCAGCAATGAGCTGCGTGAGAGCTTCAGCGGTAAGCTCAGCGCGGCCGAGCTTGTTCCCATTCTCGTCTTTGCCCTCCATCAGGCGGGCTAGCAAATCCACACGTGTGACTTCTCCTCGCTCAGCCGCGTCGAGACGCTGATTTACACGTGCGATAGCTATACCTGCTAGGTTCTGCACGGCTGCTACGCCTTTGTAGAAGAATGGATCCGGGATGTACTTCGCGTACGGCTTGATTTGAGGCAGGCAGCCGATGGCGTTGCTCACTTCGCCTCTGCGGTTAAGCACTTCGATGGCCGGGGCGAAGGTGGGCGGAGCATCAGGCTTCAGTCGCACTTCAGCCATGTCTCTGCCGTTCTCGAGCATGCCAAATGGCTGTCCGAATGCAAGATCGCCGATGATGTCAAAGGCTACATAGTTGAACCAGTTCAGCGCATCCATGCGGTAGGTACCCGATGATCCAGCTTCTTTCACCAATTTGTCCCACTGGGTCGTGAGCATCTCGAGATTATGGTGGATGTACTGCTCGAACTCGCCGACGTTCTTGGCGCTGAACGTGTGCGAGATGGTCTTGCGTTTGCGCGTGTGTTCCGCCCTGTCCCGAGTGTTGAAGAGACCGCGTTGGATCGAGACGAAGGCATCGTAGTATTCTGACTTGAGAAAGCCAGTGCCATGACCGTACACGATCGGGATAGCATCTGGATCTGCGATGGAGACTTGGTTCGGCGTTATGCGGACGAATTTGCCATACTGCTCGTGGGCCTTGTAGACCGTCATGTAGCGGCGGCCATGTCTGCACTCCCACATGTACCAGAGGTTGGTGAACTTCGCCAGGAATGGTCCAGGGATGCCTTGGATTGACCAGTTGCGCACGAAGGGGAGTACCCAGTACAGCAACGGCAGGGCCAGTAGTGCCCACGGTGTGAAGAGGAAGGAGAGAAACATTCTGATGATGGACTATTGGTACAGTGCTTTGGGAGCTCTATGATGTCCGATAGAAAGAAAGTGCTCTCACCTAGAGCTTCTTCGAAGCCTTATGATATCTCTCGCACGCGTGGATCTCGGAGCTTGAATGTCAACCGCGATCCAGACCCGCGTGTTTTATGATGGCCGCCCAGCAAACGTAAACCTTCACAAACACCCTTGCCCCGCACTGGATCGCACCTGACAAGCTGGGGCAGCATCCGAGCCTTCTCCGAACAGAGCGGGCTGGCAGCACGGGAGAGTACAAGTAGTCGAGTACTTCCACATGCAGACTGCGCTGATGTGTGATGCAGTGAGTTCCGCTATGGGAGTGAATTGGGTTGGGAAAAGAATCTGAGACTAGAGATATGCTTGCGATAGGTTCTCGGTACTCGGGCCAAGCAATACAGCAATCTAGATTGTACAGGGTATCTATTCTTCTCTTCCATCACCGAGTTCCGCCTCTTCCATACACTCTCTGTTGCACCCGCAACATGCCATCGTCAGCGCTGACCGACGCCAACGCTGCATCGTCACTGAACATGACCGACTTGCCCACCAGCGTCCACCCGGTCCCTTTCGGCCTTGGAACGGCGAGCCACAGTCTTGCCAGATGCACATAATCTGCGTCTAAGAGCACTGTGGGAACGACAGGCTGCACGTCCACCTCCGCTGGGCAAAAGGTCAAGATCTGGCCATTGCCGGGCACCCTCAATCTCACAGGCCGCCACTTCTCAGGCTTTGTCAGCTGCCGTCGCGGCATTCCGCGGATGACGAGGAAGTTAACGAAGTCCATGATGAAGGACGCGGCCTGTTCAGCCCATTCTGTTGGCGGCCAACGGTTGTTCATGGTACGCAAGCTGACCATGAGGTAGAAGGCGAAGACCAGGTCTTCACGATATCGTGAAACGCCATAGCGCTGACAGACTGAACGCATCCAGTCTGGCCCGCAAGCAAAAACGCAGGCCAGGGTTTCGATGTAGATCTCACGCATTGGGCCAAAGTTCTCATTTGCTGTAGTGTCGTGTACGAGGTAGCGCTTGCGTTGCCTGCCGACCTTCTTGGCCTCGCAGCTTTCCATGAAGGAGCGTGCTAGCGTCATGTCGTCTGTGGAGTCGCCAGGCGGATGAGGATTGTCGGGACGCAGGAACTTCAGATCAAGGTGAATGAAGTGCTCGCCGCTCTCCGCTGTATGGCAGGTGATGTGCGAGTCTGCAGGCAGTCTATTGAGAGTGCGGTAATTATTCAGGCCAGCGTCGACATTGGTAGGTTCGAAGAGGAAGCTGACGACACTTTGCTGATAGCCTCCCTCTGATGGTGGCAGTATCATAGGCTTACCGACGGAACAGAGTGCGCCTGGATCGCGTGCAGCGAGGGCTAGCATCAGCAGTGAGTAGTAGCATTCCTGCTTGGACAGAACTGCATGCGACGATCGAAGCTCGGGTCTCAATGCTAGACCGCACTCCATTGTGTTCAGGATGATCGACACCTTATCTCGTAGTGCATCGGCTTCCCGCTGTTTGGCAGGCAATCGAGGGTCACCACCAGTCTCCATGCCGAACACTTCAGCAACAACGGTGGTGAAGTTGCCGTGATGCGCGGTGAAGTCAGTACCGCTGGCGGATGGCTCTGTGCGATCGCGGAAGAATGCGTGCAATGCTGGCTTCAAGAGCTCGATGTTGGCATCGAAGGGTACCTCGATCGCGAGCGCAAGCAGATGTGCAATGCACGAGCTGGTCAATCTTATCACGCTCTGTCTGTAGGAGCCACTGGTGTGGCATGATAGAAGGAACAAGTGATCGCGTGCTAAGTACAATGTCAGCTAGTGTCAAGTATAGTAGTAGAAGTAACGCACCTAGCCTCATCTCATGTCTGCACCATGCCCGTTTGAACCATGACGAAGAAAGCACCTTCTGCAGCACTCGAAGCAGTGCTTTGCCTCCGCCCTCGAGAAACGGTGGCTCTTGTCGTCGGAACCGCTTGCCAGCAGCGACTTTCTTCATGTTCTCGTACGCACGCGCATGATTCTCCAGTACCACGCCTTCATGCTCTTTGAGGTCGACATCATCCAGTACCACTACTACCAGCCGTGCACTTCTGTACACCATGTCCATCGCGGACATCGAGGTCGACTTCTCCTCATCACTGCCTTGGTCGATGCAGATCTGATCAACCCACAAGCCCTCATCCTCTGCGATCCGCTCATCCCAGACTGCCTGTAGCATCTCCTTATCTAGAGGCAAAGTGAAGTGATCTCCATGTTTCTTCACGACATGACGACGGCGGTAGCTCAGCGCGATGAAGGATCCGTGCTTCGGGTGAAAGTCTGCAGGTCTGTGACAGATGAGGCGGAATTTGAAGATGTTTTTGATGTCGGGCTTGATCATGAACCGGCTTGCGACTTGCTCGTCCAGCGCTTCCAGCCTCTCCAGAAGCTGCTCCGGGTTCGCATCGGTTTCCGGCGGAGGCTTCAGTAGTTTGTTCTCCTCGAATGATGGAATTAGATGCACATTTGCATGTGGAATATGGTCTGGGAATCTCAGCTTCCCCACGGTCTTGATCCTGAGCATCGGACCCGCGGGGACTGACAGACGAAGATCAGGATCGGAGTCATTGACGAATGATACTTGGCCTGGCGCAGACCTCACACGGCGGTGCTTCGAGCCGCCCGGACCGGCCTCTGTGTCGTTACTAAACTTATAACGGATCAAATCGCGGCACAGGTTGAGGGGACGCCGTGGTGAAGTAGACCGACTCAAACTCGAGTCTTGTGAAGCAGAGTCTGCATTCTCGTCGCAATCATGACCTTCGAATCCTGTCGGCCGCTTTATGAGCATAGCAAATGTCACGTCGTCGACATGCTTGCCAGTTCCGTTCTGCTGAGGCTCTGAAGGTGGTGTGGGAGGCGGCGTAGCTCGCGAAGGCGGCTGCTCTATGTTCGGATGTGGCATCCTTCTTCTTGATACAGCAGACGGAGATCGAAGCGACCTTCGTTCAATAGGATAGATCCCATTGTCATCGCTACTTGTCTGATCACCGCTTATGTCGCTACTATAGCCCTTCCAGTCCGCATTGGATGGCCCACGCATCATACTCGGGCTGCTGACTGTCAGAAACTCTCCACCACGCGGTGCGTCGTTGTTACTGAGGACATGTGCCCGCAAGCTGAGTGTAGGCTTGCGCTGGAGCCCTGGTACGGTCGAAGGTGGCCTAGTGGAAGACTTGAATATATTCACGACCTTGTGCATTTGCTGTGCCTTGCGCACACGTCTGCCAATACTCGTGGGTATGGGAATTTCGATCTTCTGTCGCTTCCACTTGAGTGTCTCGTATTGTTCACGTCTCCTCTCGGCTTCTATCTCGGCTTCGATCTTTGCCACCATTGCATCCCTATAGTCACAGAAGAAGTCACGCTCTCGAAGCTTGTATTTGTGGAGCTTCTTCCGCCGCAGAGCCGCTTCGTGTGCTTCGGTACGCGCGCTGACCTGAGCTTTGCCAGCGTTTAGAAACGATTGCCATCTGCCCATCGCTCTGCCTCGTGATCCTTCTGCAACGGGACTCGTTGGGCTGTGGTTTACAGCAGGTTCCTGGGGAACGTGGTTGACTGGCGGAGTGCCAGGCACTGGGCTCCGAGCTCTATTCACAGACGCCAGATGGGTCATATCGTAGTCGTCCGCGTCGCTCGAAGACCACTCGTCTGAGCCCGAAGCCTCGCGATCCGCAAACTCAAGCTCCATGTGCGTAGCCACAACCTCGTCCTGAAGTTCAACAAGCTCGACCATCTCCAGATACCTCCGTTTTCGCACTGGACTCGACAGTATTGTCCATGCTTCATTGATCCTTGTAAAGTAGCTCCCAAATGTCTTATCTCCCGTCAATGGCCCATGAGTCCCATGATTCCTGTTAGGATGGTACCTCCTCGCTAGGAAGTAGTACCTGCTCTTAATCTCCTGGTGTGAAGCCGTTCGCTCCAGTCCCAGAGCCTGGAAAGGATCCGGCGGTAGAGTCCAGAGATCCATCTTTGAAGGTCTCCGTCACGTCCAGTTGGACAGCGATCTTCAAAGTAGACATGACGACAAAGGCGAAGCGAGCATATACAAGTACCCTTACAGCCCCCAAATGCGGCCAAGACGTCTCTCAGCTGTGCCCGCTCTCAGACCACCAGCTGCGCCTCGCGAAACATTTACGAGGGGGTATGTCTGTACTCCGCCACCATCACATCAATATATACTGCAAGGAATTGCTACAAGGCATCCGCATTATACGGACGGCGTAGTTCAGTGCCCATCATGGCCATGACATGACGCGCGATGGCTGTGACACGACAAGATCTCTTTGTTCACTTATAATGGGCACAAACAGGAAGGTACAACCCGCCGGACTTGCCAAATCTAGAACCTTTTCCGGATGTATTGAAGCGTGTATTCCTCCGTACCTACCACCACGACTCAAAGGCCGTATAACGACAGATCTCACCAAGTCATCGCCGTCGCGGTCCTCATCCGCATCTTGAGCTCCTTCTCCACATCCTTCAGCCCCTCTTCATGTCTCTGCTTGTACCTACCTTGAGTGGTCCTGAACCACCAGATCCAGAAAATGTAGACTCCGACAGTAATCGGCACTGTTACTGCAAAGAATATCCACAAATGTGGTGCGACCATCTTCTCGTCCGGCCCCGGATCAAAGTTGAAGGCATTGTTCATACTGAAGAAGCTCTGATGAAAGGTTAGTGAAGGAACACACGGGTCGAGACAAGCATCTGAACACTGAAGGCGTCGCTTACCGCGATAGCTGTACCGGGAAGGAAGGTCAGCGTGAGCACTGCAATGGTCTTCATTGCCGCGCTGTCCTGCCGAGTCTCCTCTGCTACCTGTGCAGTGGCCTTCGCTATCTCAATGTTGAGCAGATTGTCTCGTCGACTCTCCTCTGCGATCTTGCGCGAACTATGCGCAAGCTCGATGTTGAGCTTGTTATCGCGCTGCATGATGAAGTTGGTAATCTGTCGTTATGGTCAGCCATGATCATCGACGCGACTTCGGATTAACATACCGTCTTCGACTGGTTCTTGATTCGTCGTGGGATCATTTCAAGGTCCAGCTTGACTTGCTGCGAGTATCTCACCTGCTGCTCGATCTTGTCATGCATGTCCTCGATGTACGAGGTGCCGCCTTCCCACAGCACAGCCCACATGGAGTGATACTCGTTCATGTACTTCACCAAGTTCTGCTCCAGCTCGAGCTCGAAATTGGAACGTCTCTGCAAACGCAGATGCTCAAGATTGAACCTATTAAGGACCTTGTAATCGCCGTTCTCCTCTAGGTCAATCTCGCCTTCGAGTAGCCGCAGCTCGGTCGCAGTGATATCTCTCGACAGCTTCTGCACCTGGCGCAAAGTTTCGTCCACATGCCTCGTCAGGATCTGAAATGGCAGAACAGCGAAATCCCTGGGTACTTTGGGGTGGCGATTCAGGTAGACCACATCTTCCAGTAGCCCATCAATAGCGTACGTCTCGTCCGCGACGTACAATCCACCACAGTGATTCCTCTCGCGATTCACGAGCGAAAGGCTACAGAAGCTTCCTCCATCTCTAGGAGTCTGCAGTAAGAATGTCAGAACTCCATGAGCTAGTAAAGTCGTGCTTCCGCCACTATCTCGCTGCCAAAGGTGCTCATACTCGTCGGAGATCCAGCGCTGCTTCTCTAGGATCTCCTCAACAGCGGCCGGCAGAGGATAAGGTGGGATCTCATCATTGGACCGCGTAAGTGGTGGGTCTGCGACGAGTAGTTTGAAGCGGACTGTGGAAGAATCATAGCTTCGGTCGATCTTATGATGGGTCAAAAAGTCTTCATCGTCGAGTTCTCGGAGCGGCTTGAGCCTGATAGGTGAAGGGAAGCGCCAATTGTTATGCTCTAACTTCGAATCCGAGATCTCGAACTTCCGGAGTGGTGTTGGAGGCGAGATAGTGGGGCGTGTGGGCGTACTTGGGGATTTCAATGCGGACTTCATCATTCCAGCGTTGCTGGGGTCGCTGGTGTTATCGACCCGTCGGCCGTGTCCTCACATGCATATATTGACTCTTGTGGCGGTTGGTGTGCGATGTCATCTGCTCAATCGCAGCAAATCAGCCTGCTGGAGAGGTCGCAAAGAGAATTGTGTATGGTCCACAGGCGATCGCCAGGTTACCGGTCGGTCAGCTTCTGATCTAACGCACGCTCACAACGCTACAGACGCCCGCCCATGCAGGCTACCTGCATGATAAGTCATGGCGTCTCATCATGCATGTGCCAATCTGTGGAAGCGGCTCGACGACGCTGCTGGCAACATGAGTGTACTACGATTTGCCAGCTTTCGGTCGACAGATATGAGGTGAAGTCATAGAGTGGATCACACTGGTCGCGCCTGCTGCAGGCCACGAGAACGCACATAGATTCACAATATTGTTCTTAGGGGGTTTGTAGCCACGTTGTAGAGTTTCCTTGATTCAACAACATTATTCCTCACCTAGATCCCCAAAGATGCCGACCCGCTATGCGCAAAATGCCCAACTTTTCACCAGCCATTGCAGTAGTCCCTTTCTCTGTCCCGATCCGTGCACCCTTCTTACTCTACAAAGCCATCGCACCGAGAGCGACAATGCCGAGCATGCCAGCCATCGCGGTTTGGCGAGCGCCAGCAGCGGCCGAGCTTGAGGTCAGAACAGCGCCAGATGCGGTGGCAGAGGTCGCGGAAGATGCGCGTGTGCTCATCGAGCCGGAGCTGGATGCGCTGCCTGTGGTGGAGCCTGGGACACATTGTTAGCCTTGTCATATGCACAGTCACTGCGTATTGCGTTGGACCTACCAGTGGACATGGCTCCGCTTGAAGTAGCAGATCCGGACACGGTGCTGGAGGCTGTCACGCCTGTCGCGCTGTCTGTTGCAGAAGCGGTGGACAAGCTGACGGAGCCCGTTGGCGCGCCGGAGGTTAGCGCGCCAGTAGAGCTAGCGACAGTGTTCGTGCTTTCGATGACGAAGTAGGGAGTGAAGTTGTAGATGCTGCTATCCGAATCGTCCACGATCTCAACCGTGTAGTCCGAGCCTCGCGTCACGTCGCTGGGGATATTGAACGCATAGCTGCCGCTGTTCTGGATGTTGGCTAGTCTCCTCGTCAGTGCCTGGACTGCGCCGGGGCGGAATCAAAAGTCGCCTTACAAGCAATGGTGGTGCCCTTGTTCAGGTCACTGCTCGCACCACTCCTCAGAATCAGGCTCACAGTGCCTGAGGTGGTGGGAGTCCACTGCAGGTTCAATGTCTGGCCTGCTGTGCCCGAAATACCGGAAGTTGGCACAACGAAAGCATTCGCAGAAGAGTTGCCAGAGTTCTGCGCCGCCACGAGCAGCGGTGCCGCGAGGGCGAGAAGAGCAGTGCCGAAGAAACGCATTTTCGCGAGCGAGTGTGTATGAAGAAAAGCTGTAATTAGGAATAGAAGAATAGAAATTACGAAATGTCGATGCGATGTAAGAGAGGGCGAGGGAGTAGTGACGAGGAATGTGTGTCTGCCTATATCCTCCGCACGACTCCGCCCCTTGCCATGCGCTCGTAATCACGAATGTCGTTCATGGCCGCTAGGCCGCGCAACCGCATAGTGCTAACGGGGAATCAGCACAAGGCCAATAGGAGGAGGCGAAATGAGGCTGTTGTCTGAAAGTCTGGAGCTAGAGTGATGCTAAATCCAGCGCACTGGCCGAAGAGGGGTCGACCCACTGCGGCGTGGTGCGGGTGCTAGATCGAATTCATCTGGATGCGATTCAATTTGCGTGAGCATGGAGATCGCAATGTTGCGGGGATCGAGGTGACAGTCTCAGGAAGGCACTCTCTCACTTGTAGCGATGTGAAGACGATGACACTGGAGGCTGGTATAGATGCTTGTGTCTGGCACGCAACGGCTCCGAAGGCTCAGCGAAGAATTCACGGATGTGGCCTCACGCGGCAAGAGCGAGGCTGTGGCGCCACCATGCATGCGAAAGCTCTCCAACGGGCGAGAAAAAGCAATTCCGAAATCACAGCTCAAGTTTGCATCAAACACGTCAAAGACAAAGCTATTAGACATTTGAATCATCCATCCTTCCTTCCACTCTTCTTCGAACCTAATCACCAAGTCCCACGAGCAAATGCTTATTGTACTAACACCGCCGCAGCAATGGCGCCCAACAATGCCATCGAGCTGCCGACCTGAAAGCTTGCCGAGCCCGCATTCCCAGATGCTGATGCCGATGCGCTGCCTGTAGCCGACTGGAAGCCAGCGCCCGACGATGTGCTCGTTGCAGACACAGTCGCGGGTGTCGAGGAAGCGCTGCTTGTGAGGGACGCCATGGTCATGGTGGTGTTGCGCGGCAGAGCGGTGCCTGTGCCTGCGCTGATCGTGCCTGGGATGACCGCGATTGCTGTGGTGGTTGTGACACTGCTTAAATGTCAGTATCGTGACAGCCAGTCCTTGGTATGCTACGCGCTTACTTCGAGCTGGCGGACATGCGGCTCGACGACGAGCCATATCCCACGATCGATGCCGAGCTGGAGGCTCCTTGGATGCTGAAAGGACCGAAGTAGTTCGTCTGCGTGCCCTGAGTGATCTGGAGTGCGTAGTCGACGCCGTTGGGTAGGTTCTCGGACGGTGTCCAGACGTACTGGCCGCCGATAGCGGAAGCTGTGAACCGCATTAGCGCGCGTACGCTAGATCGCCACTGCTGCCGCAGAACCTACATGTCAAGGTCTGGACGGTCTGGAGGTTTGTTGAGTCGCCTTTGCGAAGAATGATGGTCACCGGCTACAGAGCGTCAGCCTTCGCGCTGCTTCGTGGCTTCGCGCATGCCGTCTACTCACGCCTGCAGTATCGTTTGTCGCGTAGGTGATGGCCTGCGCCTGGCCATCCGTGATCGGGTTCGGCACGTGTGTGAAGGTGAGCACAGAGCTCTGCGCCGCTGCCAGAGTCGCGATCGCGCTCAAGATCACAGCGTTGGAGAAGAACATCTTTGCCGTTCGCGTTTGTCGGTACTCAGAACCTCTTGAAGTAAGTCTTCTCTCAATTTAGATGGTGTAGTGGCGTTAAAGGAGCCGTGCGAAACGAGTGGCACACGATGAATGACGTCGAAAGAATGTAGCGAGCGTGATGGAGTGTGTTGTGGAAGAAGTCGATGTCCGGAATGCGCGTGGAAGGATCGCGAGGTTTGTGTGAGCCGTTTGGAGTCTGGGGATACCGCTGCTAGCGTGGCTTGGGGTGCATGAGCTAGCGCGGTTGTCAAATTAATGCCCACAGCGGAGCCAATTGAGTGGACTGTGCGTCAATGGGAGACTTTCTCCTGTGGTGATCGACCTATCGTCTTGCGATTGAGGATGATGTATTGTGCGGACATGCGTTGACTGAGGAGATCTGCCCTTGCAAAAACCTTGGGCAGTCCAGGCATCGACGTTCGCTCACCTAATGAAGTAAGCCACAACGATGGCGTGAGCGTTGCGCTGTGAGCTGACGCTAGCCAGCCAGCCAGCCGACTCAAGGGCGCCTCAGCGTGACACGATATGCGGCTACTTCTCGTCCAGAGGACAAAACCCGCAACGATGCGCCCGATGAGCATGTGCCAGAACAGCAAGGTGTGCACTGAATATCTTCGTGCCGATGGTGCACGCTGAGCCCAATTTGGATTGGAATCATAGTTTCGCTTCTCCAAAAGTCCTGATCACAGATAGTGCTTCTCTCGTCCTGGCCACAGCAGAAGAGCCAAAGTTGCAGCACCATAGAGAGGCTGCTTTCACCCCATTCAGCGGGAAACGTTTCTCTTCAGTGGTGCACGGCGACACCCGCCGCAGTGAGCTTCGTCATGGTAGCTCTGCCCGATCCAGACTTCCGGAGACGCTGAGGTATCTCATGGACCTACTCACTTGGAGACATCTACCAGCTACGCGGGTAGCTAGGTTTTTGGAGGAGTATGACTCCGCTTCTCCAGACGTGTGAAATGTTGACAATGCTCCGATCACCTAGAATCCAGTAGTAGCATACTGTCACAATGTGTCTGGGAGAGTCCAAAGCTTTTCGACTAAGAGTCCCACAGGTCTGCGCGCCCTTGCAGACATGGTGTGACCGCTTCGTTGTTGCAGGAGCCACAGTATGAGCATAGCAGCCATCAGATTGAATAAGAAGCGACAGTATCCTCGAGTCAACAGTAGATGCAGGGTATAATCCTGGATGAGAAGTTACCTTCTTGTCTCGAAAAATCTACACCGCAGGTAGTGCTTTGATTGTTCGAGCTGCGGCAGCGGAGCGCAATATTACCCTTTTCGAGAGAGGCCATGTCTGAGTGATGGTGGATGAAGTCGCAAGTCTTCCTCCGTAGTGATGCAAGGCTATAGTGGGTGTTGCGAGTGTCGGTATAGTCTCTTCAGGACGGTTCCGGACTTCTGGAGAAGTGGAGGCCATTGGGCAGACCTGCCAAGAGGGATTCGATACGGTAGTCGATGAGCAAGTATCCATAAATGTCCAAGTGATGGTGGTAGCTGTGCTCAATCGATTCCACTGAGACGACAATTGCGCTAGATACCCAGTGTGAGCAAAGTTATTACATCCTATGTCATCCTGCTAGATCCAATACGGTTCTTCCACGCCAACAGTCGTCTGCTTTCGAACGGAATGGCTGTCCTACAACTCATTGGACTTCTCGTTGGTCCCCGCGGGCGCTCCACTAGCATGCTCCTGTGCTTTGTACGGGCTCATGACGCTCCCACCATCCTTACCATTGTTGGTCCTGGTCCTTTCGAAGAAGGAGCTAACCTCGGAGCTCCAGTCATCATCGTCATCGTGGTCGTGACCCTCCTTCTCGGCGGCACGCCTCGACATGGCAGCCTCCCAGTCCGCCCGCATCTCCTCGACGCGCTGCTTGTAGTCTGCATCGGCATCGTAGTACTTGCCAACGCCACGCCAATTCTCCCACATGGAAAGATGTTCTGGGACACGTTAGCAAAGTTACTATGATCCGAACTGGCCTGGAAACGTACTTGGATGGATTGCGATACCCTTGTACTCGTGCTCGCGGCCAGAGCGGATGAAAGCCCAGCGGCGCTCCTGCTCCTTCAAGTCCAGGCCGGTAGTGTCCGGCATGAAGACCAAGGTGATGATCGCACCAGCAAGTCCGAACCATGGTACAACCAGGAAGCGCATCGGTACGTCAATGTAATTGTAGAGCACGGCGGCAGTGAGCGCTCCAAGCTTACCACAGGCAGCGGAAAAGCCGTGTGCTGTCGCACGCACTGGCGTTGGGAACACTTCGGCAGCGGCGATGAAAATTACGGAGTTCGGTCCGAATTGGTTGAAGAAGGATGACAGGAAGTACATCGCCATGAAGCTATGGATGCCAGGACCTTCGGCGTAGTAGTGGTAGTTGAAGCCTGGCACGAAGAGTTGTCAGTTGGTGCTCCCTGAATGACAACCCGCCGCAGTTGGGGAGAGAGCTATCTTACCTGGGATGACGAAGAAGATGAAGTCCATGAGAAATCCAACAATTTGCATATACTTTCTTCCGTATAGCTTGTTGTCGATGAGGAAGGACGCAAGATAGTATCCGCAAAGTGAGACACCGATATTGACCAAGTTCCAGTACCAGTTGACCATGACGCTTTTGTTACCTGCAGCCGGATGTCAGTGGAGTATTCACAGAGACAGTGATCTTGGTGGGAATGCTCATGAAGGAGCGTGCGTAGTGGGTGTGTTCATGGGGGAGTGAGGGAAGATTCGCGCTAAGATTTCCAAGTTTGATGTCACGTAACTTACCAGGATTCAACGCCGAGATGAACTCGCTCTGGAACAGCTTGTTTCCGTAAAAGAAGACGTCATTGGCGTACCAACTGGCAGCCGTTGCGAAAAGACGTGGGCCGAAGTACGTGAATGTGTACTTGAGAGCCACGGTGTCGTATCCAGTTACAGACTGCTTCTTCTTGGCGATCGCCAGTTGCTTGCTTGCCGATCGCATCTTGTACGTACGGTAGTACACGAGCCATAGCGTACCTATCGCTGGGATTGCAAAAGAGACGCGATATGTCCATTGTGCGGAGACCTTGCTGTATGGAGGACCTTGCTTTCCACTGTGGAAGACCAGTAGCAGTATTATGAGGATGAGCTGGTTCAACATCTGTCCCCAGCCCTGCATCAGGAACGCGGACGTGACCTTGCGACCGCGGTGGAGTCGATCGTCGCGAGTAGAGACCTTGCCAGAACCGACTGCGTTCTCCATCCCAGAGGTGGCAGTCATGGGGTACTCTCCGCCCACCCCGATGCCGTAGAAAAACAGCGCCCATACGTAGCAGATTACCCAACCATTCTCTGTGATACCCCAGGCAGCCGTAAGCATGAGAAGACCGACGAACATGATCGTTGCATCTTGGATCAGACCCCAGCGGCGGCCAAGCCAGTCACCGATGATGCCGACCAGTACTTGCCCGACGATGATACCGCAGATCTCCAAGTAATCGATAGCTTGAATCCAAGTCGGGTTGCAGATGCCAGGCTTAGCGGGTGTACTGTTCCAACACTGGGGAAATGCAGCTTGGAGGAGGGGTTTGACGTTGCCAATAGAGAAGAGGACATAACTGTTACATATTGTCAGACGATGTTTTGCCCCACTTCACAATACCTTACTCACCCTTCGAGCAGAAGACCGGCTCCTGGGATGACCATGTTACGCATGTAGTAGCCGATTGGGCTGAGAGGATCCGCCTTCATCATCCGGCCAATGGACTGGAGCTCCTTCTTCGCCTCGGCGTTGTCGACCTTGCTGACGAACTTCATGCGGCGGAGAATGGGCATGTCGGCCCAGTATGTGCCATGCTCATCGTAGCTGTCATCCGGAAGCAACACGCTGCGGAAGACGTCGGCCTCAGACATGTTCATGTCGGCAGTGTCAGCGGTCGCAACATGCCCTCCAGAAGGATTAGGGCCATGAGGCGCGGCGGCGCCGTAGTCGCGAAGCGAAGAGTCCGCCATTGTGTTCGTATGTCACCGTAAGGTCGCTGTGGTGCGAAAGTCAAGGATGAAGCTCGAGATCCGAACTCTCGGAAGACAGTATATGCCCTCTGTGCGTGAAACGACGCAAGATGATGTGAAAGACCCCCAACTAAACTTGATATAGCTACAGCAAGCGGGAGGATGCTAAGTGTGCGCACTGCTGCCGCCAACGTGTGGTTCACGTTCTACGGCAGTCGCACTTGAGTGGCTACTACTAAGCTTGTGGGGCGTCCGGGATCTCATTGATCAAGCCTCCAAAGCAATTGTCGGTTGTATCGGCAGCTAGATCGCTACCCGTGGTGGTAATCACGGCTCTTGAGTGGATGTTACTTGGTCGTACGTTCAGTGGCTTAGCATCAGCAAAGAAAGAAGCAAGTGTGAAATACCACGCACCGAGTGCGAAACAGTGTTATGGTCAAGGAAGAGATCTCATGGTGGGGTTGCAATGTTGGATCAAACGGCGCTGGTGCGGAGCATGAGGTTGCGCAGGGCTCGCGCGGGACCCATAAACCTTGAGTGCAAGCTTTCCTATGCACGAGCTTTGACACGCTTGTTGTCAACGTCTCTGGCAAGATACGGGGTGCCTTCTCGTTTGTTGACTGGTCGCGTGGTCTCTTGAGTGACTCGCGTGAGGTGTAACGGACAGCATGTCCCAGGATTCCTGCCCTCTTCCGGGCGCTGTGACGGCACTTTGGTTGCCCAACTGGCAGGCGATGCAACGATCAACGCGCTATTCCCACCAATGCTCTGGGCAATCTGCTCGATGATGTAGGTCAGCATGGATCTCATCGGGAGAGGCCTCCAACACGCTTGGCATCGAATAATCTGAACGAAACGATCTTGTCGATGAAGGTGAAGTCGAAATTCTGCGATCGCAACCAATCAGAGCTGCAACTAGATGCACGTTTTCGTGACGGAAAGGGGCCGAAACTTGACCGTCGGTGCATGCGGGCGTACAGCCTTTGCGCATTATCACAGTTAGGATACACGCATGTTAGCCCACCAGTGCTTCCAGACTCATTGATCATCCCGGACAATGTGCTGACTTCTGCAAACATGGGCCAACTACAGCAGACCACCACCAAATCCGCCTGCATCTACAACATGAGTCTTTTCCAACACGACCATCAAGGCTATGAATCTGGAGATCCTTTGTCCTAGAACGAGGTGATGTCGGACCAAGCAATGCTCTCATTGCTTGAATTGGCTTGGCAACTGCCAGTGACATCGACGGCAGTGGTGGTTCCCACTCTGGCAGAATGGATCTCGCGCTACGAGAGTAGGGCTGCAGGCGACAGTCCGGCACGCAGTCTCGGCCCACGACGTTTCGCAATGGACCCAAAGTCTGTACAGCAGTGCTGGCCTGGCTTGCCTGGGATTCTACGTCCCTCTTAGCCGTGCTGACGGAACATGCTGCTTGTGCTCGTTCCACACGGCTATGCGTTCAGAGGTAGTGGCGTCAGACACTCCCGTGCTGTTGATGCGTACCGGATCTCTGGAGCCGCTCAATATTCGTAGAGACTTTCTCGGAAGGATGGAGGCGAAGTGCGACGCGGGATCTTTCATTACCAGCGGCGACTACCTACTCCTACTGAAAGAGGTGCCAGTCACCGAGCCAGAATCCCGACACGCTACGCTCAGTCCCCATCACTGTCCTCCAGGTCCATATCGCTCCCCTTGTCCTCTGGAGCCGCATACCAATGACGATCCTTATTCTCCTGCTGCAGCTCTTTCTGCAAACCCGGATCAACATCACTCATCGAGCCGGTATACTCATAGTCCACACCAAGATGCGCCATCTGATTATTAGCAAGCTGCTTTTTCGCGCTCAGCTGCTCGATGCGGTCTTCATGGCCCTCATCGCCTTCACCCTCATCATAGCATCTGGCGGTGTAGGCTTCGCGGTCCTCGCGCTCCCTAGAAGCTTAGTCAGTCGATACACTTGCGGTCCCGAGGACAGGAAATGATTTTACTGGACGATAGCATCGCGATAATTCTCAGCGTGAGGAAGTTCCTCGTCTGCGCCCCAGCGATCAGTGTTGTCCTCGGCATGATTTGCTTCCGCCTCCGCTTGCAACTCAGCGTGACGAGCTTTTGACTGCTCTCAGCTGGGCTCGTCGTCGTCGTAGTCATCGTCTTCGGCTTCGTAGGAGCCCGACATATCGCAATGTAATGTGAGCTTGGTGTACGGCTGCGTCAATGCAAGGATTCGGGTAAAATGCAGATGGCCTTGTATGCTGCGTAGCTGGAAATCTGAAAGGAGGTGTGGCAGTCTAAGGCTGGCATCTCCCATCTCGACTCTCGAGATTCGATGGCGCAAGCGAATTACGCTCGCATGAGGCCGCCCAGTATGCACAAGTGCCCAGCATCATGCGCTGGTGCTCAGACCGGTAAATGAGGCAACCAATACTGCTCGCTCGTAAAGCTGTTGTACGTTAACCACTCCGAAGTGAAGACGGACACATCGCTTCCACGTCTGGCGATGGTTCTAGGTATACGGCTCGATATTTGCGCGTAGCGAGGTCGAATAGACTCTGGACCCGCCCTGTAGTGTTAGCCAACGCCTTCTCGACCCGTCGTGCAGCAAGGTAGGCCGTACACATCTATCCGCCTCGCTACAAGACCGTGTGACATGTGCAAGACGTGGCCTTTGTCGTGGAGAAATTTGTCTATACATGTATATCTATACCAATCCCTCATATCTCGCCAGTAACCTCTCCTCCACCCCATCCAAAACACACCAATGATCAATGACCTCCAAATTCTCTCCCTCAGCTGCAAATATCTTGTCCGGGTCCTCCGCGCCTCCCATGGGGTTCGCGCCCATTTGCGCCTGCGCCATCTGCTGCTGCATTTGATTCGCTGCGTTGTTGCTCCCCAGGATGAAGTTGTAGACGGGCTGTAGGCCGAAGAGCGTGAGAAAGTACCACGAGAGCGAGGAGACCCAGCGAACATCCAGATCGCGGGTGCCAACACCAGCTTGCAGCATTTGCTTGAATTGGGGAGTTAGGGGAAAGGGGAGTTTCACTGGGGTGTTTGTTAGTGTCCTGTCTCACTTTTCGGTCTGATGTGCAATGTATACTTATGACATAGCCGCTGAAGAAAGCATTGATCCAACCCATGATCAAGCTCTGCGGCACCATCATAGCCACATTCCCCTTCATCATGCCCATCATGCCCTCCATCATCGCCGGATCAGTCATGGGATTTGGTCGCGCTTTTCCTCGGGCATCTGGGTCGGCCAGAAATTTGCCCTCCTTGGCTCCAACGACGAAGGCTTCTTTCCGAGCCAGGAATGACTGGAGGGAGATCTGAGCGTAGTTTTGGCGGAGGTTCTGGGCCCGTAGTAGAGAGCGCTGTTCTCGGAGTTTGCCGATGGTCTGCTTCTTAGGAGTTGTTGTGAGGAGGGTTGAAAGGTAGTGTCGCAGTATACCGGTCAAGATCATTACTATCGTTATAGGGAGGAGGATCCAGTAGCTACATTGTACATGTCAGTCATGTAGTGCTGGTGGCACTGTGGTGCTGCATCGGTAGAAACGTACAAGAGCGCCGGATCTCTATGGATTTGCTGCTCTACTGGGCCTGCCATCGCGATTGCCGTGTTGAGTTAAGGTTTCGTTGTCGGCCGTGCTGTTGAATACGGCAACTCATGAAGTCTGAAGTCAACATCACTTTCACATGCGAATGCGGCTCAAGTGATGCCAAGGCTGATATGTTTCACCCAGGAAAGTGACAGCTGGAAATGCTATAAAATCCCTGCGATAGTCGTCGATCGACTATTCGAACCTCATCACCACATCCCTTGCAATGGCCGAATCCAAGATCTCGCCCTACAACCTCGCGGACCTCAAGAACACTACCGATGATGCTCTCGGGAACTACATGCGGTCGCTGGGCTTTCAGCAAAACAACAAGACCACCGATATCAAGCTCGCTGTGGGCTACGTTGGGTGTATAATTGCGGCTGCTGCTTTTGTAGCGGACTACAAGCTTGGCTGGGAGGCAACGAAGACCTGGACGGCCGTGGCTGTCTTCGCATACATGATGCTGAACGGATTTTACTCGTACTGGGTGTACTTCGTGGAGAAAGGGCTGGTGTTCGAGGGATCGAAGTCGGGAAATAGCGTGAGTGTATCGCTCGGAACTTCACTGCGTGCATGTCCTGTGGTCTGACATGAAAAACAGGTCTCCATATCTTCCAAGACAAATAAGCATGAACCCACATACTACCTCACAATCACGACGAACGCACCTCCCACCGACCCTCGGAAGATCCAAGCTCCCTTCCCAACCTGGTTCACCGCAGACGGCTTCTTCGTAGCGCAGCCTTTCCAGCAGTGGCTTGCTAGTAGCGTGGGTGTGATTGGCGATGCAGATGCGAAGAATGCCATGCGTGATCAGAGAGACGAGCTCGCATCGCCAAAGATGCCTGCAGCTGAAGCCAGTATGCTAGAAGATATTGGGAACGGCATCGCGGAGAGCACCGGGTTTGAGGGTAAAGGGAAGAGTGGCAAGCGCTCGAAGCGGAAGTGATGATCTTCATCCCACAGAACGAACCCTCCCTGATTCCACCGTGCCAATCTCAAGGCTTCCGTCCTCGATCCCGCCAGAGAACGAAGCGATTTCGCCGTATGCTCAAGCTCGAAGTCGGCCCAGATGCCACACCATACCTCACCACCACCCCAAAATCTCCCCTCCTAGTACCAGCCCTACAAGCGTGAACACCCAATGCCCCCATTCCATCGTTCCCGCACCCAGGAATACCCTGCTAGCCTACCCATCTACGCCCGCCACGACCGTTCCAATAATCATATTGCTACCCAGCACGTTCCGGTGCCCACCATACCGGGCCAGCAGGTTTGTCAAGCCGATGGCAATGTTGCGGCCGCTGTAGAAGCGTACGAGAGCTTCGGCGAGGGCTTGTGCTTCGCGGGAGGCAGGGAGTGGAAAGGAAAGTTTAGAGAGAGCTGTGCGGGGGGAGTAGAGGGCGGCTATGCCGAGAGCTACGGGGAGGAGGGAGATGAGAGCTGCGATGTTGGGGAGGAGTGAGGATCGATGGGAAGGCATGGTCAAGTTGCTTGGAGATTTGTTGTGTGCTTTTGAGTGTCAAAGCGTGGAGAAGTGTAACAGGAGGTACAGTACACCCCCAGCTCTTATGTGTTGAACATGCGGGTATAGGAGATACTTCGCTTGTGATGTGTACTTGTGAATGGGTGGAACAGACGGAAGGCCTGGTTGTTTTGCGCCGATGGCGAATCAGTTCATTCCAGCCAAAACTCCAATTCCGACTATTTACCCACAGCCTTCCCCGTCACGTTAGCAGTATAGATACTCAGCACTTCCGTGCTGTTACTATAGTCTACTCCGCACCTCTCCGAGTACTCTCCCACGACCTCAGTCCTGCCCCGTAGGAAAGTCTCCATGCCCTTCGCCGAGCAGCTCTCTGCTGGCCCATCGTAACATGACGGAAGAGTCTGTGGGCTGCGATTCACCAGCACGCGATAGTGGGTCGGATCCGTAGCGTTCTCGAATCCGAAGCTGGCGGAGCAGTTCATCTTCTCGATCGCGATGCTCGTCAAGAACGGCAGGATGTAGCTCGAGATCCAGGTGCGGTGGTGGTTCACTCTGTCGAGCGGCATGGTGGCGTTTGGATTGTTCGCCCCCGTGAGTGCAGAATTATTGAATAGCCCGAGGGCTACGAGGACCATCGGTGGGAGCTCGCGGTGCGTGAACGAGACGTACATGTCTTCGTCCGAGTTCTCCGAAGACAGCAGGTTCACCGTTGCGTTGACCCAGGGTAAACCGACAGCGCCAGTGAATTCTTGATGTCCGTAGCCTACGTTCTGGTAGTACATGATGTCCTGGCTGTACTCGAATTGTAACCATTCATCGGGAGTGAACAAGTCACCAGAGCAGAACGGCGAAGAGCCACGAATTCTCGTCTCGTAGCCGCAGTACTCGAACATTCCGATTGTATCTGCGGGTTTCCAGTTGGAATTTGGAGCGTATGCCTTGAATCGCGCCAGGATGGGAGCAGTGAAGACCTTGACATAAGCCTGACTTTGCTCAGCGCCCATCGAGCCATGATAGGCAGGACACGAGCTGTACGGTGTGAGACTGTTGGCGCCTGCTTCCTTGCCTTCGTAGATTGTCGTGAGATTGATGGTCTTATCCTCGAGCTCGATGCCCCGAATGAAGCCTTTGGCACTGGCAGCTGTCCTCTCGGCGCTGCTGGCCCAGACTGTGCTCGGAAGACGGAGATCAGGGTAGCGGTAGGACAGTTGCACAGCAAGCTGAGAGTCTTCAAGACGACCGGTACGCGTCAGCATTTCTTCTTCCTCGATCGCGGGTGGGAACCATGTGGCGAGAAAGGAGAGGTCTGAGGTGTTGCTCCATTTGTGGCTCGTGTTCCCCAGCGTCTGGGTGAAGGGTTCGAGGTAGGACTCGTAGTCGAAGTCGTTCGCATTGATCGCAGCGTGGCGGACCAAGTATGCGGCTTTCGTCACTTTACCTCCTTGGGGAGGCGAGGGACCGCGTGGAGGGTCGGCTGGCTCGAAATATGGCGCTATACCGGCGAGATGTTCGAGTGGGTTGAAGGTGTATGTCGAGTATTATGTCTGTTGGTTTTGCGCAAAGGCGAGCGGCAGGGCGAGGGCGAGGAGTAGCATCGTTATGAAGTGGTGACGAAGAGGAATCGGAAAGCCTACTCGTGATGGACTTACTGCGAATTCTATCTACCTTCGTAGCTCTACGCGGGCGTCATGAGCCTGGCTGCCAAGTGAAAGTGAGAAAAACCGTTGCCAGTACCCGATCAAAACCTGGAACGCTTGGTTGGTTCGGGTGAAGCTTGGATGAATTTAGGGGTTGGTGACGCGAAGATGACTGTGCAATGTTGGTCGGAATCTACTCGCTGTGGTATGCACGGAGAGTAATGCGTGTCTGTAGGCTTGGCTTGTCCGGATGGGTCTCCGAGTCTTCTGAATGACCCTCCCGCCGTTGAAGGCCCCGAAATCAGACGTCGAAGCCATGGTGACCTGAGGTCTACTGACGCCAGGAGCGACACCCTTGTCGACTGCGGCGGGAGTGCTTCACCAACTACATATTCTCACCATCTCGACGCTTCGGCGCCTCACGAGCTTCTCCAGCGGCCGCCTAAGCCAGGTTCGAGCGAGGCAAGGCGATGCCTCGAGCACTCCGCAGGCCAGGCGATGCCTTTTCTATGCGATGCTACATGCTAGACGAGCAGATGCACTGAAGCCGTCCAGCATATGATAGCATGGTGAGGCAGGACTATCTCTATGGTCGAAGGATCATACGGCATCGCATAGTACCGGCAACAACCTTGGCAATGCCGATGCAAAGGATGACTCGCGGACCTGTCGATCTGAGCGCTGGCTGCTCTCGGGAGATCGCCCTCCCTGTCGCCCCGAAGCCCCGTGCCTCGTGCCGCGGCAAGACTTGCTTTTAAACGACGCCTCTTTGTTCTATGCGACTCGATTGAGCTGCATCGACTCCGCCCCCGCGATCTTGACTCTGCCACCACGAGAACGGACTGTGGCAATGGAATGTGCCTAACGCGCATGCTTCGTGGCAGTAATGGCGCCGCCAGCGCTGTGATCGATCGGAGAGCAGATTTGGCATTGTCTGGAAGTTACTGACGCTTCCTCCGCGGCCATGTCGAGCTGTTGCATAGAACCTGGACGCCATATGCAATCGTACCTCACTACGATAGCCCGAAGAAGGCAATGTCCCTGGAGCTTCGGCCGCATCTGCATATACAATTCCCCAGGAACGTGTGCCGTGTCGCTAGAGTTGCATGTCGTGGCGTCCAACGGACGTCTTCCATCACGCCCGATGCGTCTAAGTGAAGGCAGATTTTGGAGCACCACTGCGGCCTCTTGCAGATGACAAGTGCATGAGCATGGTAGTAGCTTCTTCGAATCAACATTAGTGAGCGCACGCGCTTGTATACCCCGCCCAGCCGCTTCCACCAACGCCATCTAATGTCGATCAGCACGCAACCCGATGGACAATCCTGGAGCAACTTGCACTACGGGCGATCTGGTTCGCTACTTCCCGCTCACCGGTATGTCGCTGCAATCTGCGAGCTCGCCAAGCCATGGTAGACTCCCCTGCGCCTAGTTCAAGGGCGCAGGAGCGCATCAAATGTCTCACTTCCCGCGAGAGGTGTTACTTGGACCCTCGGATGAGGCTCTGCGAGTGTGCGAGTGATGCTATGTTGTTTACGCCCACCTACTGGACATATATGGGGGGGCGTCTTCGAGGTAGGCGCAGTCTCTATTCATGCAGTCGTCAAAATCTTGTTCCCCCTATTGCACAGTCTCAATCGCCTTGTTGTTGGACTTAGTGCTCTGAGCCACAACACTGTGTCTAATCTTATCAACACATTGCATAAGCTTCGCCGACTTCAATTGAGCCTTACCGTCATTGTTGTCGAGTCTGCGGTCGTTGCGCCGAGACTGCACACGCGAGCGTTTCAGCATATAGTCAATGGGAGACGATATCAATTTGCAGCCTCGCACTCAGCCAACATACACAGATAAGGCTACGCTTCGTCCAACTCAGCCTCCTCACCAATAACGAGCACATATCTCAGCAATGTCTGGACCGAAGTACTTAGCGTCGCACGTTCAGCATCCCTGGGCTCGACCGGAGATTGTTGAAGCACCTGTCGATCATCCCATCCTTTCCACGTACACTTTACCATCTCTTGACTACGTTACAGCCGGCGTCAAAAGACTCGAGCCCTTCGCGTCTCATCCCTGGCCGTCCCAGCATCATCATCATCATCAGCACCACGAAGCAAGCTCTTACTGTTCACAAGGATCCCGCTGGCTGGAGCACAATCAGTTCACACACGACCGTATCTATGAGCATTGGCAATCACCGCGCTTACTGTCTCAACCAACCGACTCGGCCTACAGTAGCGACTGTTCAAGCGAAAGACACATGTCGACATTCGGATCACCACTGCTGCATACTATATCATATTCGGCGGCACCTTCATACGACGATCACATTCTCGAGTCCACGGGGATGTGCAACTTCGAACATAACCATGCCTACGCCAGCGCACAATACATTACGCCAGGCGAAGTGGAACTGTACGTCGATGCACGGCCAGAAGATGCGGCGCATGGAGAGAACCCATGGTTTCCTGACTACACGCATCACCCGGAAAAGGGCTTCACCCCAATGCAGGAACCGCTAGGCCATCAGACATCACACAAATCGACATGGGACGTAGCAGAGACTTCGGCTGTACCTCTTCCACCGCCTCGATCTCTCGACGTCCGAAGACGAAGACGCGACAGTCGTCGCGAATCAGCACATTGCAACCCACCAGCTACAAGCAGACGCCGGTCCATCATCGCTCGCATACATACCTTCAGCATGAATCGATCCAACGTTCCTACACTGCGGCCCTTTCCTTGCCCACTCGCACCGTATGGATGCACCTCCTCTTTCACAGCAAAGAACGAATGGAAGCGGCACGTCTACAAACAGCATCTGCGTACGGCAGTATGGCGCTGTAAGTTCTGTCCCGATAATTCAACCAAGGGCCACAACGAGTTCAACCGGAAGGATCTCTTCGTACAGCATGCCAGAAGGATGCATACGCTCAAATCATCGAGCAAAGTCATGCCAGGCAACAAGAAACGAACACCAGTCAAGTCCATTAAGCACGAGACGGCGGATATCGACCTCGACGAACTAGCCGACCAATGCTGTCTTTCGCTTCGCGGACTACCGGAGAACACCTGCTGTCTGTTCTGCGATCGTGTCTTCGAGGGCCCCGGCAGCTTCGAGGACAGGCTAGAGCATGTGGGAACACATCTCGAAGGGGTGAAGCGGGGATCTAATGCAATGGTTGCAGTGGAGGACTGGAGAAGAGACCAGGGAATGGAGGACTGGTTGTGTGCAACGCGCTTGGGTGTGCAGAGTGCGGGTGCAGTCCGACTGGCTGAAGGCGGTCGATGATGCGATACTATCCTGCTACGAAAATTCTCTACGCATAATGTGATATACCAATAATGAGTGACCACTGAGTAGAATGATCATAATACCACAGTCTCTTCTCCACCGCCCTTCCCTCTCAATCAACTCAGCAACGAAGTCGGCCTCCAATCCCTCCGTAGAGCATCCCAAGCAGAGCCTCATCTCAAATCATCCTCACGACCGGACTCAGCCACCAGCTCCGCGCATCAAGCCACCGTCCCAAACAAAGCCCTTATCACACTCCCGGTAGTCTGGAGACGATGCCGATCACAGGTGTGAAGTCGGGACTCGGGATCGTCAGCCGCACGCTATCGACGTGCCGATTTGCCCAGCACATGCAGACGCGGGAAGGATGATGTGGGCTGGCTTGCTGGGTTTAGCAGGGGTTAGTCTTAGAAGGGAGGAATTGGCGAGGTGCATGCACGCCCGGGTGGGGTATGTGGGGATGCCTGAGGTAGGAGCCTGAGGTTGTGGAGGCTCTGCTGGGTGAGGCTCTGCAACAGAGCGTGAGAGGGTAGGCTGCGGAACAGGACTTCGTTGGCAAGCGAAATAGGCTTCATTGCATATTTTCGTGGTAGCACTTTGATAGGCATACAAGGGACCTTATGGTCCATCTAGTCTTCTGGTAGCCCGAGAGCTGCGTGATATGCATTGGCATCGCTTCAATCTCGATACGATAACATTGCAAACCCTGGCTGAGACTTGCAGCACGTCCAAGGGGCACGGCATCGCACCGTCTGGGAAATATCATATGCAGAGATTGTGATGTCTGGGACTTTCCAGCATCGCCTTGTAATCATCACAAGGGCGGCTGGTTGGCATGGAGGCCGCCCTCGTTGCATCGCATTGTTCATCCCGCCGCTCGGATCAGCCCTGACCTTCGAATAGATTAATAGATATCAATGCAAGCACCACATAGCATGATCACCCAGCATCGCCTGGTCATATCATTGTGCACATGACCTGGAGAGCCGCGCGACAACGTGCAATGTCCTTGGGCATCGCCTAACGCTCGTTGCGTTACACTTTCTTGCCTTCAACAGCAGCATCGCTTAGCCCACGCATCTGCACGACCATCTCACCTTCAGCGTCCACCCATCGCAAGCCCATCTTACAGACTTTACTCTTACTCGCTGCATATAGCAGTAAGTACACGTGCATCACTACCTCACCCCAACAGAACACCTTTACCACTCCCCGCCTCCCCTCTCTAATCTCACGAATGCAGTGCACGCCCCATCCGACCCTGCCTTCGCTAATCATCCTCTGCAGGAAGTCGAAGAATGCAGTCTGGCCATCAGCGTGCCATGAGTCCGTGCTGAAGGTCCAGCATCCGCGTTCGGTTGGGCGAAGCTCGCGAGCCAGTACAACGGGCTTGTAGGACGAAGTTAGGGACGGCTGAGAAACCAGGAAGGCAAGGGTAGGTGTGACGTGGGACTTCAGTGGCCCAAGTGAAGTCTCTGGAGGAGGTGGCTGGATGGTGATTGGTAGTATAGGTTTAGCTGGAGGACTGGTGGTCTGCGGACTTGAGGCCTCAGGCGGATCCTGATCGGCCTGTGCACCTAGTTTCGTGGAGACCGGTACCGGTGAAGGTAGGACTTGCTGTCCCACAGTGTGTGTGCAGGCATGTTGGGTGTGCGGACCATCTAGCGTTGGTTGCGAAACGACCAGACTGCATTGCAGGACAGGACCAGGGTCGCTGACTGACCGCTGCACGCTCTGCTGCTTGCTCGTCCTATCAGACGTGATATCGCTGAGTGAGTATGTGGTGGGCAGCTGTGAGCTCAGCTCATGACTGGTTGATTGGCTATGGCGTGCTGGGACGTTGCGATGAGATTCGACTTGGCTCGATGCAAGCTCGGGGGGCTCATGACTGCTAGCTATGCCCTCACGAGGAACATTCGGCTCGACAGGCAACGAGAGACTTTGCAGCTGCTCGGCTGAATTGCTAACCGGCGAGCTCGATCGAAGTTGCTGACGAGTCCGATCGAGCACCGGAGTCTTCAGATAAGAGGACTGACTCGGGGAGGATACCGGAGGAATTACATCTGCTACCTGGGCCGTCACCGGTGAAACCTTTGACTTCTTACAAGGAGGCAGGGTTGCCTCGTGAGCTGACTCGGTAGACCTCTTGCGCGGCGTGAACGCCGGACCTGGCGTTACCGGTTTCGCAGTAGGTAGGTACTGGCGAGAACTGTGAAGTTGACTTTCCAGAACACTGTAGCCGAGCTGAGTATCATCCAAGAAAATGGTGGTATCATCCATGACAACGCCTTGATAGGCATTCTTAGCGTTGTTGAATAGTAGATTCAAGTTATTGAGAACAGGTGAAGCGAGGCCTTTCCGAGGCCCAGCCTGCAAGGCATCCTCGGTGCCGACTTGACGCGATTGAACATCGTGCAGTGTTATCCGGCAATTCGATCGAAAGTCGGAATACGCTGTCGCTTGCGCCTTGTAACGATCGTCATCCGTCCTGGTTGTCGACGCGCCAGCATGCACTCGAAGGTCTATGCAAGTACCCATGCCACAGCTGTGTTATGTTCGCCATATCGCATGATCATTGAGATACTACTAGCACTGCAGTATCATCCCCACGTGCAGACATACAGTATGTCATGTGATGCACTTGTATATACACATGAATCGTCGTGGTGATGAGGCTCAGGCACCAAGGTGAAGCCGGCGCGGTGCAGTTCCGCCTCGATCTTGCCAAGATTTCCGGTCCTCGAAATTGTTGACGACACCCACCGGATCACGACGACAGCCTCCTCCGCCACTCTCACAGTACCGCAATCATGGCGCCTGCATCATTACTGGACCTCATTGAGGCCCTTCCCGCCACCGATGGGTGGGGACCTCCGACTACCACCGACACGATGCTCAACGGTGTACCCTACGCGCCATTCTCCAAAGGCGATAAGCTCGGCCGCATGGCAGACTGGACGGCAGGCGACAAATCAGATCGAGGCGGCCGGCAACAGTACCAACAGCGCTACCGCGATCAGATCTACGGAGCGGGCGGACCCGGCGGACTTCAGTCTATCTTCAATGTGGAGGGCCAGAACGAGGAAGGCAGCTTCTCGCTTGTAGACCGTTCGGCACCGACTCGCGGACGAGGCTTTGGTGGGCGCGGTGGTGCCTTCGTAAGAGGACGTGGGCAGCGTGGGCAACAGCGAGGTGGCAGAGCGACCTTCACTCGAGTCGACGGACGTGGAGGACAGCGAGGAGGCTACGATCCGCGTGGTGGTCGCGGAGGTCGGGGTGGACGTGGCGGGCGAGGAGGCTGGAGAGACTACGACAAGCCGCAGCGAAATCGTGAAGCTTCAGTACAGCCCAAGGACTCATGGCGCATGCTGGAGGAGATCGACTTCAACAGGCTATCGAAGCTTAACCTCGACACTGGCGAGGGCGAGGATCTCGATGACTATGGCTTCCTACACTACTACGATCGCGCTTTCGACAAGCAGCCGGGCGCAGCAACGAGTGTCAAGAAGCTCACGAACCTAGACCGCGCAGCATACAACGTTACTACATCCGCCGACCCCGTCATTCAAGAACTCGCGGAGAAAGATGAAGCCACCATCTTCGCAACCGATAACATTCTTTCCATGCTCATGTGCGCTCCTCGAAGTGTCTACAGCTGGGACATCGTAATGCTCAAGCAGGGCAACAAAGTCTTCATCGACAAGCGGGAAGCCAGCAGTCTCGACATGGTCACAGTGAACGAGAACGCCGCAGACGCACCACTCGAGATCAGTGAGGGCAACAAAGACCAAATCAACAGCCCCGGCGCCCTCAAGGAGGAAGCTACCCACATCAACAACGTCTTCCCTACACAGGTGGTCATTGAGTCAGACTCGAACAAACTCGACATGAGCAACGAACACCCCTTCTACAATGCTGCTGAGGAGACCGATCCGCCAGCATCGAAAGCGTACAAGTATCGCCGCTTCGATCTCTCACTCGAGGCTGATGAGAACCCGCTTTACCTCATTGTGCGCACAGAGCTGGATGCTGTCGTGAAGAACAACATCAGCGGCGAAGACCAATTCCTCACCATCAAGGCACTAAACGAGTTCGACAACAAGGCGCAGGGCTCCGGTGGTGCGCTAGACTGGAGAACAAAGCTTGCATCCCAGCGTGGTGCAGTGGTGGCGACGGAGATGAAGAACAACAGCTGCAAGCTTGCGCGCTGGACTACCCAGTCCATCCTCGCCAAGGCAGATCAGATGAAGCTCGGGTACGTGCTGCCCTTCATCTCCACTTGGCGAACAAACCACTAACACTATTTCCAGATTCATCTCCCGTCTCACACCCAAGAATACCTCTGACCACGTTGTGCTTGGTGTGCTCGGCTACAAGCCTCGCGAATTCGCCACGCAGATGAACCTGAACCTTAACAACGGCTGGGCCATCGTGCGGACGTTCGTTGACATGGTGTTGAGGGAGAAGGAAGAGGATGCGAAGTACGTCCTAGTCAAGGACCCGAACAAGCCTACAATCCGCTTGTACCAGGTGCCGAGGGACACATTCGAGGAGGAGGAGGACGAGGGCGTGGGCATGAGCGTCGTGGGCGAGGACGAGGAGTAGGATCTCGCCTAGGCCTGTGATGTTGCGAGCAGGGCCGCGGGCATGCCATCATGAGCGAGAGCGGACCATGCCACAACTGGAGGGTTGTCATCCGCGATGAAACTATGATCACGCGGCGGCTACCATGAAGTAGCTGGCGGTTGATGCTCATGGAACGGTCGTTGATCGCTAAGGGTCATTTCTGTCGGAGCAAACGCTCTGCCTCTCGATATATGAGCTTCATCTGATGTGCGTAGATACAGTACATCAACATGTCGCTGCGCATGTAGTCAGTCCCGCGTCCTCAAGATCATAGCCTGCCAATGCCAAGAACATGTGAAATCACTCCACCACACTCCACGTCTTTTGCTCCACGCCCCGCTTTAGGCTAAACAAACTTGACATCACGTCGCCCAAGACACACAGAGGCTCAATGCTGTCGAATAGGCACAGCTGCCATGTGGATCAGTACGGCTAGCTATAACTCGCCTTCACCCGCTGCCATGTGGCATTCTATTTGTCTCACTCCAACACAGTTGCGATATCAACACCACCGCAACCAAGATCCCGACTGAACAGAGCACCAACACCCCAATCACCCACCCGTACCACCGCAACCATGACAGACCCCAAACCCATGACCTCGGAACTTTTCACCGCCGACCCCTCAGCCCACGTCTTCAACGGCAAACTCTACGTCTACCCCTCGCACGACCGCGAAACAGACATTCAAGACAACGACAATGGCGACCAGTACGACATGAACGACTACCACGTCTTCTCCATGCCGTCCGTCTCAGGCCCCGTCACTGACCACGGCGTCGCTCTCACAGCGGCAGATATCCCGTGGGTGGGCAAACAGCTCTGGGCTCCGGACGCTGCGAGCAAGAACGGGAAGTATTATCTGTATTTTCCGGCGAGGGATAAGGAGGGTGTGTTTCGTGTGGGTGTGGCGGAAAGTGATAAGCCTGAGGGGCCGTTTAAGCCGGATCCGGAGCCAATTAAGGGCAGCTATTCGATTGATCCGGCGAGTTTCGTCGACGATGACGGGCAGGCTTACCTTTACTTTGGGGGGATCTGGGGAGGTCAGCTGCAGTGCTGGCGCACGGGCGAGTTCAAGAAAGACGCCTACGAGACTATGGAGGCGAGTGGTGATGAGCCGGCGCTGAGCCCAAGGGTGGCGAAGCTGAGCGAGGATATGCATTCCTTTGCCTCTGAGGTGCAGGATGTGAAGATCCTTGACCCGAGCACTGGTAAGGAGATCCATGCGTCAGACCATAAGCGTCGGTTCTTTGAGGCGGCGTGGCTGCACAAGTATAATGGGAAGTACTACTTCTCGTACTCGACTGGTGACACGCATTTGCTCGCTTACGCGATCGGAGACTCGCCGCTGGGACCTTTCACGTACCAGGATAAGATTCTCGAGCCTGTCAAGGGTTGGACGACGCATCACTCGATTGTGGAATTTGAGAGCAAGTGGTACTTGTTCTACCATGACACGAGTTTGAGCGGCAAGAACCATTTGCGATGTGTGAAGATTCGGGAGCTGGTGTACGATGCAGAGGGAAAGATCAAGCTGAAGGAGCCGCAGCCGAAGGTTGAGGGGGAGTAGGGAGGGGTCATGAATCTAACGGGATGTGGCATGCATGTACGTGGAATGAAAGAGACATGACGACGTCCCTGAGGACTGATGATACTATGTTGCATACATGTATGTGGAGTAGAAGAGACATGATCTCGTACACGGGGATAGATAATACCTCGGATGACATGCCACATCGAGCTCAGCGTCATCGCTCTCTCGAGCCCGTCGATCTACAACGTGAGAAGGTGGATTCGCCTTCCCGAAGGACTGCAGCCAAATGAACCTTTTACGCGCACGGCCAATACAACGCAAGCAGGGTCATTTACCATCGCAGCGACTTCCCCATCCCGTTGATTCGAGTGTCTCAGAGGAGCAGTACAGTATTCTGCAACCCTGACCACGGTCATGAGTGCCCTACTGAGGCTCGCGGCCGATGGCAAAGTGAACTTTAGAGTCCAAGACACCTGGGGCGAAGTAACATCAGACGGCCGAGCGTTTTACCCATTACCAGTGACTACAGCGGGGAAAGGTGGCGGATTGTAGGACTCGAGTCTCAGACACTCGGCGCTGTAACCTGTTCACAGATGACAGGTCGGTGTTACAAGATCTGATGCAGCATGCATATGTTGCGCAAGGATCGACTCCATGGATGATATGCAAGATATACGATGAAAGATATGCTAGTCCCAAATCGGTATTGGCCAAGCCGCACGCGCCTTTTTGCTCCGATGCAGTATCGGAGCATTTCATCAGTCTTCTGTGCGTCAAGGCTGCATGCGAATCTTCATCTGTCTTGACAGCTTACATATGCCGCTGCGGCTAGCATGCGCATCGCCTGGAGACTCGTTTATCCCGTGATCAACGATGCACGCGATTGTCCATGTGCAAACGCTGATGCTGAGACCACCCACCGAACACGACTCAACAATACCTGGGGTAGTTTTCAGGTAATGGATGCCAGAATGCGCCTCTGATTGGCCATGTGGTGCCAAAAAGCCCCGACTGGATCCGCTCCATGAAAGTCTCGGACCCTCTGGCCGGCGCACGCTCGCTAGCTTAACGAAACCAAGATAGATCGACCGCATCTAGCTCTCGCTTGGCAAGCCACCCATCGCCAGCACCGCGGCTGACCGATGCTGTCTATCACTGATTGTCAACCTGTCACAGGGCTCTATGGTGGATCTGATCAGCAGCGCGCGACACGAATACCGCGAAGAGTTGACTCCAGCTACCTCGACAGCTCACGCCAGCGGTCAGCCGTCGGTGTCTCACTCCAGCCCTGAGAGTTCTGGACAAACGTCGTCAATCATCGCGTGGGCCGAGACAAACTCCGCCATGCCCTCGCCGTCTGTACACCGAGGAAGCTACCTCTCGGACATGCCACGCAGCCCTCTGCTTGGTGCGCGCCCGCCATTGTTGTGTGTGAATCGTCTCATGTATGGACCCTGATCAGCCGTGCGCCAAACGTGCACCATGAAGCTCGTGCGCGCTGCCATTTGCGTGCGATAGCACTGATAACCGAACCACATGTAGGTGCCGTGGCGTCCACAATGGCGCTGCATACTTTCGATGGTGTACGTTTGAATAGGGTGGGTGATGCTCGATTTCTTCTCTTGATACACCTGACACTTCTTCCTACCCCTCGCTTGACAGGCCGTCATATTCATGTTTTGCGGCAACTCATCAGGCCATACCCTGCGACATCTCGACGTTTGAGACATACCGAGGATCGCCGCCGGGGACTTCACTGGACTTCACTCGAGTTGAGGCTTTGGTCAATACACTCCACTCCAATACTACACACCGGAGTTGCTCGCCATGGGTCTCTCCTCGTTTTGGGCGGCCTTAAGAGGCAAGAGTCCCAAAGAGATAACTCAGGTCCCTGCAGACCGAAAACGCGATTCGAGATATCAAGTACCTTCTCGTGACGGCCGACCACCATTCACACACGCATCAACAACTTGGGACACACGGCCATCACAAGTCGAACCACCCCTCACTACTAAGAAGGCAAAGCGAAGAAGTCTCTGGCGACCGACAGACCACGTCGTCGTACAAGAAGAACCAATGCCTCTCATTACCGACAAGTCGATGAAAAGGCGTAGTTTCTGGCGATCACAGAGTATCCCCGCTGATGTGAAGGATGAGCCTCCTATGCAAGCACGACCTGTCCATGTTCAGCAGTCCTGGGACCGACCCACGACAGCTGCGTCCGCGAAGATATCGTCGCACATCAGTCGCAGACTGAGCATTGTCAGCCTCACCAAGAAGTCGACCTCGAACCGCAAGTCCCGAGCCAGTTGGTTCGGTGGAGCGGCTGACGAAGACTCGTCGGATGACGACGTACCTGCAGTGCCGACCATCCCAACTTATCTCGCCTACGAGCGTCGACGAGACATGGGCAACAAGGCCGGACCTTTCACTCGCGAGGACTTCTCGATGGGTCTGGCCATCACTTCAGACGACGTCAACGGCGCCGTCTCCCCCGCCCGATCAAGGCAACAGTCAGCAACAAGCAAAGAGTCGAAACGGTTGAGCATGACCCGACGAAAGTCAACAGTCAGCACCAAGTCGACCTCATCCTCTAAATCCAAGCGCAAGTCGTGGTTCGCCTCCAACCCGGCCTCAGACTCCGACGTCCCTCCTGTCCCAGCGCTTGCCCACGACAACCTCCCATCCCCTAATACAAACTCTACCTTCGAGTCAGACTTCGAGCGCTTCCTCATGAAAGCCCATAACGGTCCGCCGAACCCGAAACGCCACACCATCGCCCAGCCTACGGACTACGAAAGCTTTCTCACGCAGTCCGAGGCGTACGACACAGCCAAGACCGCTCAACGGCCTCGCATCCCCGAGCCAACTCGCAACGTCTCCCTCTTCGCCACCAGCGCCAAGCGTCGCGCCTCCTACGCCCCTGGCGCACCACCCCTCCGCCCTCCACCAGCAGCCCACTCATCATCCCACAACGCGGCTACCTCGTCTGCATCCCACTCAGTCCCCTCATCTCCCTCCCAAGCGGTACCCACCCTCACCCCGGTCGCAGCTGCACGCCGCAGCTGGCATCACCGCCCCTCCATCACTACCCAAACCCACCGCAACACCATGCCCGCGGCGGCGCTCGCCTCGCAGCCCGTATCTCCTAAACATGCCATCACGGTCCGGTCCCCTGACCAGCAGGCCGAGTGGGACCAATTCCAGGCTTTCATGCAGGCGAATGATGAGCGGGAGGAGGATGGCGTTATGGGGATGTTGAGAGAGTTTAGCCGGGAGGAGGAGGATGGTGGGCATGGCTGGTCTAGGCTTGAGACTAAGCGGAGGGAGATTCGGGTGGGGAGTATTGATGAGAATGGGGCTTGGAGGAGGGAGAGTGTTTATGAGAATGAACAGGCGTTGAAGGCATCGGAGGCTGGGGTCGCGAGGTAGGCGATTCACGTGTGGGGAGTCCAGGGGTTTCGTATGGTTTGGTCGGCAAGGTTGGGTTGGGATCTTGGGGTGGCAGGATTGGTTTATCTGGGAGATACCCTCGCGCTCACTAGGACGAAATGTATAGATGTACATAGATCACTCGTTTGTAAATGGCAGCATAGCGATGTATGGATGATCATACCGCACAACACTACTTGCCTTCTTGTTCATGCCTGCATTGACTGGTCTTGCTTGCTTCGATGATCATAACACAGAGTTCAGTCCGATAAGCTAGCTCCGCACGAGGAAGATGTAGTCATCAGTCACCGAACAGTATCTTACATTTCATCACTATCGACAAACAACGTGCCTCACCGGTAGCACGCACAACATTCGCCGGCCAGATCATAGTGGTAACGCCACCAAGACTCCCGCTAGGATCCCGATCAATCCTCAATATCATCCCCCTCGATCACCAAACCCTCAACTCGACCTTCTAATCTCATCCCCAACTCGCCACCGAACTCGCCCTTCCCAACGCCTCCAGGCTTCTTGGCCTTCTTCTTTACCCCTCTCGCCTGCTTTGGCGCGTCGTCGTCAGGTCGATCGGTAGCCCATTGCTCCGTGCCTGGCGGCGCGTCTTGCTGGCCTGCTGTGTTTTCGTCGTCGTTGGCTGAGGTGAGCAGGGGAGGTGTAGATTGGATGTTGACGACTTTGCGCACACGGGAGAGGAAAGCAGAGTTTTGAGGCGAGTCTGGGAGGATGTGCGCGAGGTAAGGAAGGCGGTCTAGGAGCGTGGAGGCTTTTGAGGAGGTGCTGACAGAGCTTGACGCGGCTCGGGTCGTTGATGGACTCTGATCGAGCGATTGGCGATGCCAGCCTGCTACGCCGTCCGCGCCGTCACTATTTCCTCTTTCGGGCAGAACGCTGGCACCAGGTTGTGCATCCGAAGTCAGAAGATCCAACAGCCCCTCAATCTCCTCCTTTCTCCGCCAAAGCTTCAGACTAGCAGGATAGAACATCCGATGCGCGTCTGCCTTCTTGCCACTTGCTGGTACACCTCTGTTGACCGGACTGGGAAGACTGAATAGCACGCCTCGCACGGCGACTTGGAAAGCCATCTCGTCTTGCCGTAGTGTGTCCGTAGCAGAGCCGGAGAAGGCTCTCGTGCCTGATGAGAAACGGTCGATGGAAAGAAGGTCAGCGTCGGAGAGATTGTCAATGCAGCCGGTCAGGCTGTCGAGCGTCTCTTCTGTACTGCCAGTGTTGCAGGAGAGGGCGAAGTTCTCGTGGAGGGAGGCGATGAAGGTTGAGGTGTCCGTGCCTAGCTCGTCGAGGAGTGACTCGATGTCCGTTTCCGGAATCTTCACGCGATGATGTTGCGGCAGCCACGGAGGCGGCTGCGCTACTTCGGTGCCCGGAGTTGGATCGACGCGCTTGTTATACACGATCTTGCCGACAGAGTGAAAGATGCCCAGAGTGCTCTCACGATTGCAAATCAGCTGTAGCGCTTCTTCTTCGGCTTTCGTCAGAGCGACTTGAGGCGGTGCTCTTTTCGGCTTCGTGAATGCTACCTTGGCTGACCAAGTACCTTCATCATCACCTCGCAGGCAAAGAAATTCGAGTGAGGAGATAGCGCTGCGTATGTCGCCTGTCTCTGCTAGTCGCTTCAGTACGGCTGGGCCGGGGGTCTTTCGACGCCCAGACTTGCGCGCTTCTTTGACAACAATCGTTTCGAGTGCTTTCGTGAGTATAGTCGGCGCAATCGCATTGAACTCAATCGTGTCGACATATGGATGATTGAGTAGCTCAGGTCCAAGTAAGCGATGCACCGTGAAGCTGTCGGCCGCCGCTGTGCTGGTCGAGAGCAGGGTCTCCGAGACAACCAGAACTATCGGCGTAGGCGACTTGTCGGGCGCTTGCGTGGTTGACAGATACTGGGACAACGCTGCTCGGAACGATTCGAGCACCGGCGATGTCCTCGAGAACGTGTTGGGAAACTCCTCAACTAGGAGCAGTTGCTTCCCGCCACCGCTAGTTCGATCATCCTCTGCCTCGTTAGTCGTCGCGTAAAATCTTGCATCATCGCCTTCAGCGCCAAACACCAGTCCACTCGACCGCCCAGCCGCCGCAATGAAATCATTAAACTGCTCAGCTGCACCCACACTCCCTCCACTCGCATAATCAGCACCTGCCGGGTTCCGCCACTCCGAAATTTCGATACCCATCTCCTTCGCCAATAATTTGATCGTAGTCGTCTTCGCACTCCCGGCCGCGCCCTTCAACACTAACACCTTCCTCCGGCGTCCACTGGAAGCCATCTCAAGCCATCCCCTCACATCAGCAACTTTCCGCTTGTGCACAGCCAGCTCGTCCAGATCAATAGGCGCGAATTGTTCGGTCCAGGATCGCTTGTCGTCATTATTGATGGAGAAAGAAGGCGTGCGGCCATCTTCGCTTGTCTTGCGGAACTTTTGCGTTGGTAGAGGGGCAAGGCTGGTGTCGTCTTCGAAAGACTGGCTTGGGTGTAGCTTGCGCTTGCGTACGGCGAGAGCGGTACTGGAACCTTTCGAGACTTTGACCTTGGAGTTCTGTTCCTCATCTGAGTCGATAGTCTCAAGGTCCGGGCGAGGTGTTAGAGACCGGGGCTGACTTGATGGTGCTGATGGCTGTGAGAGTTGCTTCTGCGTCGCTCCATTGAAGAAGGAGTAGATCGGCTTGCCATATGGTTTCGGCTCATCTTTCACGGCGGTTTTGGACTTGACTTTGGAAATCTTGGACTTCCTGGGCGACTCCTTGACGGACTTGTCCTGGGTTGACAAGGGAGTGGATTGCTGAGGCTGTCTTGGCGTCTTGATGGACTTGAGCTTTCCTTTCGTTGGCTTCACGGAGGCTTCCTCTCGAGATCCATCGTCCTCGTTCGCGGTAATGATTGGCGCATTGGTCCCCTCGTCTTCATTGGAGGAGACGGTCACTACTTTACGACGTGTCAAGTGACCTTGCGCCATGGCGAACACTCACGATTCGCATGTCAGAGCAGTACTGCATGGTGCGACAGACCGTTTGAGACGTTGATGTCGAAGTCCCTACATATGTCTGCAATAGTCTGGAAGTTGAAGTCGGGATGAACGTGAAGCCGTGCCAAGACATTCCCTGCATTTAGCGCGAGGGTGTCGCGTGCTCATGAGTTGCTCAGATCGAAAGCATTTCTGTACCTATGTCTATGTTATGCTTGCCTATCCGGATGCATTCTGGCACCCAGCATCGCTATGTACAATTCAAAAGTTTCCACCGACCAACTCCTCGCTAACAAGGATCCGTCCCTTCGCTAAAATGCCTTCCTCAATCCCTCATAAATCGTGAATATCAAAGCCGACGCGGGCGCAGACCTGAGTAACGTGATCCCACATCCGCGATACAACCCCTTCAAGCCATGCGTCCGATACAACGCCCTCCCAACTCCCAGGAAGGTCTGCCTCCCACCCCCCATATCCGCAAGATCACCAGTCTGAATCTTCGACTTGATCGTATCGGCCGGATAGAAGCTGAAATTGTACGCCATACCCGCCCCAGCGCCAGCAAGCATACTCTCCGTGATCGTCAGACTTGTGTCCTTGTCAGCTGTCTGGCAACTGCGGAAGTACAGCGCGGCGACTTCGTAGAAGCCGAACCAGGCTGCGCCGCCACCTGTCTCTCGTAGCAGTGTGCCGAGCTGTCCGCGCCAGAAACCTGCTAGACCGTCGCGACGGTAGACGTCGCCGATCACTGCGAGGGGCGAGACGACGGAGCTGTGGAAGCCGTTGCTTGGGCCTAGATGGGGGTCTAGGGGCGAGGGGAGGGGGACTTGCATCCTGCACTTGACCAGCTCGATGGGCGTGAGGATGAGCGAGGTCGTGGCGCCAGACATCGCACCCGCAGCGACCAGCGGGCCGAGAGGAAGCTGATCCATGTCTTTCATCTCGGGCGGAAGTATCGTGGCTTTGAGGATATTCTGCGCAGTTCGATACGAGAAGAACAGACACGCTGTCTCTGCGCCAGCCCCAAGCAGCGGCGCGCTCACACCTCTGTACAGCCCCCTCACTCCATCCTGCTTGATCCCTTGCCTGAAGCAATCCAGCGGTCCCGTATATCGCAGCGGCAGATGGTCTGGCTGCGATTGCAGGCGCACCTTCACAGTATCGAAGGGGTATTCGACGATCTTCCCCACCATCCCGGCAAAACTGCCAAAAGCTATGTCCCTCATCGCTTCGGAGGCTTTTGTTGCTATCGGTTCTTTGGTAGTGAGTGGTGCATGGCTACCTAGGGTGGCCTCAGCGAATGAGGGTGCGGTCTTCGAGTCCATGGCATGTGCATGCGTTGCATGTGAGAGATTGTGCGAGTGATGTTACATGTAGTGACTGTGATTAGCACGGCATGTCTTGTGACAGCAGAGGTGCTGGTAGTGAGGGTGGTGCAAAGTCGCTTAACAATCGTGAAGATCGTGAAAGAAAAAGACTCGGTGCCACATGCATGCGGTGTGGGCGAGGCAATTTTTGGGGACGATGTCGGACACTAGGGTTAGGGTTGATATTTCGGCGTCGACTTCACGAAACCATTTCGCTCTTGTTGCTGAATCTGCCTAGTGTAAGCTCAGACATGGCGACCACAACAGCCCAACCGCCCGTCCACGGCCAACGCGTCAACGGCAAACAATGGCACGGCACCCGCAAAGCTTTCCGCCCGACCTCAGGACTCACTAGCTACGAGATACGCAAAAAGCGCACTGCACACGAAGCCGAGGTTTCAAAGACGGAGACGGAGATGAAGGAAGTGAAAGAGGCGGAGCGGCAGGTACGTTACGATCGTGGTCGCTGGGAAGTATGGTTTGCTGACTCTGAGACAGCGAAAAGTCCAAGCAATCAAGGACAAGCGGGCAGCCAAAGAAGAGAAAGAGCGCTTCGCCAAGATGGAGGAGAAGATGCACAAGAAGCGCGTGGAGCGACTGAAGAGGCGGGAGAAGAGGAACAAGTTGCTCAAATCGTGAGGACTTGTGTGATGATACGACTTGGGAGCTGGAGCTTGACCGATGATCGACGAGCAATGTAAGACGAGAGAATGTCTTTGGAGATACCAGCGTCAACCAGCTATGGAAGGATCGAGTCGTCTACTGGATCCAACAATTGCATTTGAGATTACCATCACGCTCGCCTCCGCAGCGAACGCCTCTGAGCTTGCTAGGGAAGCTCCGGTGCTCCTCAGGAGGAGCGATCCCGTCTCGGCAGCCTGATCAGAGTGCTGTCGCCACTTGGTGCCCATGGTCGCATCTGCGAGACCTTGCAAGCAAGCAAACACCCACTATGTCGAAACGAGGGAACGAAGGCACAACTTCATAGTCGTTTGGCGGTAGTGCATTGGCAGGACACTTGACTCGGCGCAGTCGCCAGCGAGACGGATGTTCCATGACCGAGCGCTGATCCATATCGTCGAGCGATGGTTCGGCAGGAGATGTTCGTTGTCGGCGAGTCCGGTGGATGTGAGGGAGGCGAACTCACGAGTTGGTGCATTCGGGCTTGAGGTTGTTGCCTCATGTAGTCATATGTATCGGCCGCAGTATCTGTGACCCGCGGGTCCACTCGAGACAAAGCCCGCCTCGTCACACTATATATGAAAGTTGCTCATGTTCTGTATACGTATCGGTCATCCATCCGTCCTTTGCACGATGCACTTACCATATCGTCGCCAAGCCACCCCTCCAACTTCAACTTCACCCCACCACATCCCAAACACCACCTCGAAGCATCGTCATACCAGTAACAACAGTATGGCAGACACAGCGACTGCTCCCACCGGCGACGTCCGCCCAGCAAAGAACGTGATTTACTGCGGCGTCTGCACCCTCCCACCAGAAGTAGGTACGAAGTCCGATTCCTCTCTTTCTTCCCTTCCGCTTCCTACCTAACACTGCAACTTCAGTACTGTGAATTCGGCGGCACGACCAAAAAGTGCGAAGAATGGCTCGAGTCCCACCATCCAGACCTCCACGATGAGATATACTCCCCTGACGCTGCCGCCGCCGCCCTCTCAACCCTCAGCGTAGACGCCCAAAAGCGAGCCGAGAAGGACGCGCAGAAAAAGGCCGCGAAGGCTGTGGCGCAAGAAGCCCGCGAGTCCGAGAAACGCGCCACGTCCCGCATCACCATCAAACGCGTCGAGCGGAACAAACGCAAATACGTCACCGAGATCTCCGGGCTTGAGCATTTCGGGATCGATCTGAAGAAGACTGCCAAGGAGTTTGGGAAGAAATTCGCTACGGGGAGTTCGGTGACGAAGACTGCGAGTGGGGGCGAGGAGGTGACGGTGCAGGGCGATGTGAGTGAGGATGTTGTTGAGTGGTTGTCGGAGAATCATGGCGAGGTGCCGGAGGAAAATGTGGAGTGTGTTGAGGATAAGAAGAAGAAGGGTGGTGGGGCATGAAGGAGTATTATGTGAGCTTTTGTGAAGGATCGAACACCGTGTGAGGGGCATGGAGGCAGGCAATGAAGTCGCGCGACGGATGTGGCTACTCTATCTGAGCTAGCATCACACATATCGACACGGCTGATCCGGTGATGCACCCCAAAAGTGAGAGGCAAACAAGTACAAGATTTAGGTAACGAATGTTAAATGGTACCCAACGGATGCATCTACGAAAGTATGCCTCCTCTCGTGGTCCCTCTCAAACGTCATTATCCAACAGCCGTTGCTACTGAGCGTCGCTAATCTCAAGAATCCTCACGGACTGATACGCCGCTGGCGAAAAGCCTCACGACCGGTGCTCATCGTATCGCCAGACCTTCCACATCCCAAGATACTCGATAATAAATGCAGGTTCCTATCCCTTCTCCACCATCTCTCGGATCTTCCCAATAAAACTCCGTGGATACGTCCGCCACTCGTTCTCACTCGGGAAGCCCTTCTCCGTAGCCCTGCACCGCTCGACGACCTTGCCGATGATCTGAAGGAGTAGGTCCTCAGTCATGACCACCGCGCCTCCAGCCTCAGGGTTCAGAAATGCATCCCCCTCGCCCAGCAAGTTCTGCGCAGTAGGTCGGAGATTCGGATCGCGCTGAAGACATCGTCGCAGCGTCCCCTTCAGTGAAGCTGGGACCGCAGCGCCGCCGATGCCAGTGTCCGGGAACTCGATGGCGACCTTCGGATTCGTAATCGCCATGATGCGTGCGATCTGGTTAGGTATATGCGCAAACGGCGGGCGGCCATAAGTCATCTGATACAGAATGCATCCCAGACTCCACACATCGCTCGCTTTGCCGATGACCATATCTTTCTTCACGATCCTTCCATGAGCGTCTCGAGAGCCGACGGCGGAGCCCGTGTTCGTGTCCGTGATGCTTTCTGGGGACATGTAGTTTGGTGTGCCGACGTTGGATTCCCGGTGCACGTTGACGGTGTTGTCGGTGTCGATTGCGTTGGCGATGCCGAAGTCTATGAGTTTCAACCGGCCTTGGACGAGCAGGAAATTGGCGGGTTTGAGGTCCGAGTGGACTATGTCGTGTTCGTGGACCGCGGCGACGCATTCGAGCATTTCGCGCCAGTGGTAGCGGATGAAGACCGAGTCCAACTTTGCTTCCGGAGTGGCGATCTTCATTGTCAACACGCGGTTGAAGTCTGTGTCGCCCTTCTCCATCAGCACCAGCAACTCCTGTTTGGAGTCATTGAGTTCCCAATCTATCAGACGCACTACGCGTTCGACTTCTGAAAGCGATTTGAGGAGATCGATCTCGCCTTTGTAGCCGGTGACGGTATTCTCATCGAGGTCATCGAGTTTGACTTTCTTCAGCGCGAATGTCTTGAAGTTCTCGGCCATCACGCAGTACACGTCGCTGCTGCCTCCCTTGCCGAGCCGAGACATTTGCGTGAAGATCTTACCCTTGAGGACCACGTGGGAGCGTTTCCGGCGGGACTTGGTCGTACCAGCGCCGCCTGTTGCTGTGGCAGTTTCGAGGACGCTCATCTTGGGTGGCGGAGCGGGTGCTGCTCGATGTGGCGTGTTGCCGCTTATTGCGCCAAGGGCACGACGTTCTTGTTGGGCTGCCGGGACGGGCACAGGAGTCTCTTCTACAGGGCGGATCTTGGGCTTGTCGTCGTCGGACATGATTGAAAGGGCTGGGCGTCCGAAGGCTTTGAAGTCTTGATCCTTGTTGCGGCGAAAGGTGGGTGGTGGCATATTCTCCTGGCCGTCTGCTGCGTGTGATATTGGCGGTAAATATCGATGATGTTGTTGTCGAAGGCTGGGAACGCGCTGTGGCTGTCTCTGCTCAAGTACAGGTCTTGCTGCAGGCGGGTGGTCATCGCTCGGTCTTCGTACTCGGTCTGACGATCCCAGTGAGTCTGCTGGCGGAGCACTGGGCTGTCGTAAGGGAGGTGCACGTTCTGCGCTCGGTTGGCGACTGCGCAGAAGCTCATGACTAGCTTGCCGTGAAGGTGGGCGTGAGTCCTGGCTGATCTGACTTCGCGAGAGCTGCGAGGCTGCTTGTCGCGATGCCGGTCGCGCTTCGTACGGCGTGTTCTTGTCAAGTGCATCGTCATGCACCGAGATTGGCTCCACTGATGTTGCTCGAGTGTTGACACTGCCACTTCGACTCCGAGCTTCATCTGGGTACACACTCGCCTGTGACGGAGTGAAATGAGTATTTGCCGAAGCAGACCCGCTCTGATAGTCATCTGCAGGTGAGATATTCTCCTCGCTGTCCCGTCTCCGGAAGCCTCGTCTCACTGGGCCACTTTTGAGGAACGTGCCAGTCATAGGCGCGCGCTTGATCCGGATCGACCCAGGAGGTGGTGCTACCTCTGCCGATGCATTACGTGATCTGCTCACTGTAGATGGTGCATATCTTGATGCTGTCTCTGGCGCATGGTGTAACGAAGTATGTCGGCTAAGCGCCACTGCTAGCTGCGCCGGTCTCTGCTGGTCAGATGAAGGCTGGTGTCCGTCTCTCGAGCCAGGCCTACTAGTCGAGAAGCTGGACTGGATGTGAACATCTTGTGATGCATTGCTGCCTGTTCGTATCCGAGTGACTCTGATGGCTCGCGGTGCTGGCGCTGGTGTGACGATCTCCGGCTTGACCTCTGGCTGAGGTGTGGGATCTCGCTTTACGCCGAACGTCTTCGGGTAGGGTCCACCGATGCTGATGGTACGTCTTCCGGATCCTTTCTGGCCAGATCCGATGTGTACAATCCGGGGTGGCGTGTGTCCTCGATTCACGCCTTCGCTGCTACCCAGGGCTGATGGAGAGCTTTTCCGGATGATTTTGTAAGCGGGTCTGCTAGGCGTGTCCAGATTTTTGGGCGCGCTGACTGATCGCACGAACTGCTTCACTGCTGAGCTCGGTTGCTGCCGTGGTGGCGAAGAAGGTACAGGGCCGTTCTTCAGCAGCGCCTCTGTGAACTTGGAGAATGGCGGTGGCTCATCGTCCGAGTCGCTATCACTGACATCCAGATGTTTGATGACTGGTATTTCTACTGGATATCCTATCGGCTTCCGGTGTGTCGCAAGCGGTGAATTGCGCCTAAGATACGGGCGCGGCGCATGAGCAACAGCTTCCATTATGCGCCTAAACCTCCTCTTCACACCCTCACTGCGATCCCCTCTTCTTTCTCCCTCTGTGCCAACTACAATGTCGCTGCTGTCGTATCTCGTTAGTGAAGGTCCAGATGTCGCTGTCGGTTTGTCGCTGTTGTCGTCCGGGGGTTGTATCTGTCGCGCGTCGTCGCCATTCGGTCGCACTAAGTATACTGAGTCCGGTCCAAGATGCGCGAACGACACAGTCAACACAAATGCGACAGTACTGCCGGCGAAGATGTGGGGAATGAGCTGTGGAAGACTGTTACATGGTCTATGGGTCGAGGACCGGGTTTCAATGGAGTCGCGTTTCAAAGTTTGGCGTCGACGGATGTTGTGATGGCAACATCCGGAAATCTTCCCTTCATCTTTACGAGAGCTTTACAGTGAGATGTGAAATGCATCTACCCATATGGAGTACTTGCCCGCCCTGGCAGCATGCTCGGGTGGACGAAAATCGCTGAGCATCATTATCAGCTTGTATCGACGGCGCTGAATGGTCCGGGCAAGACACGATGTGCGAATATCTTGGACTTCCGAGGCATTTGGCTGGTATCCAAGCCCATCATCGACAATATCAATGCGGCAAGCGTGTTCCGACAGTCTCGCATCAATTTGTGTCTAGTGTCAGGATTCGACCGAAATCACTGTTGGCGCTATAAGAGCCGAGGATGCACATCGAGAGACCGCAGCGATCAATCACCCAGTAAGGCAAGCATCCTCCACCACACCGCAAGAAGGCATGTCTATCGCAGTCCTTCCCACAACTCTCCCTGATCTCCACCCACGCAACACAGATCCATCTCTGTCCGATCCTTTCGCAGTACTCTCTTTCCTCGGTCTCTTAGTCATCGTTCTCACGCTCTTTACACTACTCACTTGCACAGCACGAAATGCCGCAAGAGACGAAGCCGAGAGAATCGCAACGTTCACACCGCCCAAAGCTGGGCTGCCGGTGACTTGGCGGCGACGGTCGATGGTCGACCATAGTCCATGCCTGCCTTTAGACAGACCTCGACGATTGTCACATCAAGCTTCGCGACCGGACGCAGTGGCTAATACGGCAACGCTGCCACTGCGGCCACGCCCAGCTGCACCGACAAGATTGTCGACTTACCCCGGCCAAGTACCGCCATACACTTCAATACCTGCACAGGATCACGATGACGCCGCTAGCATTCGTAGACAGTGCAGAGTCGCTCCATTACGACAGGCAGCCGCTCCTATCAGCCAGGAGGACTTGCCACAGCCGGGGATCAAGAGTCCGCAGACTCCAAGAGCGCCGCATTTGCAGTCGGTGACGACGAGTATGAGGCATCGCGATCTTGACGACTGCGGATCCATGCATGTGCAAAGGACTTATGTCGAGCGGATCAGGGACTTGCGGAAAGGGTGTCAGAGGCTTGGAGTCAACGTGAAGAGGCGCGGACGGCATGAGGCAAAGTGAAGAATGGAGGCAGTGGTATAGATCATGAGGTAGGGTCAGGCGGATGACTTAGTGGAAGGCAATATGCTCTGTATGTCGTAACTCATGCAACATACAACACGCGCGATATGTGTGCCGCTAGTGATTCCGTGGTTCTCGGTGCCGGCGAACGGGCATTTCAATCATAACGCCAAGGCCTGACGTTGGTTGCTGACCATCGTGGACTGACCACACGGTCCACACCTGCACTGCACTCCTTCCTGAACACCTGCACCATCGCACGCCTCTTATCCTTTTGATCAGGTCGGAGAGCAGGTGAACTCGACGTTCCTGGAAGGCGATGTTCGATCAACGCGTTGACGCTCCCATTGCGACGCGATAGCCGGCTACTTGCAGGGAACCTACGAAAGAGATGGCGGAGCAGACGCAGCCAGGTCGCGGACGACACACTACAGAGATGGCTTCATGGTACCTCGCTGTCGACGAGCTGGAGCTCGCTATACTGGATGGAATTCAAGCTGTTGCGTACGACTTGGACCATATCACATTGGGAAGATGGTAGAGCAGGTAAGAGCATTATTGACTTCTTCCTCGCCCATGTGATCTTTCCAAAGGAGATGCGAGAGTTTCCGAATAAGCTGTCTGCATCGGGGTGGGATATTGGCAAGAAACGGCCTGAGCTTACTACTGGATTTTCGGGTACAAACGATTCACGATCCCTACTGCCGTTTGATGTTGAGCAGCTCGACCTTGCCGAGCAGAACCATACCAATGCCAAGGTTCTGGACCAGCTCCTTCGCCCGGGCAACGCTGTTGAGCTGATCCCACGGGCAACGTACGGGTCTTCGGATGCCATGCAGTTACTCCATTCCGTGCTCTGCCAGAAGCTTCCGATCCAGGTCATTCTCGATGTGGGTGCGCAAATCATTGAGTTGACAAATGAACAGCTGGCGTTGACATGGCTCATGCAGCACGATAAGAGCAAAAGCGGTGCCATCTTCGTGAACGATGACGACGAACTGTGCATTATCGATCGTCATCGCAATGTCGAACTCCTCCAGACCTCGTCATACTCTTCTCGACTTGACGAGTGTCTTGTGTTCTTGGATGAGGCACACACCCGAGGGATCGATCTCAAATTGCCGGGTCACTATCGTGCAGCTGTGACACTTGGAGCCCGTGTTACGAAGGATCGCTTGATGCAGGCGTGCAATAGAATGCGCAAGCTTGACGATGGCCAAAGCATTGTCTTCTGCGTCTCGGACGAGATTCGCGACAAGATCCACGCTGTGCGACAAGGTGCGGATAGCGTAGACCATCCCGCGCCCATCACCATCGAGGATATCTTGGCGTGGTCTATCACAGAGACACACACAGAAATCAGTCGAAGCATACCACTATGGGCGGTCCAGGGCGAACGTTTCGTCCGTCAACAGCGGATCGCCGAAAGCGCGGCACGGAACGGTAAAAGGCAGCTGAATAAGACGAAGGCCACCAGATATCTCGAGAAGGAAGCTCGGTCGATCGAAGAACGTTATCAACCTGCGGCTGGGCGTGAGCTACCTAGCTACCTTCGACCTGGTGAAGATACGGACGTGGCCCGTATTACCGAGAGATGTAAGCAGTTCGAGGGTCTCCAGTACGTCACAAGTACGCTCCAGGAAGAGCAGGAGAGAGAGCTCTCGCCCGAGAATGAGGCGGAGGGCCAGCCTCAGCGTGCTGCTGCAGCTACAGCTCACGTGCAAAAGCTGCACCCCGACATCATTGGATTTGCCGAGATAGGTAGGATCTCCCAAAGTTCGACTGCAGCGGTTCCGGCATTTGGCTCTCTGCGTGGCATCCTACCTGCGAGAGCCTTCAATGCCGGCGCACTGGACTGCAGCTCACGACAATTGCTTCTTAGCAAAGACTTTGCGGATACAGTGAAGATAACAGGCAGACTGGGCAACGGCGTTCGGTCGAACATCTTCCATCGGTCGGTGCAGTGGTTCATGACTAGCTGCCAAGAAGACTCAACTACTGTGGACCTGATCCTAATAATCAGTCCGTATGAGGCAAATCTGCTCTATCCCAAGATGAGAGCAGGCTCGAGCGCAGCCTTGCATGTGTACAAAGCCTGTGTCAACTTAGCGTACGACATGCTCGACGATTTCACGCTATACACGATCCCAGGCAGCCTCAGGAAATCGACAGTGCCGCGGTCGCTGGCAGTGCGGTTGAACTTGTTCGCCGGCCAGCTATACATCAGATCGTACGAAGACTATCAGGAGATCTGCGCGTTCTTGGGTCTCTGTTCCGTGGCGTTGACCCAGGAGATGTGCCAAGAGGGCTGGAGGCTGGAGACAGACGGCTTCATTGCAAGCGACGGTGACGGTATTGCTGGAGGGAGATGCGGACCGAAGAGGAGTCCAGTCGAATCATGAGGGCCTTGTTGTCTAAGATCCGGCGTAATGGGGATGGTATCTCCAAGACGCCGATGGGTCGACTGTTGGAGGGAGAGTTGTTGAAGCCGGAAGACTTGCCCTTGTCCGCTGTCTCTAATACGCGTCACGAGGGGGACACAGCCAGCGTGGAATCAAGCGATGAGACACTTGTACAGGAGGAAGAAGAAGACAGGTGGTGACGGACAGCAAGGCTTCTGAACAAGCGTAAGAAGGAAATTGTGTAGCAGTCTCTAGCACTCAGTACATGTCAGCACGATAAGGCGGCGTCCCATCCACTTCCACTTACTTCGTTCTCCGTGGACTCGCAAATCATGACCATGTATCTCGGTATCATGAAGAAACAATGGCAACTTCTGGTCTCCGGCGCATCGTGAGCCCGCATATGCATGCAGGTAAGTATAGCTTTCTCTCGCGTTCCTGATGTCCACATCCTATAAGCAACATCCTCTTCATACCCCATCAAACCTACTCACCTCAAGCACCAACATGCCCTCCCTCACAACCCCTCCCGCAACCGAAAGCGAGTCCGCCCACTTCTCCCCCTACCGCCCAGATGGCAAACTCTACGGCTTCATCTGCATAGTAACCTCCGCCCTTACCCCCCTCGGCAGCGCCATAGTCCATGAACTCGCCGCCCACGGCGCAGCATGCATCTACGCCTGCGCCTCCCCCGCCCAATCCCCCTCCTCCACTCCTCTCATAGCCTCAATCGCCAAAGACTACCCCGCCACGAAAGTCATAGGGTACACGACCAATGCTGCGAAAGAAGAGGAGACGCTGGCGTTGGTGGATGATGTATTGAATACGTGGGGGCGACTGGATGTTTGGGTTTGCTGCGCTACGGGCGCTAGTCCAGCGGGGATTGCGAGTACGACGCCGACGAGTCTGTATGAGGCATTTGAGGGGAATGCTATGGGAGCTTTCTTGGCGTTGAAGTACGCGCCGCCTGCTATGGGGAAGACTACACCCAAGGGCAATTATGCAAATGCGGCGCCGAAGGACCAGGCGTATGGGAGTATTATTGTTGTTGCGCCGGCTGGGGCTGGGGGTGTGGCGAGCGTGGTGTCTGCACAGGCGGCGTTGGGGGTGGTGAAGGCGGGGGTTACTGTGCTGAAGGGGAAGAAGGGAATACGGATTAACTGCATCTCGCCCGGGGAGATTGAGGGAGGGGTTAGAGGAGGGGTCAGTGCGGAGAAGCTCAAAGAGACTGTCGGATTGGAGAGGGCGGGCTTACCGGTCGAGGTCGCGAGGGCGGCAGGGTTTCTTGCGAGTGGATTCAGCTCGTACATCACGGGGAGTAATCTTGTGGTAGACGGAGGAGCGGGTGCGATGAACCTGCTCAGCCTGTAAATATAAGAGTATCTCATACTCGCCAACGAAGTATGGCAAGGTTCGATGCTCCGACTCATTACTATTTTCCTACATGTTACAACACGCTCAAAGCAGCCTGCACCCCTACACTCCCACAATCCTCCCTCCTCAAAACATAAGCTCTCAAATCCCCCCTCTCCCAACCCACACCTCCACTCCCGCCTCCAAACCCCCTCAATCGATCCCGCAAAGCCTCAGGTCCAATGACAAACACATTCGCCACCTCTGTCAACACCTCTAGACTCGGATCAAAGCTGGCAGGCAGATTGAAAGACCGCAGTAACTCGATGTACTTCGTAATATCCTTCGATACCGCGAGCGCGCCGGTTTGCGAGACGGAGAAAGATTTGAAGTGCTGCAGCAGCAGCGTCCGCAGACCCGTTGCGAGTTCGAGATGAAAGGACTCCAGCACCCTGCCCGAGAGCGTGGCGCTAGCGCGTGTGGAGAGACGGGACAGGAAGGTGAAGACTGCCTGGCAGGTAGGCGTTTGCAGTTGATCGAGCTGCAGATTCGCATCGTCTCGCGGCCGGAAGTCGGTCTTTCGTTGTTGGGACAGCAGGCGGGAGGACCATGCTAGCGCTGCGTCTAATGTGCGCTGCAGTACGGAGTCAATCTTAGATTCCATGCGGTCTGTGAATTGAGCTACAGTCTTCTCGAGATCACGACGGATTGTAAGGTTTGAGGCTGCGAGGGGGAGAAGGAGGAGTTGGGTGGTCGTGAGCATTAGGTGGAGGATCGAGATCGCGACGCGGAGGTCGGCGAGGTAGGAGAGGTCGGGCTCAGACTTTGTGTTTTGCTCGGCTGTGAGTGCCGTCTCGTTCGCGGCGTCTAGCGCTGTTTCGAGGTATATTTCGCCCATGTTCTGGATCAGGAGGTGCAGCAGCTCGCGGACTTCTTTGGGGGTTTCGTTTGTGGTGCTCGCTAGTTCGAGGCCGCGGCCGACGCTTTCGGCGAGCCATTTGAGCATGCGTTTTGTGTTTGGAAGTGAGAGCTGGCCGTCTTCGTCTGTTACTTCGGCTTCTTTTTGGGAGGATGGGTTTGAGGAGTCGCGGTCGTGGGAGAGGCCGGCGATGCGGAGCATCATTTTCTTTTGGCTTGAGGGGAGATCTGCCGCATCGAGTCGCTCGATGTAAGTATCTTTGGCGCTGCTGATGAACTCCTTTGAGCGTGCGGATAATGCGCTGAGGTAGGTTGAAGATTGTGTGTTGACTTTTCGCCGTCGGGAGTGGTAGAGTGTGAATTTGAAGAGCAGACCTTCGAACAGCTCGCCGAGGTTCTTCTTTTCGCGCTCAATGTATGATGAGCCAGTGAAGTATAGGACAACGTCTAACTGCTGGTCCAGCACAGCTGCAGTGACACTGCTCACCGGATCTGGGTGCTCAGTCAGGCCATGTGCCTTCAAGTCTTCCACAAGTGCGCTGATGTATGACCGCGACGCTTGCAGTGATCGTAAGAAGGCAAGCGACGAGATGCTGCCAGCCTTGTTCAGCACCATCTCCAGCTTTTGCTGTATCGATTGTTGGAACACTCTCTGCAGAAATCGTGCCAAGACCTCATCGTAGTACGGGAATGCTCGCTTGATGATGAAGCTCTCCTCTTGCACCACGACTTTGACTTCATCGATCAGAGACTGCAGTCCTGGCTCGACACCTGGTGGTTCTGTATCCGGATCTGCCAGGCGATCCCAGGTCTCATTGTCTGTCGCAAGTTCCTCAGTCACGAGCTGTGACCGGTCGATGAAGAATTGATGCTGGTTCACGAAGAGCGAAATCACACTGTTGCCGTCGCTGAAGTCTCGCAATGCAGTTGCGCACTCTCGCATGCCATCGAAGTTCTGCCTTCGATAGAAGTCATCGAACGACTTCAACAAGTCCTTCTCGAGCATCTCCAAGAACTTCTCGATGATCTCCCGCGGTCGATGTCCATTTCGTCCTGTGTATCCGTTCTCCACGACGGCATCGCCATATCCATTGGTACCCTCATGTACCCCGTTCGTCTTCACCACACTTCCCCTCTTGCTCTCCTCCGCCTCTCCACCCAGCCTCTGCGAAATCTTCAACAACTGCCTTGCAATATGCGCACACCTCACTTTTCCCTCCCCACCACCCATCCTCCTCACATCCTCCAAACTCCCCAGATCCTCTCTCTCGCTCACCTCAACCCAACACTGCAAGATGAACTTCGCATCCTGCGCCCTCTGCCGCTGCCGATCCAACTCCTCCAACTTCTCCCCAATCCTCATAGCTGCATTCCCGCCCACATCCCGCTCCCCCTCTCCGTCGAGCGTCCGCTCAAGCCGCTGGAACGCTTCGATCGCCCGCTCCAGCTCCTTCTCTCTCGACTTAATATTAGCGTTATGCTGCCCCGCCGCCCTCCTTACACTCCCACTCAGCTCATTCTCCCTTGTCTCTAAGTCCTCACTCAGCGTCTTAAGCCGAGAGAGGGCGTGCTCGAAGGTGCGAATGAGCGGTTTGGGATCGAAGGCTTGCCCGCTTGTGGCTGCTTGAGTAGAGCGGCGCGCGGGCGCGGCGGAGTCCGAGAGGGTCTCGACGAAGTCTTTGACGATGAAGTCTTTGCTGCTGAAGGTGTCGAGGGTGAAGATCTGGGCGTTGCGGGTTGGTTGGAGGGTGGTGGGGCGGGAGATGGCGGAGGATTGGTGGGAGAGGAGGGAGGCTGTGTCGGAGGTGGTGGGGGGCATGGCTAAGGGGATCGCAATTCCATTGCTGGCATCTACGCCTCGCCTGCACTCAGTCGCGCTTGCATTGAGATCGCGTGTAATGTGCACGTGAAGCTCGAGGATGCTGGCACTTTACGAGAGACTCCTTCCGAGACCCCAACTGCCTAATGCGGTTACTCGATATCGGGGTTCAAGGAGAGATCACCTGCAACTACTGCACACTACTGAGGCAAGGCACCACGGATGTTGCATTGAGGTTCGTCATGAACTCCATGAGTGGAGTATGATAGCAGCAGCGTAGTGAGTTGCTCGGAGTAGAGCGCATCTGCTCCGCTGCACTCATTACCACCGCTTCATTCACTTCTACGTTTGGTTCATTGCTGCTTTTCATCACCCGGCATGCTCTTCAAAAGCGCGTTCAGCATAGCATTGACGGTGTCATGGGCTCATGCTCTCCGACTGAGCATTGGTAGTGGAGGCCAGACCATTCGAGCGTTACTTGACGAGGTAGCCCATCACTCAGTACCCCATCACTCAGCATGCATGAATCTGACCCCCGTCACAGTCAAATCCATCACTATTGTCGAAACGCGACGATACCGATCCAAGTCTTTTGTTTCCAGCGCACAACATCTCCGTTCCGGTCGATCACTTTCACAATGACACGCTTTACGAGCCTCATAGCAACGCGACCTTCGATCTGCGATATTGGTTCGACGGAACTTACTACCGGCGTGGCGGGCCTGTGATCGTGTTGCAGAGTGGCGAGACGAGTGGCGTAGGTCGACTGTCATTCCTGCAGAAGGGCATTTTGCATCAGCTTGCGGTAGCGACACACGGCATTGGAGTCGTGATTGAGCATAGGTAGGTAATATTCCTGATAATGGTGTTGTCGAGGACGTCTGCCTCCACGCAGCATAGTCCAAAGTAGCTCTGTCTCTGCGGGTGAGCGGTAGCACTTTTGTGCTCCTGTACAAGCATCCACGACAGCGGAGTGGCCACCCTTCGGCCCTGGAGAGAAGTGCGACTTCATCCAAATTCATTAACGGGATCTCATCTCTCCAGGAGGTAGTGGCTCGTCATTTCGCTGTTGCAGCTACATCTACACGAGCATCTTGCACTTACCAGAGATCTCGAGAAGCAGGCTTAGGTGCGAGCGGATATGCATAATCTGACACCTCGCAGGTACTATGGCACCTCTATGCCCACGCCGGATCTCTCTACAGAGAATCTGCGATTCTTGACAACTGCACAAGCACTCGCAGACGAGGCATACTTCGCGCAACACATCAAGTTCCCGGGTCTCGTTAGTATGATCTTTCGCCAACGACGACACGCGACTGACAATTATTCAGGAATGCTTTGGTGACTTAAGCAGCAACACAACAGCGTACATCGGCTACGGCGGCAGCTACGCAGGCGCCTTCAATGCCTTTCTCCGCGTTCTATACCCGGACATCTTCTGGGGTGCGATCTCCTCATCAGGCGTTACGAAGGCTATCTACGATTACTGGGAGTACTATTCCCCTATCGCAGAATACATGCCCGCAGCTTGTAGCACTGCACAAAAGACCTTCACGCGAATGATCGACAACATACTTATCGGCAAGAACGACACATCACTCACTCTCTCCCTGAAATCCCCCTTCGGTCTTCCCAACGTCACTCACGACGATGACTTCGCCAACATCCTCAGTTCCGGCATCAGCGGCTGGCAGGGCCTCAATTGGGACCCTTCACTCAGCTCCCCCTCATTTCCACGTTTCTGCGACAATCTCACTTCCACCACCCTTCTCTACCCCGGCACAGCACCACTCCGCTCCTCAGCAGAAGACCTCCTCACTGCAGGCAACTTCACTCCAACCCATGATATGACGACCAAGCTACTGAACTACATCGGCTACATAAGCCTCACTCAAGTCTCCCGCTGCGCGCAGTCGAATTACACCCAAGACGAGTGTTTCACGACTCGCGACCCGACGCAGTATCAAGGCACGTCTTGGGCTTCGCAGACATGGCGAAGCTGGGCATATCAGTATTGTACTGAATGGGGATACCTTCAAACCGGCTCCGGCGTACCAGCGGATCAGCATCCTTTGATCTCGAGGACAATAACGCTCGAGTACACGAGTCTTGTTTGTCGATACGCGTTCAATCGCACCGCTCCCCCCGACACCGATAGGATCAACCAGTACGGCGGGTACGATATCTCGTACCCTCGACTGGCATTCGTAGACGGAGAACAAGATCCTTGGAAACCTGCTACGCCGCACGCCTTTGCGCAGGGTGCCAAAGATAGGGTGAGCACGACTGTTGAGCCTTTCATCCTGATTGAGGGTGGCGTGCATCATTGGGATGAGAATGGGTTGTGGCCAAATGAGACTACTGCGGACTTGCCGCCGGGCCCGGTGAGGGAGGCGCAGGAGCAGGAGGTGGAGTTTGTGAAGGCTTGGATGAGGGAGTGGCGGAAGGAGTGTGCGGAGATGGGGAGGTGGTGGTGGTGAAATGCTTTGGCGGTCTCATAGCACATGATGCATGCTCCTCAATCAAAGAGACCACAGCGGTGCAAACGTGAAGCGGACAGAGGCGGAGAGTCGCTATCTAACACTGCCGCCGTACATTCCGCAGATTGCTGAGCATGTTCCTCGTTCCCATATCATTGTGGAAGTTTGTTTCGCTGCTTGGAAGATGCTGGTATTACGCAGCAGTCCGTAGCTGCTCGAAAAGAACTATATGCTGTCGTAGCGAGCACGCATAGCGCTACCATTCAGCCAAAGTGCGGCACATTCGAGGTCCAGTAGCAATGAAGGCGTCCGGCGGCAGATATGCGAGTGAACGGAACATCTCGACGATGAGCACTAGTCTGGCTAGTGGGTATACTACCATTGGCATAATTAGCATAGTGGACTTGACACGCGTTACGGTGTCATCGAGGGAGCTCCATAGCCACGCTGGTGCCAAAGCTAGCATAGTAATCATCGCGGCCACACGCCATATCCATCGTTCGATGGTGGACGGAAAGGTCGAATCCCAGGCTGCGAGGTGGACCGCACCGAATAGCGCGCTTGTAAGCAACATTAACTCGGCACCCAGCCCACCGGCGACACCTGGAGGGTGGTCGCCGTTACCGATTGGTTGCAGTATCGAAGTACGGGTCGATACGAGCTCGCCTTTCAGTACAAGCGACAGGGGTTCTGGGAGCTTAGTGTCGCAATGGGCCATCATCGCTACAATCGTCGCACACTGAGGCTTATATAGGTAGAGGCTGTACGTAAAAATTGAGCATGTAGTGTAAGCTATCTTTGCGACCTCCAGGGGTGTGACAGGGAGCTGCTTGGTCCAGCGGGTGAACAAAGTGATGCAGAAGTAGCAGATTTGGAATACAACGACGGTCTTAGTGAAAAAGTCGCTCTTGCTGCGATCTGCGATCTCGTCGTCGCTCAGGAGCTGTGGCAGCACACTTGCAGGGTCTTGCTCCAGCGAATGGACGAAGCTTGCCTGCCAAAGATGCACGATCTCGCGATTTTCCGAATCTCCGCGCTGCGAGATAGCATAGCCGCCCATATTGATGAAAAAGCACTCACGCAGAGACCACCGATGACCACCGTGGATTTCTGTACCCAAATTTGCGAGTCTGCGCCGCAGAGATCGTGCAAGACGGTGCTCTTCGAAAGCGATCGCTAGATAGACTTCCGGGGCGAGAATTGTAATAACACACCACGCCACTTTCTTCCGCAGCCCGCGCCACCCCCAGGCGAGGTCACCTTTCCAGCCTGGATCGCGGCCATCACGCTGCAGCGGCACATTCAGATGTAGAACCGGGTATGTACAGGCGATGATTGTCGCCAGAGAACACCAGAGAATATCCAGCGTGCTGCGTACATTTCCCGCAGCGACATAATTCGTGCCAGGCTCCGGGAGAGTGCAATTCGGCGAGTGAGAAACGAATCCCTGAACTCGGTGGACATAGCAGAGCAATAGGACCAGTGTGCACCTAGAGGCCAGACTGGTCATTGTGGCACTGGCCGAAGAGTCGAGTTGCTTTCGTGGTACTCGCGACGTTGCTTCGGTGATCTGGCGCAATAGCAGAGACCTGCTGAAATGTCTTAATGGTCCGACCGCTGTCAGCGCCTACTTAGGGCTTCGAGTTTTGAAGCAAGTCTATTGGATCGTCGTGACGGCAGCTTTGTGTGCACACAGCGGATTATCGACTGCCGAGAGGAAGATAGCAGGCGAGGACATCACGGGGGCCTTCGCTCAGCCTCGCCAGCCACGTCTACATGCATGATGGCTGCCTCATTCGCGAAGCCACCACCTTGGCATACGATACGCAGGTCATTGGCCAGCACTCGCGTACGACTTGCCACAAGCATCATGCTGTGCTGTGTCCCTGTGTGTTCAGGAAGAATGTCAGCATCACAGCGAATTATGTTGATTCAGGGTCAAGGACAATATCTGATCGCCTATCCGGTCTGATATTCGGTGAGACGGCTATACTTTCTCAAGCCTTCGAGGCAACATGACCAAATACACAACAGGATTTGACGATCATGTAGAACCGGACAGCACGATGGTCATTTCGGTGTGCAAAGTATTATGGGCTCGGACACAAGTAGGCAAGTGACATCTGATTACCACATATGTACCTCTTATCTACACACTCTCCGACTCGCGCCTGTGCAAGTACGGCAGTCATCCCATGACAAAGGAACTCGTCTAACCGGCTGGCATACAGCGTTTTCGATCCACCGGATGACAGAACTGAAAATGTAGCAACGCGCGAAGAGCAGCATGATATATGGCTATGTCTTGTTCATATAACCGATGCACCTGGTCTGCACGCTCTTGCGTGATGCTGACTAGACAGGAGTCTAGGTGAAGGTGCCTAAGATGGATGTCAGTATTTGCGGTCTTGAAGTGAAGGTGTAACAAGATCAAGACTCACCATCAAAGCTGCAAGTAGTACCCTCGCAGGTGTCCCAGTTCTGGATCTGCTCGCAACCCCAGCTCTCCGCCTTGGTCGAGTCACCACCCTTGTAGGTAGTCCTGAGCGGGTACTTGCAGTGCGGGCGCTGGAACTCAATGCCCAGAGAAGGCGTATCGTACCAGAACTTCGTGCCCAAGAGCGTCTCGGGGGCCTTGCCAGCCTCAACCCAGTCAACGAGGTTTGAGACAATGTTGTTTGGTGCCGCGGAGGAAGCACCGCTCTGGCCGAACATCCAGGCACCGGCACCGGAGATGCCACCAACGCCGCAGTGAGCCATGCCGGAGATGCGGAAGAGGCGGAGGTAGTCGTCCATAGCCGCAGGGGTCGTACCCATGGTCTTGGCCACCTTCTGGTAGTAGCGCTGCGAGTTGGAGCCGGAGGTCATGGGGTCAGCCATGCCGTGGTACATCATCAGCTTGTTGCCGGATGCGCTGAAAGCAGACAGATCGCCGCTGAAAGCCGATGGGTAACCGTGCAGAGCATCAAGGGCGCTGATGTCCGCGTAATTCTGCTGGCCGATCTTGGTGATGTCGAAGCTGGAGCTGTTGTAGACACCGCCGCGGAAGAAGTCCTGAGCGATACCCTGGACGCTGCCGGAGAGGAGGCCGAGCTTGAAGGCATCGTACTCAGAGCCGTGGAGGAGGCCGGGGTAGAGGAGCTTACCCTCAGTGTCGTAGAGCGGCTTGTAGACGGCATCGACGGTCTCGAGCTGGGTAGCGGTCAAGCAGTTAGCGGTAACAGTGGCGCTGCATACTTGGATGGCGGAGCTGTCGAAGTTGCACTCGAGAGGGTCCTCAAGAATACCGTCGGCTACACCGTCGATGGACTCGTCACACTGCTTGATGATCTCAGCCTGGACGATGCCCCACTGAGGCAGAGTCAGGAAGGTGTCGTTGCCAGCAGTGCCAGTGATGAGACGGAAGTGGGCAGACCACGACTGGAGGTGGTTGAAGTCAGCAGCGGAGGCACCGGCGATGATACCGTCAAAATCGTTGGGGTAGTTCTGGGCAGACTTGAGACCCTGGGCACCACCAGTAGAGCAGCCGATGTAGTACGAGTACTCAGAAGCCTTGCTGTAGAACTTCTTCACGACCTGCTTGCCAATGTCGATGGATGCGTGACGCGCACGGTAAGACCAGTCAATGATGGCCTCGTTGTTGCCCATGGTCCATGTGCCATCGAAGGAGCTGCCGTTGTGGCCAGCGTTGTCACCGATGGCAGCGAAGCCCATGCTGGAGACGTACTGCATGTCGACGTAGTGGATGCAGCCGTTCAGCCCACCGTTGTCGGTGGACATGGTGCGACCGTTCCACTGGCTGGGGTAGGTAGCATTGCCAGTGGGCAGCCAGACCTCCTGGTAGACTTGGCCGGTGCCGCTGGTCTTCACATTGAGTGTGACCTGGCAGACATCAATGGCCGGGGTGAACGAGGCAGCGCAGCCGACCTTGGACTGGCCAACAGGGGTGTTGACGAGGACACCAGCCTTCAGCTTGGTGCAGGTCAGAGGAGTGACCTCGTAGCCGTTCAAGCTGGTGAGCGTGGAGCAGAAGGTGGCGCAGTCTGTGGCAGTGGGCAGAGCGCTGGAGGTTGACGAGCTGGTGGTGCTCGGGATGATGCTCGAGGGCGCAATGCTGGAAGGAGCAATGCCGGAAGGCCTGATGCTGGAGGGTGCAGTGCTCGACGCAGACGAAGAGTAAGTCGGGGCAGTACCGGTAGGGTACGACGAGGTGGAGTTCGCAGTGTAAGTCTGGAAGCCCGAGCTCGCGCCGGTGCTGTAGCTGATGGGGTACACAGCAGAGCCGCTGGTGGAGTAGGCTGGGAGACCCGAGCTGGCGCCGGTGCCGTAGCTACCAGTAGGGCTGCCGTAACCAGGGATAGTACCGTCGCTAACTGTGATGTACCATGGCACGCAGCCATCGGAAGAGGTGCAGCTGGTGGTGGAGCTGCCAGTCGCGTACGCACTAGCCGAGGAGCTGACACCAGTGCCGTAGCTGATGGGGTAGATGCCCGAAGCCGAGCTGGAGCTGACACCAGTGCCGTAGCCAGTTGGGCCAGAGCTGACGCCGGTGCTGTAGCCACCAGTCGGGTAGACAGCAGTGGGACCGACAACACCGGTTGAGTAGGTACCGTTGCCATAGACCGGTGCCGAGCCAGTGCTGCTGGGCACGACGTACGAAGGGATCGACGACGAAATGTAGCTTGATGGGACTGGTGCAGGAGACGAAGGGATCGGGGCAGTTCCGAGGTAGGTCTCAGTGCAGGTGTGCGCAGTCTTCGGGCCGGCGTTGTAGGCGCTGGTCGGGGCACTGTGACCCGGTGTAACAATGACAGTATAGGTCGGGATGTCAGAGGCGCTGGAAGACGACGCTGGTGGTGCCGGAGCGTAGTAGTCTGGGGTCGCCGGGAGCGAAGTGGTGGGTCCGGAAGATACAGTGACTGGGACAGTGACGGTGAGAGTCTTGGTCACACCGTTGACGACGGTCGTGGTCAAGTAGGTGGTTGGGTCAGAGGGAGAAGAGCCGTAGCCAGCGGGAGAGTCGCCGGCGCTGGAAGTTACTGGGCCAGCGTTGGCGGTCGAGTAACCAGCAGCAGCGGTGACAGTCACAGTCTTGGTCACGCCGTTGATGACAGTCGTGGTCAAGTATGTGGTCTGCGCAGCGTGTGCCGTCGGGTAGGCAGAGCTGGTGGCAGCACCAGAGTATCCAGCAGGCGAGCCGGACGACGCTGGCGAAGACCCAGCTGGGCCTACGGGGAGGCCAGATGGATTATCGCAAGTGTGGTTCGCCTCATCAAGCTGCTTCTTCAAAGCCGCGAGCTCAGTCTCGAGCTCGACGACATGCTTGTGCTCCTGCTCAGCGTAGGAGTTCCAAGCGGTAGCATTAGTCGCGTTCCTCGCGGGCCATGAGCCAGAAGGCGATGGGTGGTGAGGATGCGCAGCGACCGAAGCCGCGAGAGAAACGGTAACGAGTGGCACGTCGAACCTCATGGTTGCGACTGAACGAGTGTGGGTGAAGCAAAGAAATTAGAGAATCGAGAAACGATAGACGTAGAGTGAGAGAGAGGTGAGGGAGAGAAAGTCCTACAGCAGGGTACAGCGATAATATCATGGCGACCGACATGGCGCCGTCGCGTTTCGTGGGGTCCGTCACTAGCCAGTACTGTACGAGGGAGACCACAGGGGAAGCGCGTCAGAATCTTCTCAATCCGTTGAAGCCCGATCCCGATTCGTGCGCAGCTGTCCATCTCCCCTGTCAGTCTGCCAGGTACCGCGGACGCTAGAGCGGGTTCCTGCAGATTCCGCTGTCCGACCGGTAGATCCTAGGCACAGCGCGGTCGAAAATAGAGGTTGCCACGCGCAGGCCGTCTTGGCCGTTTGCCAAAGCCGCAGAAGTGTGGAGGTAATCTGCGAGTGTGACGAAGGATTCGAGGTTCTTCTCGTACAGCCCGCGGCCGATATTCCGAGGCGGATCGATGATGCTTGCAAGGTATCTTTGTATTACATGTTGTCGGCGATGTAGAAAAGACTGCTGTGTGACGCTGCTGTTTCCAGTTTCGCAGAGTAACACAGCATACGTCGCATACTTGCGCCAAACACGTGTCTTACAATAGCTTTGTGATGGGGCCTGGATCGCTAGCGAGGCGTTGATCAGCTCGTGTAGCGGATTGTGGAGAAGCGATTGTGGAAATTGGATCACTCGCCAAATTACTCTGCCCAAGGCTGAGCCAAGACTGACACACGCCGTTGCCAGGAGAGTTCTGTCAACCGCCGCCACGCGAACTCTGGGAACCTGAGTCGGGGTATGGACGCCGACGTGCCTACATGTTGGGGCCGCGGATGAAAGTGTATTGTCGACTGCGTCGTATATTGCGGATACCTCCTCGTAACGCTATTCCATACAGTACGCCAGACGCCTTCTGACGCAATCGCTCGAGGTTACACTCGCTGAGATCGTCGACAAAATACACTGCGACAGAAGCAAACGTGGCGAGCGTCCAAAGTCGCGCGCACGTGACACACCCTTCAGTGTCACTCGAGGAATCGCAAAATTCGAGAAGGCTGTCATAAGCACCGCCATCATCAACAAGACCAGCAATGCTGCCCGTGAGAGTTGTTGCCGGGGTCCGCTGCTGTTGTCACTTGCTTGCATGACTAAATGAGATATCTTAAGGCGCGTCAGGCAGCCAATGCGGCGCCCGAAGCTCGTCCATACTACCCTTCTGCTCTATCTCCTTCTTCAACAACACTTTTAGCCGACTCTCATACGGGTCACGATCCACATAAGCGCCTCGTAGCCATCTCTCACTTCCCTCATCACCAGCCACGAACGCCTTCCTAGCATGCACGATCCTCGTGTTGTCAAATAACACACACTGCCCCGGCTTCATCATCCTCTCATGGATGCCTTTCTGCTGGTGCAACACCGCATCAAACGACCTCGCAGCCGTACGCCATGACCCGAAGCCTTGCTCGAGCGCCTGTACGGTATCAGGATGTACGTGCGAAAATGCCGTCGTTGCGAAAGGTGCCTGGAAGGGTGGCGACCAAGCCACGGACGTGACGTAGGCGGGTAGGTGTGCGGTGAAGTGCTCTCGTGTCCACGCATAGTCAGGTAGACCTGCAGCATTTTCGAGGCGTCGCACGTCGGGGAAGGTCACTGACAAAGATGTTTCATGCGGGTCGACGAATCGTAGGGGCTCTAGGGAGATTACTGGGTGAGCGTGATGGTAGTAATGACCTGTTGGCTCTGCATCGGCGTGATCGTAGTGGTAAGGCACGTGGATCTCAGTTAGAGTCTGGAAGAAAGCGGGCTTGTTGATGTAAATGTCCTGCACTGCGCGATATGTGTCGCTGAACAGGCTTGCACCGCCTTGCGCGGAGGAGCGTATGCAGTGTAGGAATTGTAAGTGTGGCGGCTGCTTCATGTAGAGCAAGTCCATGTGGAATCCAAGGTCTTGTGAAGTATAGGCCACATTCTTGGCTCCCTGAACTGAACGTACGTCCCAGGTCATGCCGTAGAAGGTGTTTTTCAGTGGTCCAATACGTTCAGCGATTTGTGAGACAGAGTCCGACGAGTCGGGTACCTCAGCGAGGAACACAAGGCCGTGTGTCTGCAATTGTCGAAGCGCTGTCAGGAGAACGCTGTCGTCTTGCATGTACGCGTCGAAAGTGATGTCTTGAGCCTCTGACCGAAAATCGTCGTCAAGCCATGGTCTACGTGATGGCAGGTTTGGCATTGGGCCATCGTGGCCCAGGCCGGCGAGATGGGCGAGCTCCTTGATGGAGAGCTCAGTGACATGAAGTCCCGCGTTTCTGCCCTTCACATTCCACACGATCGAGACAGCATCGCCATCGACGTCTACGGACGCAGCAGATGCATCAGATTCGATATTGGCAGTCAACTGGAGCTTCTGCCGCGTCGATGAATCCCTGCATTTCTGGCATTTGCAGAGGTCGCGAAGGTAAGTTCCGGCGAATACGTGAGTCTGTCCGTTAACTGAGATCTCTACAGGCTTAGCGGCATAGTTGATGGCCTTCTTTTTGGGCTGTGTGGGATCGATGCGCCTGACACGAGTAGCACCTTCGTCCGAGGATGGTGTGGAGTATGGCCGGCGATGCTTCACAATGATCGCCTCTACTGCGTGGCCACAACGCGGTATAGGTCTTGCACGTCTCCTTACGAGAGAGACAATTTTGGGCTGCAGCATAGTATCATCTCTGTGCCTGGTAAGAGTTCATGCCTCCATTGGAATGTTGTCGGTCGGGTCGCTCAAGCTCGGCAACCCGAAGTCGACTCCGGGGCCCGTAGCGTGACAGCTTCGTGCACCACCGCTCACCTCAGTGAATCCTTTACCATGCTTGACCATCAGTAAATGATATCGACGTCTTGCCGACCGATGGATGTCTTCGGCAGCGCCGCCGCCACTTCGCGATGAGGTAACATCCTCTACATGCCTGCATCATTCGCAGCGAGCAAGTCTAACACCTCCAAGGGCACCCGATCCCAAGTCATCGTAGCCGGCGCAGCAGCTGGCCTGGTCTCGAGATTCTGCATAGCGCCACTTGACGTCCTCAAGATCCGGCTACAGCTACAGTACCACTCTCTGAGTGATCCCTTGAGCTCGCCGACGCCAGCAAGGAGGCCTCTAGGCGTAGTCCAGGTCGCCCGTGATATTTTGCAACATGAGGGCATCACAGGCTTCTGGAAGGGCAATGTGCCGGCCGAAGGACTATATCTGAGCTACGGAGCAGTACAGTTCTGGGCCTACCGGACTACCACTCAAGGCCTGAATACATTGTCCAATGCTCTGAAGCGGGACTATGGCAGAGCTATACCTGGGACGGCCATGTCATTTATTGCGGGTGCCGCAGCCGGGACCGCAGCTACAACGGCGACGTATCCACTGGATCTGCTACGTACACGCTTTGCAGCTCAGGGGCCTGAGAGGGTCTATCCGTCTCTGCTGAGCAGCCTGCGATCTATCACTCAGCTCGAAGGCCCAAGTGGGTTCTTTCGAGGACTTGGCGCTGGCATCGGACAGATAGTGCCATACATGGGCCTCTTCTTCTCGCTTTACGAAGCTTTGAAGCCTGTGCTAGCCGATACTTCACTTCCCTTCGGATCTGGCGATGCAGTTGCAGGCGTCACAGCTTCAGTCCTTGCCAAGAGTGCAGTCTTCCCTTTAGACACTGTGCGCAAGCGGTTACAGGTCCAAGGACCGACACGCACGAAATACGTGGGTGGGCAACGTATGCCCGTCTATGAGAGGGGTGTCATCAAGACGCTAGGCATGATCGTGAAGCATGAAGGGGCGAGAGGATTGTATCGCGGGTTATCAGTGAGCTTGGTCAAGGCTGCACCAGCTAGTGCGGTGACGATGTGGACGTATGAGAGGGCATTGGGATTTCTGCAGAGCTACGATCTGCTGGAGAAGTGATGCTCCGAGCACACGCGCGACGACATTTTTACAGCGAAGCGAACTAAGTGAGCGGGCTCAAGCTCAATGCATTTCCCTCTTCCGCGCGTTTGGGTCTCGCCATTGGTAGATGCAGATCAGATGGCGGGTACCCATCTTGATAGAGGTTGGGTGCTGATGTGCTGTAATGTCGAACAAATGGTGGTGACTTTGTGAGAAAATATAGGATCGCGAGGTTGTGGAATGGAAGATTCTGTAGATGATGTGATCTGTGCTTCCACTTCATGCAGGCGTGCGTCTGCACATGGGGTAGGCACGCTACGCCTTACCTGTTAAACGTGGTTTCCCTCGGTAGCTGGGACGATCACAAAATCTCGGAACACCTTGCACGCAGAGGCACTGTGCCACTCATCTCCGGTCGGTAAATACTAGTCAACATCGTCCTCATAATTTCCATCTCTTCCACTTCCCTCACGGTCGCCATTGCCTTCCGGACTCTCTCCATCCTGCTCATCGGGCGGTTCCACACCGGTCCTGCAGACCTTGATGAAGTGTGTCTCCTCGGGCAGAGGAGCGAACCCCATCTCCCTACTAAGCTCACCGCGGACCCCTCCATCTCGTCCAGTCTTCCCACCTCATTGACATGCGAAGCATCACCCTCATAGTGCGACCTTTCGCCCGCGCAATACACTTCTAAGGTCTCCCTATCAAGATCAATCACATAAGCCCACTCGCAGAAAAGCCCATCCTTAACGAAGTCTAGCTCGGTATACACCGGAACCTTGGCTTCTGATGTGGAGGCGGCGATGAGATCTAGCATCCTGGCGCCCGTGTTGCGGCTGAGGGAAGGCGGGCAAGGTTGAGAGAACATTGGAGTCTCGGCGTTGGGGTTCTCGAGGGTCCGGGCTTTGATGTAGTCGTCTACTTCTGCGATAGTGAGGGTCTTGATGTTTGGCGTTTTCAAGGCGAGGAGGGCGACGTTGCCGGGGGCTTTGACAAAGGCGAGTATGATGACGCCTTGTCCGTCCGGGCTTGGGTCGTGTCAGCGAGCACGAGTGAGGCACGGAGGGTGATGTGGACTTACTAGCCAACCCACTGCCCATACTGGGCAAGCACGAAGCGGCCGTTGTGGTAGATGTAGATCAGGTGGCGAGTCCCCATGGCGAAGGGTATGTGCGCGACGTGAAAACTGAGCAGTGAAGTGGGGAATGTTGCAGGATTGACAATGAAGGGAAACACAGTATAGAAAGACCACGTATATTATGTGCACTTGCACCTCTCGACAGCTTCCGACAGATAGCATTGAGACCCAAGGCAGCTATAGGCAGCGACAGATCGTCTTGTGAAGTGTCACTGATACATGTCCATGTTGTGTAACGTTGCTGGCTGCTACAGCCTTGGCAGGGCTACACGTGAGTATGTCAACTATGTTACGTGGGCTATGAGAGACCTCAAAGGTTCAGAGCCGCCGTGTCGATCCTGTACACCCCACCACCGTTCGTGAAGTTGCCAGATCTGTACTGCGGTAGACCTCCGCTGGTCCCAATATACAGACTCTTGCGGCTTCGATCCAGCGTGCTTACTCCGAATCGCACAGTGTTCGGTCCGAGCACAGCAGTCGAGTTCGGTCCACCAGCAACGATGACTGGCGTCTTGCTCCCCTTCGGAAGCACACTAACCCAGTTGTTAGGGTTCTCTCCCAGGAAGACATTTCCAGCGGCATCGAAAGTCCAGTCATCGCCACCTGGGTTGCCACCAGCAGTCACAGCAACAAGCTGTGCCGGTCCGGTCTGGACACCTGCTGCGGTGATTGGTACACGACCGAAGGTGCCGGCACCGGTGTTGGTGAAGTACAAGTAGCCATCACGGACAGCAATGCCGTTGGGGCTCGGGTAGGTCGAGGCGTTGGCAGGTGGCTTCATGAGCGGGTCTGAGACGGTGATCTCGTTCACGCCGGTGTTGACGTTGACGCGGTAAACTACACCGTTCGTAGCGTCCGCAGCTAGGATAATGCCAGTCTTGGCATCGAGAGTCCAGAGTCCATTGGGTGTGGCGTTGGCGAAGTGCGAGACTTCTTCCACAGTGGCGAGGCCGGTGTTGTCGAAGGACGTCAAGTTGACGTGGAAGATGCCGAATGAGCCAGCTGCGCGAGTGCTGGCGCGAAGGCTGAAGTTGCCTCCAGCGGCGTAGTATTGGTCTGGAAGACCATCGGTAAGACCATAAAGGCCATTGACGCTAGGGATGGAGATAACTTTGCGAGCGCTCTTCTCCACGACGTCGAATTGGTATATCGAGGCTTCGGGCGCGAGGAGGTTCCCGAGAAGCTTGCCGTTTGGACGGAACTGTAGCGCCTCGATGTAGCTGCCACGTGGGAATTGGAAGATTTCAGTGACTGGGAGCGGAAGAGCGGACTTGTTCAGGGCCAAGGTGACCGCGAAGAAGCCAGACAGAACTGCAATGCTTGACACCATGGCTGCGGCAGGGGCTTTTCCGTAAGGTGTTTGTGGGTCGAGGAGCAAGAAAAGACTGGGAATACTAATAACGAAAATCCCTGCCTTGTACAGCAACGAACCCTGCGTAGCATCACCTCAAGGATCATATCAGCTCCGTTCACTCGTCATTTCGCGCCGCATTTTCCATGCCGCTATGCGATGCACGCTTCATGCACCAACAAAGATCGTCAGGACACTTTATCCGGCAAATGCAATCCGCGCAAGCGAACACGCCTAGTGCCATGACCTTGTTTCCAACAAGCCGGTGGGTTCACGGTCGCTGTCGTGGTTGTTGTCAGTATTGCTGAGATCACTCATCGTAATACCTCGAGAGCAGGGGGACCATAAGTGATGAAGAGGAAGAATCAAGACGTGGGACACTTTCATCAATGATGAAGCTGTCGGCAGTTGGAAAGTCTCACCCACCGGTGAATGTGTCTCACGGCATGCACAAGGGTCCGAGATGCCGCTCCCGGACAAGGGCATCCTCCTTGGATTACCACGCGAACGGTGTTACCCACAACTTCGGTGGTTCGAACACCGGGAGCTGCTGATCTTCTTCTGCGTCCATCAACTATGCGACATGATCGGCCAAGCGGTCACATCGTTTTCAACGTAGACTCAATTCCACCACCCGCCTGGATTCGTGGCAGTCCATGGCTTCCAACAACTGGCCTCGAGGTGAAGGTGCGAGAGGGTACCTGTGAGCATCGTCTGACGACGTGCGGCTGAACATATCCCGGATTCGTTACGAACAGGACCACGTTGCTCTCAGGACGAGGGACAAGTAGCGTGTACGGAGTCAACAGGTCGTCGCCTTTCCGCTGAGCGTGCGGGCTTGCGTCCGCAGCGTGTCGCAGTTATCAATGGTTGGGACATCGCCTTGTGAGACCGGAGTGTCGACAATCGTAGTATGCCAGGATGGCATGTACATTTGGGCGCGTACTCGCTGCGATAGGAGAAGGCGAGATACTCTGAGCTGAGTTCGAGAAGTCCGCCCCTGCATGGCCATTGTTAGCTATTGGCACGATCCATGTTACAACAAAGTCTTCACCTGGCCGAGGGCTCTCGCACCTACCCTGTGATGTCACGTGGTGATATGCGTTCAACGTAATATTGTCACGGCGACAATGTGAAGACGAGTGTACCAGCAATCAGCGGTCACGAGCTGCTTCTTGCAACTACATTTCTGGCAACTCCAACTTACGGTCACTGAGTTTCTCATCCGCTGCACACACGTTCGTAGTGGTGTTAGTGATCAGGTCTGGCAGCTGCTGCTCACGTTGCGGTCGCTCTTGCCGACTTCGGTTCACTCTTCGTCCTCACCTCTCCAGTGAGCGAATCCCTCAATTCAACATACTCACCATACACCATAGCACACCCACTGCCACGCTCCTACATTCAGTCACTTCTCGACCGGAAGCTGATCAAGTCACTGACATTCTCAGTAGCGAGACCAGAAGGTCGCTGGCAAAGCGCATAGGAAGCAAGTGCTGCTTACTTCGGCGTGAAGCATTACAGAAACCGAAGAGAACGAGCCGAGGCATCCAACATGCCCAAGCTCAAGCAGATCACATGCTCTCTAGAGCTCGCACCCAACGATGTCAAGCTGAAGGAGTACGACCAGCGCTTTCGCGATGGCGCCGTGGAATGCTTCGTCGCGGTCCCCGACGCCCCAATCCCGTTTAGCATCCACATGCACACGCATGGCTGGATTGCCTCCGGCATGGCCATGTTCGTCTTCATTGATGGGGTGTATCAGTGCAACCGCAACAAACACTGCCCTGGGGTGCCCGGTGTGAGCGACAAGACCAGCTACGACATTGATTTCAGGGTAAGGCAGAAGGAGGACAAGATGGCTGATAGCAGCTTTGTCGGGAGGGAATGGATGTTCCAAGCATTGAAGCTTGGTAAATCTTGACTGCACGCTTCTCTCTTGATCAGTCGACTGACACCTCGACAGCGGAGGCCGACAGATCGCCCACTCTCAAGCCTACCCAGGATCGTGACATCGGCTCTATCGAAGTCGTAGTCTTGCGATGCAATTACGAGACCAAGGCGAATACCTCTGGGCGACAGCCGTCTCAGGCAGCGCCTGCTAAGGCACAGAGCGTTGCCAAAGCGCCGAGCGTGGCTAAGGCACCAGCAGCTGGTGCAGCCAGTGCTGGCTTCGGTGGCATGATGGGTGGTCTGTTCGATGGCGCAGGCGATGAACTTCCAAGCCCACCACCTGGATGCGAATACGACACCATCGGCGGGGTAGGTTTGATCAAGTCATTCAGTAATCTCGGCTCACGTCATGACGATCGGTCTTCTGTCCACAACGGATACGGCCAAGGTCGAATACAAACTGTGGAGAATACTCCAGAAGATTGCAAGCAGCCAGACTCTGGACTTACGCTCGACGGACAAGGCTACCAAGGCTTCTCCGCACCGCCCCCTCCTTTCAACGTCGGTACACATCACTATGGAGCTGAGGGCTATGACACAAGTGGTTGGTACGATGACACGGCTAGGAAGCGCCAGGCTCTTTTGGACAGCGGGGCGAGCCTGCCCCCTCAGCCTAACTTTCATGGCGTACCAACCGCCTTTGCTGCGCAACAACCACAAGGCTACCCACAGCATCTACGTCAAGCTGCCTACCAGACGAGACCGTATGCGCCAACGACTGCCCATAATTATCTCCCGCAAATCGCCCAACAAGTGGGCCCTGGCCAGCGAGTCGCACACCCGCCAGCTGGTGCAGCATACAACGATCAGCCATTTGCCCCGCAAGCACAGGAAGAAGGACCTTCTCCCCAAGTGTATCGTTTCCAGGATGCTGCGCATCCTCATGGATTCTCCGCTGGCACTTCCCATCCTCCCGCTCAAGTACGGACGGACGTTCAGCCCGGGGTACCTGCATTCGACTACTTCCCTGGACAACCTGTCAGCGATGAGAAAATCGATCCCGATTATCAGATCCTCATGATTAGTGCCATGCCTTCAAGCATACTCAACTCGTACGATATAGACCGTGAGTTCTTCGCTGCAGCTGCCAGGCATATAGTCTGCTTGGACCACATCCTTGTGACAGATCTGCATCCTTCGCAATGGCCTCACGTGAGTCATTGTCGCCCTTTACGATGAAAGCGCTGGCTAACGACTCTACAGATTGCGGGAATGATCGATTATTATCGAAATTGTCGCGAATTTCCCGATGGAAGCCCAGTCGTGCCTCTGCAGCTATCTGCGATCAAACCTGTGCACAGGCCGATCGCGAGACCTAACGGTGTTGCCCACGCAACCGAAGGCGGTTTGGATCGCCATACTCAGCAGCCGGATGCTCCGTTACCAAGCCCTCTAACCGATGTTTTCGGCCCCAGACCTGCATCCGTGCAAGGAAGTCAGAAAGGCCCAAGTACACCCGAGCATTTCGGTTCAGCAAGCAATCACGGCAACAACAATGGCGACTGGGGGATCAGTGGCAATGCCGACGCCACGGCTGGAGCTACGCTGGACGCTTCCAAACCAGATGAGAATGGCGCTGCTGCTGATTGGGGAGGCACCGGTGGCCAGGTAGCGGGTGGCGGTGATGCTAACTGGGGCGCACCAGCAGCTCAGGACAACACAGGCGGCGTCGCTGGAGCCTGGGGCGCTAGCAATAACACCAAGAATGATGGTACTGGTGACGAGTGGGGCGCTGTCAATGCCGCACCAACGTCGAAGAGCAAGTCTGCCGGTGGTCACCATCCCAGCCAAGTAGTACGCAGCATGCGCTCTGTCGTAACTGCCGCTACCTACGACCCTCGCTCGTACATCAAGCCATACTGGGCAGAGTGGCAGAAGCCGCAAGACACCGTTCTTCCCAGCGATCGGCATGGGACACGCCGCGAGACTGCCCGCGAGGTCTACCAATACTCCGCTCCTCCAATGCCAACCATCTCCGCAAACGACAAGCGCGATGCCAGTCACAGCGTTCTCGTCGGCTGTGGTGCAGAATACGTCCATAAGACTTACCGCCCTGCATACATCGATACGATGGATGAACCATACGCAGTCTTCACGTTCAAGTACCGCAGTCGTGAGAGACTTGAGGATATCATCGGGCGCCGTATCGACAATGAGTGTGCCAGGGTGGAGCAAGAAGTGGAGAAAGGCACTTTGCTAGCCATGCCGAAAGAAGAGCTGGTCAAACAGCTGATGGCCATGAAGTCACCTACGTCAACACACAAAGCTACGTCTAGAGCTGCAAGTGTGCAAAGCGGCTGGGGAGGGGCTGCTCAACAAAGTGGCGCGGCACCACCACTTAACAACAGCTGGAGTGGTGACAAAAGGCCAAGCAACAGCCAGGCTGGCGGCAATGGGGGCGGGTGGAGCCCTGTCAAGGATGGACCTGTCAGCAATGCCGGCTGGGGAACCGCGCCTGAGAACAAAGCCCACTCCACGCGCTCGAATAAGAACGGCGCAGGCTGGGCACAGTCCGGTCAGGGTCAGACTGGTGGGAATGGGGGCTGGGCTAACACAAGCAAAGGACATGCTGGGACGCCGGCTTCCAAGCAGGCCACTGTAAGCAGCAGAACACGTCAAGTGCAGGTCGAAGCTGCTGTACAGCAGATGGTACCTGGAATCGTCGCGGCCGGTGGGACTGCGCCGCAGCCGAAGGCGGAGTGGAACAGCGGAGGGTTTCAAAACAGCGGACCACCACCAGAGGAAAGCGCTAAGCCAACTAAGTGGTAGGCTTTAGGTGATGTAAGGCATGAGCGGCCTGACTGAGGCAGCTGCGCAAATCAGCAAAGCATATGGAGGACTGATCAGAGCAGTTGGTTCTTCTGCGTGTGACAGCATGACTAGCTCGCCGTCTGCAGTGGAGACTGCTTGCCCTTGGACACGCTGCGATTACATGGACAACGGTCTGATGTCACGGAGGTGAAGTGGCTGAGTATGACATTGCATATTCCCTTAGCCGCGCTCGATCGCCTGCTGGCCTGTCAGGCCTCTTTCACAGTCATTATATCACTTCATTTCACTTCAATGTTTGACTTCACTGCATGGCTCGTACATTTTTGACACATGCTGACTCGTAAGACCTTCACATCATGCTACAGGGCGAATCTCTATTTTATCTTTCGCCAGCCCTTCATCTCTGCCACTTACTACCCGCTATCTACCGCTATCTACGACCTATCACATCGTCTTCAGCCGCAACGATCGCAAAACGCCCCATTATGGACGTCGATACAATCGAGAGCAATATGTGCAGGCTTCAGACTCCTCTGGAGGGTGACTATGGGATGCGCGACTCACCTTTTCGCACGCTGCCACCGGAGCTTTGCAACCACATATGGGAGCTGGTGTTCCACAGGCTTTGGGACGACATAGTCATCAGACCCTTCGGCCTAGGTTCCAAGCCCCATGCGCGCACTGCACATCCCCGACTCGCACTTCTCCTCACATGCAAGCGCATCTATGCAGAATCTCAGGGCTTCGCCCGGCGCAACGTAAGCGCAGCCATCGGCTACGAAGAGCATAGGTACTACAGGGCTCGGGAGCGGGCTGAGCTTTTCGAGACAGTGTGTGCGGGACTCGGCCAAAGATTGGCAACTATCGTGGAGCTCACATTTAAAATTGGAATCGTCCTGGCTCGCGTATGGCATCCGATGGGTGCAAGCGAATGTCACGCTCACGCTGTGGCTCATGCAACGGCCGCTCTACTGCCTCAATTTAAGGGCCTCCAGACCATCAGAATCACCGATCCCATGGTCTATGGCTATCAAAAGGCAGCGTTGGAACGAGGACCGCTATCATCGGATAGCGTGGGAAGTATGCACTGGGGTTGCGGTCTTGCGCGAGAGCAACTCTCTGAGCTTCACCTCAGGCTACCAGGCGTGACTAAAGTTGAGATTAATAAACGACCTTACCGTGGTAGGACGGAGAAGTCATTTGTATGGCTGATCGAAGGGCATCAATTTACAAATGTTGCATGGGGTACGGTGTGGGACTCTGACGGTAATGTGTTGAAATTGGGGACAGTAATTAAGGTAGACCAATGATCAGCCATCGAAGTGACAGGGAGAGCGTCCATGGGGATGCGGATGCGAATGCAGTGGGCAGAGTCAACGGCAAGTAGCACTCAGGCAATAGCTGTCCAACTTCACTTCACCCTGGCGCTCCACTTCACTCACAAACCTAGCTTCACTCGCACCCGCCAAGCATGTGCCAAATGTCGCACCTCGTGTAGCGTCGAGGTCACGCCGGCTGGCTTCGATCACTTCTTACTCAAAGTCACATCTACGAGTTCCATCGCAACACTCCATGACAATTTCAGGCAACACCATGGACGACAATGATACCATGAACCCGACGGAGGACAAGGAACACCATACGCCGGCGGCGCATGACTACGGCATGCGCAACTCATCTCTTCATACTCTGCCAGCGGAGCTGCGCAACCATATCTGGGAGCTCGTCTTCGACAATCTGTGGGAGACCACTACGATAGCACTTTCACGTACAGAGAGACACCTAGGCGGAAGCCACAACTTTGCACCACTGCTCACCTGCAAGCAAATCAATAGAGAAGCATATGGATTTGCGTGGCGAGATGTGAAAGCATCCGTCGGTCGGGACGATCGACCCCTATTGAACCTCGAGGACGTACAGTCTACTTTCGAGGATGTAGAAGAAAATCTGAAGTTGTTTGGATCGCAGCTCGGCTTCAAAGTGAAAAGATCTCAAAGCTAATGTGCCATCACAAAGGTATGCTGAACGCAATGGCGAACTTCCATTGGAACGAGAGTGTGGGGCCCGAAGCTTCACACGCATTACTTGCGTTTCTACCTCAGCTGGCGTGCCTTCGGCGAGTCACACTCGTCAATCCGGAGACTTACAGGACCTTCGATCGAGCCCTTCATCCTGCCAACATTTCGACTGCATCTATTAGCTTGTACCGGAACTGGGCGCGAAGCTATCTCAGCAGATTTAATAACTTGGTTCCAGAGTTACTCGAGCTCACCGTGGAGGCAGCTGCCACACCGCAACAGAAGACTATGGGCATCAATTGGGAGTACTCCGGCATTTGCGTCACGCATGTCAAGTCAGGCACAGCGTTACAGTACACAGATAGGAGCGACTGGGACGTGCAATGGGTCTAGACGTGTTGACACTCGGACTGCTCGTACTGCGCTCCATGATTGAGCAAGTTGACCGCAGCGAGTACGGACAGAACTGAACGCGCGAGAAGCAGGCGGAGAATTAGGACGGTAAATCTAAGGCGGAGTAGAGAAGACAACAATGGCGTCTGTACGTCTCTGTAGAGTCTACTGGCGATGAGATCCGATCATGGGACATTATGCGACTGCCAGGGGCCATCAAGCTGTCATCGGCGGCTGGTTGACCTGGAGAGTATAATACAGTGTACCTCGAGCAAGCGGCCGTTACGAAAGCGGTGCCGCCATAACATCAATGTAGCCATGCAAACTTATTAATCTTTCAGCCTCTAATATGTTTCAGCTTTGAACCATTATCTCCCGCCCTTCCTCTCCAGACTCCCCAATGGACTAACGACAAGCCCCCTGTCAATCGGCGTCTTAGTAAGATCCGGACTGACACCAACTTCCTCCTGGCGTCTCTCACCCGGCCGATCCTTTCCCGGACTCATAGTCGCTCCCAACTCCCCATGCTGCGCACTCTCCACATGTCGGTCCGAGTAGTTGTTCCAAGACATGAGGTGCTGATCCCGCCTCTCCGCGTCCGCTAGCCCAGCCACAGAAGCGCGAGTCCTATCTCGGCCGAGCGTAGGACTGTCTGCGCTAGGCGTCAAAGGCGCACGCTGTGCAACGAAGCGTGGCGGCGTGACTGGTGGCGAGGTATCCGCGAGCTCAGAGATGTGCTCCACGAATCGCGGTGCCCGATGAGAGGAGGTGGAGGAACTGCTTGTGGTAGCGCGCCGAACAGGTGTGCTGTCAAGCATCGGTATCGGATCGGCCGAGCGATTCGCAGCCGGATGATAGATCGATGCTGGAAGAAGGATGCCGCCCTCGGACGCTTCACTCATCCTGGCGCCTGACGCGGGATACCCAGCGTAGCTCTTCTGCTCCCCGCCCGACTTGACGCTACTCACAGCCGTACCATCTTCATCATATGCCTCGGTCCCGCGGTAGAAGCCTACACCCACTAGTCAGACTCGATTCAAATCCAGCCCTGCTCGCCAATCGGACCCAACGGCCTGTAAACCGATCGACGTTTTGCTTGCGGTGCCGACCAGATCACAGGCGAGTATTGAGGGGTGGTAGAAGACTGGTAGTACGCACCTCCATATGGCGCGAAGACGTCGTGACTTGTGCTGCCGCTGCGCTGATGTATAGGTAAAGTATGCATTTGCTGGTCGTCGGGGGAAGAGGCTTTGCCGGGCTCCACGGCACCGCCAAAGATATGGCTCACGGTTGCGCGTTTCGAGTCGAGCTTTGCGCGGCGGCGTTTGACGAGGAAGGCGGCGAGGACAAGGAGGAGGACCAAAAGTAGGACGCCAGCTACGACGCCACCGGCTATGGCGCCAGTGTTGGACTTATTGCTGTCAGGCAAGGCTGGTTGGGAGACGGAAGCTGTGGGATCGTTCTTCGAAGCGGTGATGTAGTTGCTCCCGGCTTTGGCGACGTAGCTGCCAGTCAAGAGCGATGACTTGAAGTAGCAACTGCCATTGTCCAAGCCGACGTACGTGAAACCGGTACAAGTGCTTTGCAGGGAACAGCTGGAGAAGCATTCGGCGTATCCGCCGGTCTGTACATGAATCGAGTTGTACGAGGGAGCGCTGTTGTCGCTATTGCAGTGGATTGTGTATGCGAGCTTGCTGTTGTCGATGTAGATGGTGTTGTTCCCGCCCGGACATGAGGGCGCTGGTGCGAGGGTTGCTGCCGCCGCTGCGTTGCTAGTCGCTGTCTGCAAGATCGCCGGTGGCGTAGATGTGGCCGACACTACTACCGTCTGCGCTGACAATACACTGCTTGACGACTGTGTTGCGGAAGACGACGCCGGTGTTGGTGTTGAGCTCGTCGCTGCGGCTTGAGAAGAACTTTTGGCCGCACTTGTCGATGATATCGCTGCGGCTACAGCACTTGATGCTGCAGACTCTGGGCAAGTGGCTCCTGGGTTACAAGGGTTAATACTGCAGCAGCCGATGAAGCCTGTCGTCTGGCAACTGTAGAAGAGCTGACCAGATGAACAGTCTCCCAGCACAGCTTCTTTCTTGTACGTCTGCGATCGGCTGCTGCCTCTCATCGCTGCAACTGGGGTCGGCTTCCCATATCGCTTTGCCGTCTTGCTGAGATCACTCGCGCTGAGCGCATCTTCGGCGAAGTCGGCATCATAGGCCGTCGAGTGAGCCTCACTGAGTGATGATGAGCCGGCATCTGATGGGCGCGATTTGACGAAGGGCATCGTAAGGCTGGTCTTTCGCGATGTGACTGTGACAAGAGATACGAGATGAGGTACTGAAAGACATTGGGCGCGGGACCGATTGAGAATCCATCGTGTCTGCCATTGCCGGACATGCTGCTTGCTTCCGCATTGGGTTGCTGATGGATGGACAAAGGCCGCGCGCGGCTTCTTGCGAGTGTTGCATATTTCTACTTGCCTGCTTACCACCTTCGGTGTTCCCTCATAATCTCATTCCAATATTGCCGCCCCGACACTGCAACGATGCTCCAATGTCATGGTGGTTAGACGTAACGATCTATTGTCAGAACTGACGCCTCCGCCATGAGTGTACTGACATGGCAACCGAAAAGCCCGAAGTCTCATGGCTGGAATGCAGGCTAAGCCACTCTCGGCCATGAAAACGCTTGCAGCATACCGTCTAGCGTGCCACATGCTTGTGTCATTCGTCCATATGCGTGGACTCAGACATGAGCCATCACACATACGCGACCCATCGTTCGAAAAGCTGCATAGCTTCGCCCATGACTGCATCGTACTCAAGCTGCTCCGCGCGCAATGCGGCCACACCGCGAAATGTGACCAGAAACTTGTGAGGCCAATCGCCAAAGCCAATCCCGGTATCATCGTCGGCAGTAGAGACTCGCGCGTAGATGCCCATGCGCCTGAACTGCTCGGCCCAGAATTCAGTATGATACTGCGCCATGAAGGTGAAAGTGCACATGGCCTCGCAGTTGACCTGGCCGATAGCGGCAAACCACTTCCTAATGCACGAGACCTTGGAGAAATGCAAGGCTGAGAAGCTGTTGCGCTTGTAGAAAACAGGGAGAAGCTCTTTACGCAAGAGTCGGCAAGTCCTGGTGATGGCCGGTTGAGCAACCATCTTCGCTTGTAGATCGTTCGTTACTGCCAAAGTGACATTGAGAGGAGGTTTGAGGACTGCGTAAGCGCCGATCGCAAGCCAGATCTCTGGTGGGAGGTCGAGCAATCGGAAGGCCAGGCGTGGTTGAAGGGATGGCTCGACTACGAATGTGTCCTCGAAGTCCTTCGGCAGGGCAGCGAGGTCGTCGTCCATGCTAGTCCTTGTGTGTGGTATGTATGTGTCTGTCTGTCAAAAATAGTAGTGTTGATGTGTGTGGCCTACATCTAGTCACCATTAGGCATTCGACATCCAGGCACCCGCGCCTCACCGGTCCGCCTCGTTCACATTTCATTCCACCTAGTTCTCACCTGACTCACATTTCAAACTACATCGTGCCGCTCACTAAGCGCTCGGCTACTGGCAGTCTTGCTACTCCGGAATACCAACTGAACTCTGATGACCATGGAGTAGATCAGAAGTGAACGGCACTCCAACAAAAGCGGGTCCGCACATGTGACTTGCGACTTCACTTCCTCCCAGTACACAGCCTACACTGGATATGCCGTGAACACCCAGCGATGATCACTCGATAACCTCAAAGGCCAACCCTCCCCCTACGCGTCTCCACCATAACAATCACAATGTCCCAATCTCACGACCTTCACCACTCCCTCCTCCGCCCCTTCATAATCCACACCCTCCGCGCCGCCGGCTTCCACACAACCAAATTCTCCGTTCTCGAAACCCTCACAAACCTCGCTGAACGTCACCTCCTCCTGCTAGCCTCCACAGCCCTTCTCCACGCCCAGAATGCTCACAACACCTCCGAACCCACGATCGCGGACGTGAGGATGGCGATGCGGGACGCGGGGGTGTTGGTGCCGTTTGATGAGGCGGGGGAGGAGGAGTGGCGGGAACGGAGTCGACGGCCGATGAAGGAGGTGCAGGGAGATGGGAGTGCAGGGGAGGCGAGGGCTAGGGCCGAGGCCAAGAGGAGGGAGGAGAGGGATTTGAGAGATGTGAGCGAGTTGGTTGCGTGGTTTGAGGGGCCCGTTCATGCGGAGATACAGAGAATCTCGGGGCTGGCAGCTGAGACTGGAACGACGGCTGTGGGTGTTGGAGGAGGGAGGGTCGTCGCTGACGACTTTGTGGTGTCATTGAAGAGGAAGATTGGGAAGGTTGGGGAGGATGGAAGATTTGCGGGGACTGTGCTGGGTAGAACAGGGGAGGAGAAGGCGGTTGTTATTGAGGGTGGGCCGGTGCAGAGTTTGAGAGAGTGGAGACCGCAGGTGCAGGAGGGATTGAAGGCGGTTGAGGGGAAGAGGATGAGGGTGGAAGATACGGCCGCGATGCAGACTCAGGAGCCGGCGGATGTGTCGATCGAGAGCATCTCAGACAAGACGCTGGACAACGATGACGCGGCGATGAGTGTCGAGCCTACTGTGTAAGATGTCGGAAGAGATGCGTACTTGCTTTTAGCGAGGCGTTGGAAGGAAAAGGTGGCATGGACATGAAGATATGCGTACGATACCCAATCTTTCTTCACACCCTTGCATCCAGCACTCCAAGCTTCACCAGATTATCGTCGAACGTGCTCCTTCGTTAGCGTCAGGTTCCTGCTGCACCGCGATCTTGACCGTCACCGCTATGACTATCAACACGATCATCATTACAACAGCCCGGAGCCTTCGCAGTACGATCACGCTGGTATCCTCGGCGCGCGCGTGCTCGCCAGGCAGCGCGATGGCACTCCCATCTTCGAAGTCGCCAACGAAGCTTGTGCCCCAGAAGTCGGACGTCAAAGCGGACGAAGCCGACAATGCCGCGTGCCAGAACGAGTGCATCCTCGATGCCAGTGGGTCAGTGACTACTTGGCACGGCGGAGACGTCTGGGCTACAGCTGGTCTAGTTTCATCGGGAGTGCTGTGTCCACGTAGTTCTGACGTGGCATCCGGCGCAGGAATAAGGTCAAGACTCGCAGGCGCTATTGAAACACCCGATAGTGGGCCGCCGCTCAGCGGCATCAGGTCGTGTGCCTGCTCGGTTCTAGACATGGGTTCTATCGCCTCACCGATGATCGTGGGTGCCGCAACATGGCGCCTGCTGACAGGTGCATCATCGTCGCTTTTCTTGCTGTCAAGTACAGGACGGTGTAGTGGGGCAAGTCGCTCCCGTGCCATCGCTAGGCTAGCCCGCCGCTGCCCTATCTTTCGCTGACTCTGTACCGTCGAGCTTGCAGTCGGTGAGCCGTGGGGCTCGGCCTCACCCGTAGTCTGCATTTCACTCCGCTCGCGCACTGCTCTGAGTCCGTGCGATGAGCGCTGAGTCACGAGCTCAGCATCTGGAGGTTTAGACGAAGTTGCATTGGGCGCTGGACTAGACGAACTCGTTGATATATCAAGCTCAGAAGCAGCTTCACACCGTCCATTTTCCACTTTCCCCGAAACCTCGGCGCGAATCGTTGCACTCGACTTCGCGGCCTCATGTTGCCAGTTCGCCATGATTTTGGCGACGTCTGTGGACGATGGCTCGCCGAGACTCGTCGTAATGGAAGTGGACTCTCGCAAGTTGCTAAACAGCCCGTTCAGCACAAGTGGTACATTGTTAGCGGTAGCGGTGACAGGAGCGCCGTCCGGCACGCTAGCCTGCTTCGGGATGGCAGTCTTCACCTTCCTTTCATCCGTTTGCACGCGCTTGACAGGACATGGCGAAGGGAAGAACGGGTGGTATGATCTCGCAAGAGCCGCAGATTTGCGTCGGGGTGATTGGGCGTGAAGATCGATGTACTCGCGTTGGCCCGCGATGTACTCGTCAAGCGACGGCATAGCAAATCTGTGCGCTGTTGAGCTCCCGAACGGTGACTTTGAAGGCGCCCTAAGTTTCGGTACCGTAGGAAGTCGGAGTGCTGGCGTGCCCCCGAGCGCTGCTGCAGGATTGGGTAAAACCCATGAAAACTTCTTCCTCTGTTCAAGAGACAAATTGATCACCGGGTTAGCGTCCTCCATCGGCGCTGTGATACTGTCAATGGATCGGCGTATAGACTCCCCATCTTCCGCAGTGAGATCGGCTCGCTTTAGCGCGCGGACAATGCGAGCCTCGGCGTTCAGACCGTAGGTTTTCCTCTTGTCAGCGTTGCGAACTGTCGCAAGTTTGAGCTCGCGACCGAGGCCGGGTGTTCTGGGATGAGAGTCGAGTCGACCTGCATCGTTTGCGCTGTCCAGTTTCAGCACCCTGCTCATTAGAGATTTTCTCAGTGCAGCTTGTGCCCTCCACGTCAGTCTCTTTCGACCCTCTCTGAATACCTCTGCACGTGGCAGATTGTCCCAGAAGGAGTATTCAGTAGCCCGCTGCTTGAGTGGAAGCGCTGGCAGCGGAGGTGTCGGGTCTTTTTTCCGCTCTGTCTGGGTAGTTTCATGGCCCTGAGCTCCGCATAAAAGCCTGGGATGCAAGCTCCCTGGTACTGCTGTGCTGCTACGGGAGGGAGGTGCATCGAAAGAAATGCTGGGCTGCTTGCTGTCCCAGAACGACTTCGCTTCCGCGAGCTCGCCGCCGTTGACGGGTAAGCTCTCGATATAAGACTTGGGAGTCGCCTGCGGCTTATTCGAGACTGCGATCGATGTACCTGACGCGCTGGGGGTGACATGGGTGATTGCTGATGGGCTATGTGGCTCTGTCGTTGTCGGAGCACACGGAACTGCCGAGTCGTCTGTGGGCGTACTTTTCCTGCGCGGAAGCTCCTCTTCAGATGTGACGGTGATCGTTGTCGCAGTCTGCTTTATCGGTCGAGGGATCCGGGTGACGCGCATGTAAGGACGGATCGTAAGGCTCGCACTCCTCGATACACCATGCCTGTCGTTAGGGATTCGTAGCTCTGCGTCTCGCTCTTCATCTCCATGTCCAGATTCCAATTTCTGCGAGCGTCTGTCATCCTCCGTCGCTAAGACTGGTTGCTCCACTTTATCAGACCCCTCAGCCAACTGTGATTGCGAAGACTGCTCCAGCTTATCCAGAACACCAGGAGCATAACGCTCAAGATCCTCAAGCTCCACCTTCAGCTTCTCCATAACAACGCCACGTTCGGCGTCCGGCAGCCACGCGCAGTCCGAGAACCGCTGCCGCAGAATGGCAGCCTGATCGAGTACATGCTGCGCAGCTGTGGCGGGATTCTTCGTCGGAATCTTCGTAAAATCACTGGACGATCCGCTGTTGCCGCCTGTGACTCTGTGCTCTTCCTCCTTTTCCGTGACATTGGGCTCTGATGTCGTAATCGCCGCAGCAGCCGTCTTCGACTGCTTCACCAGCCTCACCTTCACACTCGGGCCCTGCGGCTTCTTCTTGCGAGCACGTTGCGGCACAGGAGGCGGAGACGAAGGAGCGCTGTAGGGTAGAGAAGTGTTGGATGAAGTGGCTACGGACTCTGCTGAAGCCCCGCCTGTGCCTGATTTTCCACTCGCCGCACCCTGGATCACGCCAGAGGCCGTGACTGCATTGACGGCAGGCTTAGCTGTCGCATCAGGGTTGGTGATGCGCAGGATAGGAAGATGTAGCGCAACACGCGGTGCGGCCTTTGGCGCTGCCGTGATGGGAGTGCACGTAGGCGGCGGAGTGACCTCCAACGTAGCCACAGTGTGACCATCGGACACACTCTCCTCCGCTGCTCCCACGTTCTTAGCATCCGCATGCCCATTTACCGGTACCATCATCTCAGCACAAGCCTCACTCTTCTCGACCCCGCCGCCCTGCGTCTCCACCCTCTCATTCTCGACCGCAGCAGGAGTCTTAGCCACGCCACCACCCAGACTCCTCTCCCAAGCCTCCTTCCTAGAGATGAACAGCTTGAGCGCCTCCTCATCCGAGCGCACAGCCTTCTTAGTAGCCGCCACACCAGACACAGGAGCCACACAGCCACCCTTAGCCGGAGAGATAGTCTGGAAAGGCGTAGCTGTAGCCGACAGCGCCGGCTTACGGGCTGCCAGTCGGAATGCGCTGGCATCGATAGTCCTCGTCGAGGGTGGAAGGATGGAGATGGCGGATGATGGGCGGGATAGGGTTGGCGTTGAATTTGTGGCTGGTGGAATGTAGGATGTTTGCGCGATCTTGAGGGCTCCGGGACGTTGGGCACGCATGTTAGGTGGCATGCCTATTGGCCGGTAGGGTGGCAGCATAGTGCGAGGGAGATGAGTGCGGTATGGCATCGCGGCAGCCAGACCATTGGGCTGTGGGCGCAGATGCACGCCGCCGTTGGGGATAGACACTGCGCTCTGTGATCTGCGCTGTAAGACCGTTGGTGGCGGTGGCGCCACCGCTGTATCCAAGCGTGAAGGACTCTGTGCGATCGTCTCCGTTGGCTTGTTCGCGGCGTCCGCTTGCGCATCACCGCAATCCACCACTAGTTCTGTGGGTGGCAGCGCAGCGCCTAGCAAGTCCGCCAAGGAAGTGCTGACAGGACGCAGCTGGCCATTCGGGAACCGATCTCTGAGAGCGAAGTGTCTACCTCTTGCCGTCCTCTTAGGGCGTTTCTGATTGGGATCGAAGAGTCGACGCGGTCCGATGGGGACCACTGGAATGCCGATGTGTCCATAATCAATCTCACTGGGTGTTGCGCTGTCGACGCGATCGGCCGGTTGCTGCTGATTTGCCACTCCCATGCTGGCATTAAGCTGTGCTTCGTGGTCCTGCTCTGAAGTAGCAAGAGCCTCGTCGATAGCTTCCAACTCCTCGGCGTGAGCGCATATCTTGCATTCTCTCCCATCGCAGACCAGTAGCGTAGCCTTGCCACGACGCACATTCCTCGTGACAGCCACCCAGCCAGCATCGCTCAAATGCAACTCCTGAACCTCCCTCTCGACACCTAAGTCATCCGAATGCACCGCCAGCACCTCATCAAACACCCCGGACTCAATCAGCACACCGCCCAGAACCCCGGACGGATCATCGTGACGCTGGAGGCCAGACACTAATCCCTTGACATACGCGCGCTTGGCCTCCAGATACTCCTGGTTGGTCTCTAACTCTTCCGCCGTCCATGGACCCACATCGCCATCGCCCCTAAAGATGACTTCTTTGCCTTTGCTTCGATCAATAGTGTTTTCAACTTTGTAATACCGCTGCTTCAGCGCGTCGAACGCGTCCCATGACTTCTCGTCCCTCAAGTTGATGTCTTGCAGAGAGTCCCACATCAGGGCGCCGTAATTGGGGATACTCTGGGGACCGAAGCGCAATTTGGCGTTGCGGTACTCTGGCGCATCATCTGGCGGCTGTGCACGTGACATGCTGATGAAGTGATGATGCTGCAGTATTGAATGTGATGGAGTAGATGCATGTGAAGTAGAGTAGAGTAGAGCAGAGCTTGGTGTCAACGAAGCGAAGTCTTTCCCACGGTGATTTCATCGGAAGGCGCGGTGTAAACATTGCGCGAGTGGGCAAAGGGAAGGAAGGGACGTAAAGACAGTCAAGATGGTACCTTCCTCTCCAAAGACGTTCACTTGCCAGTCACCTCCACCATCTCACCCCTCGCCTCGTCCCATCTATGCACACCACCCTCTCCGACATTATACCTGTAGTAATTCTCGGTTCCGCCCTTCACCATCGCCCGTCTGAAGGTGATGTTGATCCGTCCTTTGTCAGCATCACCACCTTTGCGCTTTGGAATGCTATGCAGCCAATTGCTTTGGGTCCGACCTTTCATCAGAATCATGTCACCACTGGCTAGCGGCAATTTGATGGCTTTCACCTCGCTCTCATGCTTCGCTTCGGTGGGCTTGTGCTTTAGGAGGAAATCCCGCTTCGCACCGAGCGTGAACGAAGCAATGGCCGGGTCTGTCCCGAGGAAGCGCTCGTCGTCGCTGTGGTACGAGATACTGTCACTTCCCGTAGCATAGTAGTTCACGAGTACGAAATTGAATGTGCACCCAGTGCTCGCTTCTGTCAAGCGGCGCAGAACATCGATGCACTCCGGAATCGGACGAGGTCGGCACCTGTAGGACGTCTGCCCGCAGGGCTTGCCAGATGTGGCGTCGACTACGACGCCAGTGGGTGAGAAACGAGATGTCTCGTCTAGGCCGAAGACTGTGGTGAAGCGAGGCGTGTTGATCAGAGTCTCGGTCGGTCCGCGTTTGATAGTGTACTTGACTCTGTAAAATGGTAGCTCGCGGCGGAGTAATTCGAAGAGTGGTCTTGAGGCGTCCTTTGGAATGTATGGCTGGTAGTAAAGTAGATCGAGATCAGGCTGCGAGTTCATGATTGAGGGCTCGGTGGCGGGAGCAAAGTTCAGAATGTCGATGATTTCGGCAGGTAAGTGAGCGATGTTGAATGGGTAAGTCGGATGGACTGAGTACTGTTGCGGTTCCGCGAGGGCATCGCTGATTGGAGTGTCCTCTGTGAAAGTCTTGGTCTTCTTCGATGGTGGCGGACTGAAGAAGTTATCCAGCGTTCTCGGACGCTTGGTGGTGGCCATTGGTGCTCCGTGATAATTCTGGCCGCCACCAGATCACTTCACTAGCAGTACTGTGCAAGAACTGTCGATTGGGTCGCGTGAGAGGGCTGTATTAATGAGATGAACTGTGAATAGATTTGGAAACGCGTGCTAGAAGACGCGCTCGAAAGTGACATCATGAACTTACGGCTCTCGCCAAGACTCCGATCAAGCAGATGGGTTGACCTATCTGAAAGATATTTTGCTGTCGCGCTATGGAAGATCGCTCTCAAGGGCGTTGCGATTGATCTCCCACATGAAGATTGACGATTCATCGAAGAGGGAAGTTGAGTCGAAGAGGGGAGACATTGCCGAGACCAGACCAAGCATAGACACACAGTCCGTCCCGCTGCCACGGCGTACGTACAGTAGGAGTTTACCCTCCATGCACTATGCTTATGTTGCTGACGGGAAGAGGCGGCTGAGATGGTTCGTATCGAACCATGATGGGCAGATGTCGCAATTTGTTGTGTGCGAGTCGGTTACGGGGTAGCAGATTGCAAGGGGCTTGATGAGATGACCTGGCGTTGCACAGGCTGAACCACTGGAGCTGAAGATTACCAAGTCGGGCATGCCGAGATACGGACCTGTTGATAACAGATTTGTCGCGGAGAGGGATACTACATGAGCAATTCGTGGTCAATGGGAGATTCGCCGCAGTTTGGTCAACGCAGTAGTCCGGCGACCCAATCCGATTGAGCGTATGTTCGTCGACGACTCTGCTCGTGCTCGATAAGGCAGGATGAATTCAGACTCCGTGACTTCAATCAAAGTACCGCCGAAATCGATAAATTCGGCACTGCAGTAGCGGGCCGCCGTATTCGTTATTATGCAGCGTTGTACGGAGCGATCGAATGCTTGGCTGCAGCGACTCGAAGTGCATCTGACAGGTGTGCAGTGGGACTCTCCCTTACATGTCTCCGACCACACCATTTGAACCCTTTCCACGTGCGTTGACACTTTCGAGAGGAAACGGAAAGTGAGACATTGCGACATCCCTGCACTTGCTCCTTCCTCAACACACTTGCGAGCAGACAGATTGGCGAAACTCTCGATCCACACTCCCGAACTCAGTTCCACGTGAAAGCAACAGTCGCGCTTACACGTGTAGACTTCGCCCAAACAAACGCTATATTGTACAGATAGACAATTCATACAGGTTATCACCACCGCTACCACCACTCGCCGCGGTGTCACCACCACCCTCACCCCATCGTGGCATACTCCCCCGCGTCAGCAGAGGCTGGCAGCTGGCACCGCCGCCGGTCGAGCAAGGGCCTTCATGCTACTCCGGACACCCTAACACCTCGCCACGATAGGAGCTCGCCCTTTGACGAGACGGAGGAACAGGATTATTACGACCAGCAAAGCCAACACATGTCCCTCGACCGCTCTCCCTCGCCCCGACTCTCCGGCGGCTGGAGCAGTCCTGGTCTCACTACTCCCCACGATGGCGCTGCGAACCTCTCCCGTGGACTCTCGCCCTCGAAGCGATCTAATGGAACGCCTCGAGATGTTACGTGGGCTTCTGCGAAGGCTGCAAGTGCGAGGGTGAATGGGTATCCGAGTTACACGAGTCAGAATCAGGGCTTCTTCAGCAGACATATGCGGAAAGTGTCGGAAGCATTGCCGTACTTCGCACATGGAGGGCAGGAAGACCGATTACGAGAGAAGGAGAAGTTGGGTCGGGGACGGGCAGGCCCGGGTGGGAGCGGAAGGGGTTTGAGGGTAGGGGACTTGGCGAGAAGGCTGGCACTGCTGTTGAACAGACGGCGGAGATATGCTGCATTGCTCATGCTGGTGGTCGTCGGGATATTGCTCTGGTTTAGCACACGTGAGGCTCTCATCACATCCGAACGCAGCCGAGATACTGACAGTGTCCGACAGCCATCAGATACCTCTACCGAAGAACATCATACCTAGGCGGCGGATCGAAGTTCGTCATCATTCTCGGCGCAAATCAAGGCGGCGGCGTAATGGAGTGGAAGGGCGCCCGAGAATGGGCTATAGAGCGCGACAGTGTCAAGAATAAGAAGAGATACGCCAATGAGTGGGGTTACGAGCTGGAGATAGTAGACATGGCCACGAAGAAACGCTACGCGCACGAATGGCGTGAGTCTTGGGAGAAGGTCGACGTGATACGGAACAGCATGCGGAAATATCCTAACGCTGAGTGGTACAGCTTGCACTCATTCCTAAGCCGTTCTCTGGATCAATACTGACAACAGCGCAGGTTCTGGTGGCTCGACCTCAACACCTTCATAATGGAGCCCTCCTACTCCCTCCAATCTCACATCTTCTCCAACCTCCAAGCAACAACCTACCGCGACATAAACCTCTACAACCCTTTACACATCCAGCACCCTCCGAACGGCACATCCGGTGACCCCAACGCCCCAAAATTCGCAAACTACCTCGACCCTATATCCCTCTCCGCGACCGGCGACAGCGATCCGAACAGCATCAACCTTCTCGTCCCGCAGGACTGCGGCGGCTTCAATCTGGGGAGTTTCTTTGTCAAGCGCAGCGATTGGACGGACCGATTGTTGGACGTCTGGTGGGATCCGGTGTTTTACGAGCAGAAACATATGGAGTGGGAGCACAAGGAGCAAGACGCGCTGGAGTACATCTACACCAACCAGCCTTGGGTGCGTCCGCACGTGGCGTTCGTTCCGCAACGGAAGATCAACGCTTTTCCGCATGGCGCCTGTGGTGATAATCGAGGCGTGCCAGAGGGTGGGTGCGGCGGGCTGGACATCACTGGCAAGGAGCCAAAGGGTGGGAAGGAGAAGGAGTGCGGCGTGCAGGGGATCCATTACCAGGAGAAAGAGCGGGACTTTTTGGTGAATATGGCTGGCTGCGAGTGGGGACGGGATTGCTGGGGCGAGATGTACAATTTCCGCGAGTTGTCCATGAAACTTAATAGGCATCTATGGGAGAAATTCAAGGATTGGTGGGATGGGGAAGATGAGGAGGAGTTGAAGAAGAAGGAGGAGGTGAAGAAGAAGAAGGAGGGAAAGAAAGAGTAAAGATGGCAAGTGGGATCGGGGGAGTGATTCGGTAGAAGGGCATAGCATTCGTGCATTTGAAGGGCGTTGATCGCTGGGAGATGCGGCGCAGGGTCGCTCGCTGGGACTAGAGCGGGGACATGGCATATGTAAGAATTATATGATACCCCTATTGCTTACTACAGATCACTGGCACCGCACATCATAGAGCCTCTGGACTACGGGAATGCATCCGCAATCACCATCCGTCATCTCATTCGGGCTGGTGCGCGATGTAGTCTGCTCACCTAATCGGGCGGAGGGCAGTGGAAGAGACGGAATCGAATAACACTTTCAGAGAAGAGCGCTGAAGGCGATCCTGGGGAGTCTCCGCCTCGACTTTTGTAGCACAGGAAAGGTTTAACAACAAGGTTTCTGAATGGACCTGCTAACGATTTGCCCAGATCGCTTGATGCTGTTGCTTCCACGGTCATTCCCCTCATATGCTGCCCGTCCAGTCTCCTGCAGCTCGACCATGCTGGTCATGGACGCTCGTCGCCGAACCGAACCTCCCTCTTCCTTCAGTGGGCCGACCATCAGTCATTCTCGGCGGCGCCAACCTCGTCCGTTTCCGCCTCGACAGCCACGTTGTCCCCGAATTCAGGTACGTAACGCATGTGTCGCGCATCGGTGTACTGGATCAGAGAGACTAGCAATCAAACGATGGGGCTTTGTTCATGTTAGGTGCACTAGGAGATTAACGCCGGAAGGAGCAACTTCACAGCATCTTGCTTTGTTTCGAAGCAGGGCTTTTGCAAAATGTCGATGTCAAAGGATCGTCTAGAATGAACATCCTCGGGACGCTCGAGAATCCTTCTTGGACCGGATCTCGCAAGACACTTACCCTGTCGATTGGCTGCTGTACTGTAAGCAAAGGAAGCTGGTCTTTCACCCTCATCTTGACGCAGAGAAACTTCGAGGCCAGAATTGACCATCATGACTGCGCCTGCACAGACCTCATCCGCGGCACCCTTCGACTCGTTCTCCCAGAACGAGGCCCAGCCCATCTCCCTCAGTCGCCAGGCTATTATCTGGATCGTCGTCATTGCCTGCATTGTCATTGCAGCACTCATAGCTGTCACTGCCCTCCTCTGTCGCTGCAGGCGAAAGAGCAAGAGTACTTCCCGTGGCTACAGCGTCAACGATAGTCGCAACAACTACAAAGCCTGGAACCCGAATGGCCCGCTGCCAGCGCCGCCGGTGCACGACTTGCCAACCGTGCCGAGGTATGGTGGCTATGGCGAGCCAACCCCTCTGTCGAAGGCTGCTGTCCGCCCGGCAGGGAGCGCCATCATGGAGCCGATGGTCGTGGAGGATGCCGGAGAGGGGAGTGGATTCCAGAGAAAGGCTAGAGGTGCTGCTGGTGGGAGGTACTACTCGGGGTGGACTGGGAGGATAAGTAGTCGATTCAGCCAGCAGATTGGGAGGGCTGTGTAGACATCATTCTGTCAGGTATGCGTGCAAGGTCAACTGATTGCCAGTAGCTGCTGTCCGTACTTGAACTCATTCGAAAGGTCTTCGTGACGCGTCGGCGCTTCATCAGCTCTTAGAGTCCCAAGTTGATAACGCCATCCTCACGTGTAGTCAACAATAGCTCGACACGTCTGGCATCTTAAGCCTTTGCCAGTGCTGGCAGCCGTACTAGGTCCGACGCCAGACGCGTCCACGTGACATCCTTTGTTTCGAACATTGCTGCCATAGTCAGAGCGTAGCTCGCGCGAACATCTCCAAGCTGTTGCGCGTTCTGGTAAGCCTTGACTGACGCTAACACACAGGATTCAGGCCACAGCTGAACGTCGTTCGAAGAGCAATGGAGAGAGTTGATGGAGTGACGTCCATCTCCATGACCCTGTTCACTTCACCTGCAGCCCCACTAGGATGCCAAGCACTGATCGTGCGCAAACGTACAGCAAGTACCTGAGTGATCCTCACCGCGAAGAGCTTCTACTTCCGTCTAGAGATCTTCACCTGCGGTCAGTCCCATCTCACACTCACTCTCTTACATATTGTCTTACTTGAGTTCACCATACACTCGGTCTCTCCCTTGGCTGCAACACACTTGGACGCCAGCCTCTTATAACCTCCAGACCGGTTCTGCACACCACAAGCTGCTCAATCATAGCTTGCTCGATCACATGCAGGCAAACTTGCCTTAGTATACTGCGCACACAGCTTGAGCAGTCACTGGATATCTCAGAGCAAGTGTCGTGGCAAAGTCTTCGACAGAGACATATCACGGCAAGCGCTGGGAAGAAACCGCAACTAGGCCGTCAGAGGCGGCGGCAGGCACTTTAGGAAGATGGTGGACACGAGCGAGAGCGGCGCTCAGCCGACATGGAAGTTCACACAGTAAGACCTGCCCTTTCCCCTTGATCATGTTGTTTCTCTGGAGTGAGCGCGTGACCTCACGCCCGCCCTTTGTCCCTTGCAGCCGGACGGGAGAAGCGATATCCGTATCAGTGGTCAAGCATACACCTATACAAGTATGTTCAACTTGAAGACGGTGAAGGCTACTTTGAACGAAATCACCAATCGCCGCAGTGACAATGGGTCGAATGGAAGGAATGGCGGCGGGGCTGCCCCAGTCACGCCAGCGAGATCAGAGGAGAACACACAGCCGGCACCAATGCCGAGCTCTGAGATTGTTGCACCACACCACGGTCTGCTGGGCGACGACTCCAGTGACGAAGAGCTGGTCTCGAACTCTGGCCAGCGACAAAATTTCGAGCCACGGACGAGTCGCGCGTGGCACTTCACTCAGTACGCTCCTTGTAGCAGGCTTCCTCGGAGGCTCATGGCTATACCAACACGCAACGACTGGTCGATTCAATAGACTGACCATGACTTTGCAGATGCTTTGGCGACAAGGGCGATGTAGAGGACATCACCGAGGCCGACATAATATCCACTGTCGAGTTCGATCAAACAGGCAACTACTTGGCAACCGGCGACAAAGGCGGGCGAGTAGTCCTCTTCGAGCGAAATGAGACCAAGAAGACCTGCGAGTACAAATTTCACACTGAGTTCCAATCACACGAACCCGAATTCGACTACCTAAAATCTCTGGAGATCGAGGAGAAGATCAACAAGATCAAGTGGTGCAGAAGACAGAATGCATCACATTACCTCCTCTCAACGAACGACAAGACGATCAAGCTCTGGAAGGTGTTCGAGAAGTCGCTGAAAGTGGTGGCTGAGAACAACCTCTCATCCGAGCTCACACCTGGCGGAGCGATTGGTGCGAACGGCGGCGGACCCGTTCGATACCCACACCAGCACTTCAGATCCGCAGCAGACCTCAAATTCCCTCGCATGACACACCACGACACTGTCGTGGCAGCAGTGCCTCGGAGAGTATACGCGAACGCACACGCCTACCACATTAATAGCATTTCAGTGAACAGCGACGGCGAGACGTTCATCAGCAGCGATGATTTGCGAATAAACCTGTGGAACTTGAATATTCAGGATCAGAGCTTTAACATCGTGGACATCAAGCCGGCGAACATGGAGGAGCTGACAGAGGTCATTACTGCCGCCGAGTTCCACCCAACGAGCTGCAATTGGTTCATGTATGCTTCAAGCAAAGGCACGATAAAGCTCGCGGACATGCGACAGAAGGCCTTGTGCGATGAGCACGCGAAGCGTAAGTGGCCTCGACTTGATCACTCCACACCCTACTAACGCTGCCACAGAATTCGAGCAAGAAGAAGACCCGTCCTCCCGATCGTTCTTTTCCGAAATCATCTCCTCCATCTCCGATGTCCGCTTCTCCCACGATGGCCGCTACATCCTCTCCCGAGACTACCTTACAGTGAAGATATGGGACGTGAACATGGAACGTCAACCCGTGAAGACCATCCCAATCCACGAGCACCTTCGACCCCGCCTCTGCGACACCTACGAGAACGACTCGATCTTCGACAAGTTCGAGGTGGTCTTCTCGGGCGACGCGAAGAACGTCATGACTGGCAGCTACAACAATAACTTCATGATCTACCCGAGTGAAGAGGGCAAGGACACAGAGGTGGTGCTACAAGCAGACAAGAGCGCGTTCAAGGCGAAAAAGGTGGGCATACCGACGCCGATGAATGCTGGGACCAGTCCAGGGGCCAAGGATGGCAAGAAGAGCCGGGGTAGCAGTCCGGCTGGAGGCGCGCAGAGGATGCGGAAAGAGACCGATGCGGATCAGATTGATTTCAACAAGAAGATACTACACATGAGCTGGCATCCGCAGGAGGATAGTATTGCTATCGCTGCGACTAATAACGTAAGTGGAGGACTGACCTTCGTTGCTTGGACCATAACTGACAACTCTGCAGCTCTTTGTGTTCTCTGCCTTGTGAGCCGCTCGTGCTTAGGGCATGGCCTATCGTCGCCGCCAGCGTGGGATCTTGCAGAGATGCTCGTTGATGCGGGCGGAGTCGCGGTACTGTGGAAGTAGCCTCCCAAGCTACAGTGATGCATGGCGTCCGGCTAGACTCTAATACAAGAAACGACTCCACGTTGAGACGGCGGATCGATTGCACGCGAGAAGCAGACTGAGCCATGCGCCTGCTGCGTCTGTAGGCCAAGTAGAGAGACAAAATGAGATGATGATGCGAAGCAACTCATAACACCTTTCTCATTTGTCATGTTGGTACAGTATGCGTGACTGTGACCAGGATCACACCACCCCATCTGCCCCAACCCCAGCATTCCCCTCGCCCATCTCCTCCGCCTCCTGCACCTCTCCCGCCAACTCCTCCTCTCCTAACCACCACAACTTCGGCCCAAGCCCAGAATGCATCATGCTAGCCTGCACAGCGTACGGCTGTTTCCTCTCCTCCACCGCAGCCTCTCCATCTACCGCACCCGCAGGTTTCGTCATCTGCGGAGGCACATCGTTCCAAACTTCCATTTCGACTCTGGCGAGACACTTCTCGTTCCTATCGAAGAAGTACTCGTCGTAGCCTTTCCCATTCTCAGCATCGGCGTTCTCGGACCGCCAGACCCACACACCCTCTGATTCGTCTTTGCCGTCTTCGACGTTAAAGGCTGAGGGCTCGAAGAGGACTGAAGGCGGGACTTGGAGGTCTTCGAAGAAGTCCATTCCTAGCCATACACCGCCTTCGCGGTCACTTTGGATGATCGTGCCTTGTAGGATCTCGCCTTTAAACGGCCGCCAGACGATGAGTCTGAAAGTGACGTTTACGTTCACGAGCCCGGTGCCGTGGGCTATGAGGCCTTCGGAGGTTGAGATCAGGGAGTGGAAGCAGACGCAGAGGCCCACCTGAGGGAGGATGCGATCGGAGTATTTTGCGTTCAGCCAGTTTTCCAGGGCGCGGGCGGTTGGGAGGGGAAAGCTGCTGGGAGGGAGAGCAGCGGTGTCGGAAATTGTGGTCTTGAGTGACCCTTAGTGCGAGATTGGAGGGGTGAAGATGTACTTGGATAGACTTACCAGGACATACATCTTAGAATGCGCACTGTTTCGACTCGGCCAGGCGATCAGAGCGGTGGTCGTAGGAAGGTGCTGTGCAGACTTCTCGTAGACACGGAGATCATGACTCCAAGCTCATATCATAGCATCCGATCGATCATAGTCATTTGAAAGTATACAAGACTCCGATAGAGTTGTTGACCTAAGCTCTGACTCTGTAGATATGTTCCATCACTCTGCATGTCTTTCTCTGGCAGTAGTTTCAGAAATTCCAACCAATCAGCTTGCTTTCTGGTTTGACTTCACCTCCAAACACCATCCAATTCCATTTTCATCTTAAACATAGATCGCAATGGTTCATGAAGTAGTTGACATTGCGGTAACCTGATATTCTGACATACTGCGCCTATGGCAGGGGGCTTCTCGTTTCCCCCACCGCCTCCACCGCCGCCAAAACGTGCTGCAGCTCCCCTTCAAATCAACGGCGACTATCAATCTCAGCAGCGTGGTCGCGGAGGTACTCGAGGCGGTTTGAGTAGCCGCGGACGAGGTGATGCTACCCCGAATGTTGGTCATGCATCAGCACCGCTGGTCGGAGGAAGCAATTTCATCCCACTGGGTGTACGAGGACGTGGGAGGGGCTTTGGCAATGGATCTTCTTCACGTGAAAATCACGAACCTAGCTCTGCGAATCATCCTTCGGGAGGTTCTCAGCCTTTCTCGTCGTCGACTTTCAATTCGGTGCCTTCCTTTGACGGCTTGCCGTCTGGCGCACATGTGAACCCACGATTCCTCAATCAGACTGGCGTTCCGACTGGAGCAGTGGCATCAGACTCCGGCACAAGCTATGAATCTCCTACTGCGCGATATCAGAGCCAGACCAGTCCAGTTCAGCACTCACGAGGATCGCCCTCCTGTCGTGAGCCAGACCGGACGCATGCTGGCCACAAGCGCAAGCTCGATGCACTCAGAGGTAGTCCACCTCATCGTGAGAACTTGCCCAAAGTTCCGGCTATGCCAGCGGTGCCGTCATTCTACGCGATACCAACTGCTAGTACTACTGCGAAACCTCCAGTACGACATAGCTCCGGATCCACCATACCAGGCCCACGCACGATAACAAAAGCACCCGCCAGCCTTGGACTGGTGCCTCGAATCGACACCGGTTACGATGAGCCAGCCAAGAGCGATGACGACGACGACGACGGGGAAGACATCGACGAAGAAGCTCAATACGCCGAGTTGGGCACGCGCCTTACATTCGAGCACAACGGCGAGGTCATGTCGCTCAACAATGCTGCAGATCTTGCAGCATGGCGTGAGGCGCGAAGAAAAGCTTTTCCTACTATGATGCGGGTGGCTGATCGAGAGGATGACCGACGGCGGATGGGTGATGAAAGAAGGCGGCTATTAGCCGACATGCATTTGCTGTGGCGCGATGTACGGACTGATGTTAGGAAGGCAAGACGGAAAGGTGATGAAGTACGGAAGGGACCATCGACCAGCGATGCGCCTGCGAAAGTACCGGAGACTGAGCTGCAGCAAGCCACTCGGCGGCTTTCCAAATGCACCAAAGAGCTCGAAGATTTACAGAGGTCGTTGACCCATTCAGAGGAGCAGCACCAGCAACTACTTGACCTGTACGGGGTCGAGGGCGGTCAAAGTCGCCAAAGCCCGCCTCCGGAGCTTGTCGCTACTCTAGGAGACGTCAAATCGATCGAAGCGGTAGACGAAATGGGCCGTGATGAAGATCCTGATGCCGCAGTAGGGTCAGCTTCCAGCGCATCCGGCTCCCTAGAAAGCAGCTCAGATGACTCAACAACAGAGTCAGACACAGACGATGAGCCGCCCGAGACTACCAGCTCGAAGCCACAAGTGCCATCGAACCATGTTACGGGACTCTGTCGGTACTACGCGGCAAGTGGCTACTGTCGAGATGGAGACACTTGTCGGTTCCGTCACGGGTTGTCTGCTAAGGCGAACGCAGCGTTTCCTGCTGCACCACAAGTGGCTAGGCCTGCGATTGACAGGTTCGCACCGAAGCTTGACAAGCCAGCGTCGAGCGGCAGGAAGAGTATACACGAGCGACTAGTCGAGCAAGAAGAGGACGAGGAGGACCGCTTGATGCTGAAAGCCATCAAAGGTCTGGGAGCAGCCGGCATCTTCGCGCCATCGAACGGTGCGTGAGGTGGAAACACGACCTTACCTCATGCATGTAGTTGCCGTTTGATACATTTAATTGTAGCTGTATGTCCAAGTCTATAATTCCGCATTCACGGATGGCTACGGAGCGAGCGTTCATCGAGTTTTGTCAGCCTGCGAACGTCATGTCATCCGCTGAAGCCGAAGGTTTCTCTTCAACAGCTCTGTCGAACCATATTTCGATGCTCTTATTGCTCACGGGTGCTTCATTCCCTTAAGTATCATTCCGAGTGGTCTACTTGCACTCATGTGATGATCGTCCTACTATCCTGAGAGCAACAGTACTGGTCGGCGAGTGCGGTTCGGAGTTCGGCATTGCTTCATTTCGACCGCATGATCCCTGCATATCTGCTCCATTCTATGGATTACAACGCGCCTCAATTCGGCACTTGGCCAGCAAAGCTAGTCATAGGCATTTCACGTCGCATTCGATCGAGTCGAGCCTACAGTATCGAAGCTGTCGAAAAGGCAAACGCGAAAGCAGCAGAGAAGCGACGACGACGCATCTCTGGTGATCGCGTTGCGAAGCCCACCGATAATGGAGAGGTCAATGAGCTTGGTGAGCGCGACTACTCCGTCTTCAGCGAAGCGTCGACGCTAGTCGGCGAACAACATCATGTCAAGGACCATACCGACATGATGCACCGGCTCGCCCATCATGATTCTTTCGACTCACTTGTGGACCTGACGACTGCCGACCTCGAGAAGCTGAGAGATCCCTACTTTGACTCGAGGAACCTAGCATTGGAGCGCAGGAGGACTTCACTGGTGCATGAGAGAATGGTTGCGGAGCTACCTGAGGAGATCTGGCAACGAATCACCACTTTTCTTGACGAGATCGATGCTGCTAGTCTGGCGGTATCGACGAAGATCCTGGCAGACAAGGTGGGCAAGAAGCCGCTCGACATGCTCAATCTGCCTGAGAACCGCGCGCTACGCATCTCCTTTCTACTGCGGACGTTTGACGCAGGACTGCCGGACCACTTGCTTTGCTTCCAATGTGCAGCTTTTCATCGACGCCTAACGCCGATGAAGGAGTCACTGAAAGCAGACTATGTCGCGCATCCAGTCTACTCTTGTCCACTCGTCAGAGACTCGATGCTCCCCCGAACTCGACTCACACATCTGCGCGAGCTACCGTACAACTTCGTACAGCTCGCACTTCGCGCCGATACTCACGGAGCAAAGCATGGCATCCAGTGCGAGTCTCTCGAACGCCAATGGAAGTGTCGAGACTCGGGCTGGAAGCACCGAAGTCGCTACATCACACATGACGGTCATCTGCTGCTTCGCATTGTATCGCAATGCTGGGCACCGCCGAAGCTCACCGCTACCGAAGAGCGACATCTACTCTACGATCGAGAGGAGTACACGCCCTTCTTCTCCGTCTGCCACCACTGGAAAGATGGCGAACTCACTCAAATCTGCAAATGCGCCTTAAGTCACGTCCCGAGGCCGCCAGATTCGTACATCTCGCAGCTGAAGCGCGCTCCCAAGATCTCCATTGCGGCTGCACGACCGAACTTCATTGTCACGATGTGCGACTTCTGTCGCCCTGTGCGAAGGTGTCCCGAATGCCCGTCAGAGTACTTGATCGAGGTACAGATGTGCGAGGACAAGAATGATCCAATCAATACGTTCAAGCACGCGATTGTTGTGACGCGGTGGGCAGACTTGGGTAATGGGAGTAGTCCGTATACGAGCCCAGAGTGGGCTGCCATACATGGCCGGGACGCTGGTGAGGAGCATGCGGTGTACGAGAGCTTCTCGCAGATCGGCCGTAGGGCCGTCAGTGGTGTGTTCGAGAGTCGAGTCTCGGGGTGTATACCCGGGCAGAGGATGATCAGTCTGAACCCGAAGATGGTCAAGAAGGGCGAGGAGGGGAACGGGTGGTACTGAATGTTGGAACCAGCTCCAGATTGTGTTGATTCAGATAGCGTCTGCAGTATCAGCTTGTCAATTTGATGAGTGATCAGTAGGTCGCTCGTATCTCTGTTTGTGAAGCGGGCTTGGCACTTTGCTATGCAGGTGCACAGTCATCTTGCTGACTGATGGAGTCAGAGCGCCACGCGTTGAATCTAATGACGCCCATCCATTGAAAAAGCGGCAAATAACTTCCGTCGGTCGCATCGGCGCGGATAGCATCGCCATCTATGTGATGTAAGGTAAACACGCTTTGTTAACCTCGCGCCACTGGAGTAACTTGACGCAAGCTGAAAAATGAGCTGCATCCTTCCTTGTTGTCACCTTATCTCTACCTGACCTCACACCCCTCTCAAGCTAGAGCTTCAGCACTGCTCTCTCGCGTCAACGCCGTGAACGCCTGTGCAGAGATCTGATATCATGAACTCGGAGGATGCTGCTCGGCTCAGGGCCGAGCGTGATGCAAGTCCCTCTCGCTGGCGCGACTATGATCCCAGTGACAACCTCCGCGAGCGGTGGCTCGCGGAACATCCGGCATCAGTTCTAGTCGCGCCGCCAACTCCATCAGCCAATGCTACGACACAGGGAGAACCGACCCGGCAGGAGGAGGTCGAAGACGCGACTTTACGACCAAGCCGCGCCAGCCGGGCATCATCGGCGACCAGCTCGCTGAGCTCATTGACGACCATGAATACGCGGCGAGCTTCGCAAGCAGCCTCCATGTCTGCACAGCGAACGATGACCACTGGTACGAACATTGCTCGATTGGACACCGCTCACCGTGATCGGGCTGTCTTCGAATATCTAGAACGCCACCCAACCGCGATAGGACGCATCAATCAACATCGACTCCAGCACTCCTTGACCGTCGGCCAAACACGCAGCAGACCCGAAAAGGAACTCCCAGATTTTGGCGGCAACAAGCCGTACCCTCCTCTCCTACCAGACAGAGAGGAGTACGTCGTAGAATTCAGTGGTCACGATGATCCCAATCATCCTCAGAACTGGCCGACCAAGCAGAAGCTCATCATTTTTAGCGTGTTGGTGTTCAACTCGCTATCTGCGACATTCGCATCTTCGATCTTCTCCGCGGCTTCGATGTCAGTGGGCGCGCACTTCCACGTCGGCAACGAGGTTATCACGCTCGGAACCTCGCTGTTCGTGTTGGGTTATGCATTCGGGCCCATTGCATGGGCACCCTTCTCTGAATTGTATGGTCGGAGACTGCCCGTCATTCTAGCCGCGTCCATGTTTGGGATCTTCGAGATTGGTGTGTCTGTGGCCAAAGATCTACAGACTGTGCTGATCTGTCGATTCTTTGCCGGACTCTTCGGATCGTGCGCGTTGACAATCGTGCCGGCTGTGTTCGCAGACATGTTCAATAACAAGGTTAGTCTTGTACAGGCTTGTGCTGATGTGCTGAAGTCATGCTAATAGATCGCAGTACAGAGGTCTCGCCGTTGCGGCCTTCTCCGCTACTATCTTCAACGGCCCACTTTTGGGCCCATTGGTCGGTGGCTTCATCACGAAGAGCTACCTGGGCTGGCGCTGGACACAGTACATCCCCGCAATCATGGGCTTCACCGCTGCGATCCTTGCATTCTTCTTCCAGAAGGAGAGTTATCCCCCAATCATCCTGGTTGAGAAAGCGTCTGAGCTTCGACGCTTGACTCGTAATTGGGGCATCCATGCAAAGCAGGATGAAGTCGAAGTTGACTTCAAGGAATTGATTCAAAAGAATGTCAGCCGACCATTGCGCATCCTATTCCTCGAACCGATTGTTCTACTGGTCACGATCTATGTAAGTGACCATCTCATGCGAGAACATGCAGTGATGCTAACGAACGCTGCAGATGTCTTTCCTTTACGGCATCCTCTATCTGTCCTTCACGGCATACGCCCTCATCTGGGGCCGTGTCTACGGCTTCAGTCCCGGAGTTTCTGGCTTGCCGTACTTCGCTCTGATCGTAGGCGTGTTCATTGGCTTCGCCGCGTTTCTCCTCGAAAATCCAGGTTACGTCAAGAAATTGGAAGCGAATGAGAACGTTCCGGTGCCTGAATGGCGATTGCTTTTACCAATGATTGGAGGCGTCTCTTTCGCAGTTGGTCTTTTCTGGCTCGCCTGGACGGGCTATCAAGGCACGATTCATTGGATTGTTCCGACGCTATCTGGTGTGCTGATCGGATTCGGCATCTACACAGTCTTCCTGCAGCTGCTGAACTACATCATCGATAGCTATCTGATGTTCGCTGCCTCTGCAATCGCAGCGAACACGCTCCTGCGCTCTCTGTTCGGTGCAATCTTCCCACTGTTCGCCACATACATGTTTGAGGGTATCGGCATCAATTGGGGTCTTACCCTTCTCGGCTGCGTCTCCGTGCTGCTGATCCCCATGCCCTTCATCTTCTACTTCTTTGGCAAGCGGATCCGAGCAAAGTCAAAGTTCGCGCCTGCGCCGGATCTCGCACTCGACAAGAAGCGGCGCGAGGCAGAGGCTGGTGGCGAGAATGGCTCAAGCTCGCAAGAGGACGGCAGCGGTGGGGAGAAGAAGGACGCCTAGACATCGCCACTGTCAGGGATCAAGCACACGGGCAGTACGCGAGTGATACCACGCGAGTGCCAGTAGCAATGGTATAACGTCACCCCTGGATCAACGAGCGAACATATCAGCCGGGCTAGCACGAGTACCGACCATCCAATTGATTGCAGCAGTACTTGCTCCACGCGACTAAGTCTTCTTCCGCCCCAAGCCAACCAGTGCCACGCCCAGCAACTTTCCGGATTGCTCAGCACTCGACTTCTTCACGCTCGCAGCGATCATCTGCTCCAATTCCTCTTTTTCTGCCTCCGACAGATTGTTAGTCAAAACCTTCATCATCGGAATCTCGTACAGCAACATCTTCGTAAGCACGCCAACATCCTCGAACGGCATCTCAACAGTCACTTCCTTCGATCGAACGTCCTCGAACCCTGCTTCCTCGAGCTCTTTCCTTACGCCTTCGACACTGGCCCACGCTTCAGGCATCTTTGGCATTGTCACATCGGGTTTGAACTCGCCGAAAACGTTCATGGCGTCGAGCCACTGGCTGCCTTTCCAGGACGTGCAGCCTAGGACACCGCCAGGTTTCAGTATCCTGAGGGTCTCGGAGAGGCATTTCTGCGGGTCTGGCGTCATGAAGTAGACCCAACCAGCTGTCACATGGCTTTGCGATTCGTCTGGTACGCCTTGCATGTCCATGGCGTTCAGTACCTTTGTCTCGACTCGCTTCCAAGTCTCGTTGCCGGCTTCGATGCCTCGAGCTTTGGTAGCGTTGACTTCGTCGACCATGCCTTGGCTGAAGTCCGCAGCAAGCAGAGTCGTGGAGTCCGGTATCTCCGCGCCATGGCTGTCGATGATCGCGGAGATGATGGGTCCTGGGCCGCAGCCATTGTCAAGGATACCTGTCGCCTGAGAGAAGGGCAGGAAAGCATTGGTACTGGCTAGCAGTTCCTTGGTAGCCTGCGTGCTGGGGCCGGTAGAGAAGCGCTTGTAGTTGCGGGCGATGGCGTCCCAGTCGGAACCTTTGGCTGTTTGGAAGATGGGTCAGAGTATGCTCAACGGGGAAAGGGAGGCGGGTCAAGCTTACTGTCCTGCAACTTTGGGCTTGTGATGGACATATTGGGTTTTGTGTAGTTGGCTGGGGATTGGGCTACGTGGTGGGAGATCAGGGCGGCACGGCGAGTCGCTGCTAGAGCCTTGGATATCGGAGACGATATGATGACTGATAGTTCGAGCATTGATCGAGAAAAGGTTGTTAGCAACATGGCGTGGAACTTCAAATGCGGATCACATTATATGTCTAGAGTAGTCAGACCAACGTGGCTCGCGTATATTCAATGTTATGCGAATCCTCCGTCGGAGACTTTTGCTCGGCGAGTTTTTGTCAGAGTCTCTAACATCGGCCGAGAAGCGCACAATGTGGCTGTAGTTGACGTCGAATTTCTTATCCTTCGGTCGCAACAGGAAGCCGAATATCTGCTCGCTAGCTGTAGCATGTGTTCGTGAAATGGAGCTTTCGTGCACTACAGTTCAGCCGACGTAACGCCATTCGTACATGCAAGCATGTCTAATCAAGACCAACATGCCGTAACCGATCATATATGCTCCCACAGCATACTCCCCCATATTCATCATGCTGAGCACTCATACATCCTCCCAAGAAAAACGCCTTTGAACGCCAGCAATACCATCTAGTCAGCCTTCCCTAGCCACGTTCACCATATAACAAAGTCGCGAAACCCCTCTAGCTCAGTCTCAGTCTCAACTTCGCAGCTCAGCACAAGCGGCGAATAGACATAGTTCGCCACATCGCCGTCCCTGGGTGCGATACCCGATGCCCCCATCGCTGCTCCAACGAACCCCAGTAGCGCCTCGGTCGAAGCCCGCGAAGGAAGATACACTGATGTTGACATGACGCTCGGTGATCCAGATCTCGGACCAGGAGTCATGGAGCCAGCGGGAGAATTGCACGGCATTTGTGGCCAAGCTATAGTACGGCGAGCGAGGGAGAGGCGGATGGAGTGCTGACTATGGTGACCGAGGTCTCCGATCTCATGCTCTACCGGGTGATGAGCTTCCACGCCTTGCTGGTCAGAGATTGAATCGCTGTCGGAGGGCGAGTAAGTGCGGTGCAGTGGGAACGGTCGAGATTGAATCCCGTTGTCGTCCAGGTGGCGTGGAGTCGGGGACCGGCCGCGAATAGGCATCGCAGAGCGGGATCTGGCCTTGTGGTCGCTATCCTCACCACGGCTCTGGCAGCATGCGCATCCTTTACGGCAGCGGCAGACGACTTTGTTGAGCTGAGGGCAGCGATTGCAGTCGGTCTGTGTTGCCTTCTCGACTCGAGGCTCGTTATGGAATTCATCCGGGTCTGGCTGCGGCATGCCCATAATGAGCTGATGTGATTGCGAAAGGAGCTGCTAGTAGTCCGCTTCGAGAGAAAGGGGGAAGAAATGCTGAAGTAGTACAAGTAGAGGATAGAAGCGCTCCGAACGCAACACAGTGCTACCACCCTTGGTTTTGGGTCAATGTCAAGAAGTGTAAGAAATTGCAAAGGGAGAAGGAGGAATTGGAGAGATAGCACCTGGAGAAGGGGAAGGTCTTAATATTCTCACGATCCCCCACCCCGCCGTCAGCTCCATCATCAAAGTCGCGCGTGGTACTCATATCCAAGCACATCATCGCGACCACCCCACATGTCTCCTGCCATACCGGTGCGCCTTCATGCGCCCCAGATTGCCGGCCGTTGTGCAACGCAGGCTGCAGGCTCTCCGGGAGGGTCGCGCTGCAATGTCATAGGTCCTTGCATTACCCTCAGGCACCAATCTCCATCGTATTTCCCCGAAAGACCTCATAGGCGTGGGATGTTGCAGATGATTTGCGGGGATGCAGCTCGAGCTACTGCCGCCGATGCAGCATCTCGCATGAACGGACAATGCGTTGTGAGGTCAGTAAAGGTAGGGCTACAGCCTTACCATCTCTTAAGCCGCGCGGTTGCCCCGACTGCAATTCGTAGAAGACTGCCCGAGCAGTGTGATTTATGCGGACATATGGGACTGTAGGGTCTGATGAAGGCAGTCAAGGGTGCGCAATAAAGTCGCTGACCTGCACGATGTTTGGTGATGCGAGAGGGGAAGTAATGGCTGTGAACTGGGCTGTGATGAGTAAGCCGCATAGGCTCGGCCTAGCGAGCTATGGACGTGCCACAGGATATGAATTGAGTGATGGCATGGTGTCAGTGTATCACAAGCAACGGTAAGGAGATAGGGTACAGGCGGCAGTCTTGAGAACAGAGATCTGCACCGTCGAGTGAGTGAGGACTGCTTGCATCACCTCGGAGCAAACGGAGAAGCCGATGGAAAGGATGATTGTGCTTGCGCTCATACACTTGCATTGCATCTATGCTGTAGCTACTATCATCGATGATGCAGCCTCCCGTCCTCAACGCCCATAGCATCGTACACTTCCCCATCTCGCATCTAGTTGTACTGCGCATAAGCCGCCGTGCTATTGAACTTCATTCCTCCCCTAATGACCTTCTCCACCGCGCTCAAGAAGTCCTTCTCACTTGCAACCTTCCTCCTTGCGCGAATGGCGAACATGCCCGCCTCTGTAGCCACACTTCTCAGCTCTGCACCCGTGCTGTTGGGACATAATCTCGAGATGAGCTCCCACCGAATGTCTCGCTCGACGCTCATGCTCTTGGCGTGAATCCTTAGGATGTTTGCCCGTCCTTCCATGTCTGGTAACGAGAACTCGATCTTCCTGTCGATACGTCCCGGTCGCATGAGTGCCGGGTCGAGGGTAGATGGCCTGTTTGTAGCGAACATGACTTTGATGTTTCCTCTGCTGTCGAAGCCGTCGAGTTGTGTGATGAGTTCCAGCATAGTGCGCTGCACTTCGTTGTCGCCTCCCGCTCCATCGTCGAAGCGCGCGCCACCTACTGCATCAATCTCGTCGAAGAAGATGATACAGGCTTTCTTCGTCCGTGCCATCTCGAAGAGCTCTCGCACCATGCGCGCACCTTCGCCGACATATTTCTGTACCAATTCAGAGCCGATGACTCGGATGAATGTGGCGTCTGTCCTGTTCGCCACAGCTCTTGCGCACAGCGTCTTGCCCGTTCCTGGTGGTCCATACAGCAGCGCGCCCTTGGGCGGATCTATGCCGAGATGTACGAACCGCTCTGGCGAAAGCAACGGCATCTCAACAACCTCCCTCAACTTCTCAATCTGATCCTTGCAACCCCCCACATCCCCATAAGTAACATCCGGCTTATCCTCCACCGTCATCATAGTAACACTCGGATCGATCTTGGGCGGTAGCGGCAGCATAATCTGATACTTGGTTCGATCCACACCGACCCTCATTCCCTCCTCAATGTCCGTCGGGCTGACCCGCTCGCCCAGGTTGACGACAAACTTCGCGATCTGCTTGACATTGATAATGTACTTGCTCTTCTCGTGGTCCTTCTCGTCCTGGATGATTTTCGTGCATCGCGCGACTTGCAGCGGTTGCTCTTCGGACATGCGTTGGCGGTCGGCGGCGACATCCCAGAGATGGGGTGGTGCGAGGCCGGTGTCGGACTCTTTGACGCCGATCTTCTCGTTTACTGAGGTTTGTTTGTCTTTGATCTTCTTCTCGAGGTCTTTGAGGGCTGTGGCGTAGGGGGCGAGGTTGTAGGTTTTGAGGACTTGGATGTCCCTGATGCTGGGTTAGCTTGCTGTGATTAGCATGGCGGAGGTGATCAAGGCACGTACTCATTTGTCAGGGGTGTGATCTTCTTCTCGTCTGGCTCATCGTCGGCGAACTTCTTCTGGTACTTCTCCCAGTTCTGGCCAGTTGCGGAAGGCATCGCGGCCACGCCTCACTGTTTGCGCCCTCTGTGGGATGTCGATGAATGCCTATGTGGAGTTGTTGGATGGGATAGGAGGTATGGGGAGATCGCAGGCAGCAGTGAGATCGCGGTGGCTATGAGCGGAGGGCGAGTGGGTGGCGACGTGGGTATATGGCGGTGATGGGGTATGGCAGTGAGTATACACGCGATCGAGCTGCAGGCGGCGGAGGTGACGAGCGATGCGTGCATATCCGGCCCAAAGTTTGGCCGGCGCCGAAGCTCGAGAAATCGCGTCTCGCGTCAAGATAGCTAAGTAATGAAAAGTGTACGGGGACGCATACAAGACTGCAGCTACATACCATCGTGAACGCCGCCCTAAACAATTCTGATCTGAACACAGCATCTGGGTCGCTCATACAACATACACAATCATGGCGCAAGGTCCCACCGGCGCAGGCAACAATGCCTTCAAAGACAAGGAAAAGCCACAGGCAGTACGAACAGCCAACATCACAGCCGCAAGAGCCGTTGCAGATGCCATAAGAACCTCGCTCGGACCGCGAGGAATGGACAAGATGATACAGACTGGCAAGGGCGAGACGATCATCACGAACGACGGTAACACAATGCTGAAAGACATGGCCGTGATGCACCCAGCAGCAAAGATGTTGGTCGATCTGGCAAACGCACAGGATATTGAAGCTGGAGACGGGACGACGAGTGTGGTGGTGATCTGTGGTTCATTACTCGGTGCCTCGGAGCGATTGTTGGCAAAGGGCATACACCCCACAATCATCAGCGAGAGCTTCCAGCGAGCAGCCGCAGAGGCTGTCAAAACACTGGAGAAGATCTCGATACCGATCAACCTGAACGATCGGGCAACGCTACTCAAAGCCGCCTCCACATCCCTCTCCTCCAAGATCGTGTCACAGGAGCCCAAGCTGGCGCCCATGGCAGTGGACGCAGTGATGCGCTCGATCAACCCGACCAACGCACAAAACGTCGACCTCCGCAACATTCGTATCCTGAAGCGGCCCGGCGGCGTCATAGACGACAGCGAGATGATCGACGGTGTAGTGCTGAATCAACAAGTGCTGAAGTCCGCCGGTGGACCAACGCGGATAGAGAAGGCGAAGATCGCGCTCATTCAGTTCCAACTCAGCCCACCGAAACCGGATATGGAGAATCAGATTGTCGTGAATGATTACCGCCAGATGGACAAGATCTTGAAAGAGGAGCGAACCTATCTGCTAAACATGGTGAAGAAGATCAAGAAGGCGAAGTGCAACGTGCTGCTCATTCAGAAAAGCATCTTGCGGGATGCTGTGAATGACTTGTCTCTGCATTTCTTGTACAAGCTGGGCATAATGTGTATCAAAGACATCGAGCGGGATGAGGTCGAGTTCCTCTGTAAGTCCACCGGCTGCAAACCGATAGCAGACATCGACTCCTTCACAGAGGACAAACTCGGATCCGCTGAGCTAGTCGAGGAAACGTCCTCTCTAGGCTCTCGAATCGTCAGAATCACAGGCGTGAAACACAGCGCCCCCTCCGCTGCTCGCACAGTCTCCATCATCGCCCGCGGCGCCAACCCCCTCATTTTAGACGAGGCAGAGCGCAGTCTCCACGACGCAATGTGCGTTATTCGCTGCTTGGTCAAGAAACGCGCTCTCCTCCCCGGAGGCGGCGCGCCCGAAATGGCAGTCTCCGCACACCTCAACTCCGTCGCTACAACAGCGAGCTATCCGGACAGCATCTGCTGGAAAGCTTTTGCCGACGCTCTCGAAGTCGTGCCTGTCACGCTGGTCGAGAACGCAGGGCTGAACAGCATCAAAGTCGTCACGGAGCTGAGGGCGAGACATGCGAAGGGCGAGACGAATGTGGGTGTTAGTATCAAGCGGGGTGGTGTAGGTGTTATGGGTGCGGAGGGTAAGGAGGCTGCTGGAGGAGAGGGCGTGATGCAGCCGTTGCTTGTTAGCACAAGTGCGATCGAGCTGGCGAGCGAGACTGTCAAGATGATATTGAGGATCGACGATATCGCTCTGTCGAGATGATGAGGGTACGGAACATTGAGGCGAGAACGGCATTGTACGAAATTGAGATCGCGAACGCGAGGCCTGACGAAGACGCAACGAAAACTCATCGAATAGACCTCAACCATGGCCGGCGCTCAATGAAGTTGCATGCTAGTCTTGGCAGATGGGTCCAGATGCACACATCGGACTTCAAGTCCAGCCGCATATCTGCTCTGAGGTGGACATCCGGCTGCCCTGCATGTCATGCCGGCAGTAACGCGCTAGCATCATCGTGCGTTATGCTCACAATATATATACACGTAGCATGCCCTGAGAAGCACAGGCACAATCCTAGGTTCTCACTTGCTTTCCTTTTTGGTAGCCATATGCCAACGTTATATTTGTTGTGACTTTTCGGACATCAAGATGGCGGCGCAGGATGCGCTCTGTGACACCCTTCGCAAGACGGCGGAAGCGTGGGTGCTAGCTACTCTACCAAAGACACCAGGGACGAATGAAGTAGACTACGATCGCATTCTATCACTACTTACACCTGATGCCGAAATCTCATGGTATGTCTCCGCTCCCGTTCCCCAATATTCTCGCCTCTCCACAGCGTTTGGCCACATCGGCCAACAAGCCAGCGTGGCTCTGACACCCCAAGCACAGGGGCCACTCCCTGTTCGTCTCTCAAACACCCCCCCTCCGCGGCACAAAGACACCAGACGGCTTCCTGGAGCACATGAAGTCCATGGCCCCGCGGCTAGGCACATGGCAGATAGCGATCGCAGATATCTGCGTCGACACTGCGAAGCGGAGTGCTGTTGTGCGAGCGGACTTTGACATGCAGGCTGAAGTCGATGGCGAAGTTGTGAGGAACGAGATCTTGTTCTGGGTGAAGCTTGATGAGAGCGGGACCAAGGTGAAGGCTACTACTGAGTTTGTGGATCCGGTTGCCAGTGGGAAGCTGAGGGAGTTGATTATGGCGAAAGCCACGAACGCTGGAGGCGGGGCTGGGCAAGCGTCGTAGTGATGTTCTCTGCAGAAGCTGTTCGCCTCATGCTCAGAATTTGGAGATTGTGCAATTAGTTTGTCGAACGACGATTTTGCCACCTTATGAGAGATCCCTCAACCATGCGCAGGCACTCAGACCCTCGAAGCAAACGCAGTAGAGGGTTTTGCCGAAGTATGACGTCTTGCACGCGTCCATTTAACCTCCTAGCCTGACTCTCTCGCTGATGTGGATCAGCTGTCGTGTGTCATGAGCCGACGTGTGCGAGCATTGGCCAAGATCTCAACACCCGCGAAGTATTTCGCTCTTACAGCGCTCGCACAAACTCTTGGCACCTCCCCTTCATGCTGTGCTGGTATTACCAAGACGCATAGGTACATAGCACCATGAACAGTGCTGCCACGTGTCCCATGATGACCCAGCCGCCATACGATGTAGGCGAGCTAACATAGTCGAAGGTCACGGGTACGAAAGCCCGGTCCAGGTGCAGCCACATGTTGACGTTGACGGAGCATTTGCAGTCGCTGTATATTCAAGCAGCTGACATGATCGGCTCTCCTAGAGCGACGAGGAGCGAGATGAGGCATGCGATGAGGTAGAGTGGCAAGAGCGAGGCGTAGTAAGCCACATGGACAGCATATTTGACGTCGAACCAGAGTCGATCTCTGCAAAGATGGTTTGCTGGGGCTGCAGGCGAAGCAGTGCGAGGTTTATGAGATGCTGATGTATGTCGCTTGAGCTCATGTAGGAATATGACCAGGATCTGGCTGCCAGCATAGCAGGCAAGCGTCAAGGACAAGCAGCTAAAGACCTTCGGCGCAGTTTGGTAGGTCAGATACGCGCCCGCGATCGATGGTAGTGTGGTCAAAGTGAGGGCCGAAGATATGATAGCGAACAGGTATTGCCACACGCCTATCCTCAGATCCTGGCAGATTGTTCTGAGCATGGCATGCTCTTGCTTGTCTCGGCATGGTGTCCCACTGGGCTGCCCGGATACATTGTTATCGCAATGATGCGTGATCTGATCCAGCCGGATCTGCTTACTTGAATCTCGACTCCAGATCGACACAGGCTGATATCGAGAGGTGTAGACACTCGGTAGAGCTGCCCTTGTCTCTGGGAAAAGGGAGCCTCGCACCAAAGAAGAGGCTGTGCTCGGATTGTTGTTGGATAGGAGGCAGCCGCTTACAATGACCACGTGCACGACGATCATCCACTTGACGCCGAACGTAAGAACAAGAGGCGCATCGGCGGATGGAGGAGCGTCCTCGAGATCGAGCCTCGCGTACACAAAGCCGACAATGCAGAAAAGTACGGGATACCCTACAATCGTCGCCCACTCTGTCTGCGCGTTCAAAAGGTCTAAGAGCTTCTGTGGCTGATGGTCGCGATCGAGGTGGTCGATAGCTTCGGATAACTCGAAGAGTGGCTCGACCGAGCTGTCATCCGATCCTGAAGGTGGGCAATGTGGTCCGGTGTCACTGCCGATTTGCTGTCTAAGGTTACCGCTTTTGATAGCCAGTGACAGTCGTACTCTCGAGGTAGAGCTGAAATTGCTGTATTTTCTTGAGCTCAAAACAGAGAAAACATTGATATCCAGTATCGTCTCGGTCAATGCAGATATCATCAGGGGACCGGCTGTAGCAATGATGAAGGCCACCCATAGTGCTAGATCGATTATCCTCAGCAGCAATAGCAGTGGGCTGGTGACGAATGACAAGCGACCTTGGCCGAGGGTCCAAGTGGGTACGAACAATCGGCGGCGCGGGATCCCCATGCTGAAATTGATCGACGGTAACAGAAATTGGGCAAGCGGAGCCATCCAGGCTGTCGAATCTCCGCGATCCGATGAGCTACCACCTTCGCAAGTCGCTGCACAGATCTCGTACGGAATAAATACTTGCACTGCGGGCGTCGTTGCGTTGACAAAGTGCCAATCGCACGCCGAGTATGGAACATCCAGACGGACGTGATGCTGGTCGAACAGGTTACGTGCAGCGTCTACTTTCTCACAGCAAGCGATCGTGTCCAGTATGGAGTCGACAGCGCGGAAGAGAAACGCGAAGAGCATAAGCAGAACATAAGGCTTCGGCATTTTCCATTCCTGCAATCGAAGCTAGTAGTGTGTGCGTACATTGAGTCGCTCGGCGTTGCGAGGCGTGATGTATTTGTACACTGCGCACATCGACTGCGGTCTGCCCTTGTTTTACGGTGAGACGAAGGTGCTGTTTCAAATTATTGGAGTCGCGCATACTTGCTTATCAGCACCGTTGCCAAGAGTGAAAGGTCAGGATCGCGACGAGGCTGCGCCACAAGCGAGGCAACTCAAGCCAAGCTTCGGGCGTGTGTGATGTGACTTGCAGGCTTCCAGTCACCTTCGTATGACCGCGTGGAATCCCGATAGTTCCCTCGTAGAGATCGATTCCGGGCGTCGCACAGACCGACTTTCAGTAGTAGCTGCCACTCGTTGTGCTCCGCCCATACTCATCGGCGGATTCCGGGAACGCGCCGACCGGCTCACTCCGCGCTGCAGCATAGCCATCCTCGTCACCGCTATCGTCTTCGTCGCCCTTGAAAGCCCGATCATTAGGCTGCACAGGGGCTCGCATCTGCCACAAGGTCGTTTCATCCATTGTCGGCGGAGTCCAGACCTGCGGTGTGTGATACTCACGTGCACTTGGGAGTTGCCTGAGGAGTGGCTCATAGTCGGGTACGACTTGCACGTTGATCGTGCTATTCTCGCGATCCCACTTTGCGTGTAGCATTTCAACGACACGGGCCTCTTCGAGCCTTCCAGCATCTAGGCCCCAGTCAGTGCTGCTTGTCGATGCAACTTTGCGGTCCTCGCGCTTTTCCTGCCAAGCGTGTCTGAGACCTTTCAAACCTTTGCGCGCGGTCTCCCCTGACGCCAGTGGCGGCAGACCGAGCTCAGATCGAGCCCCTGCGATGTATGCAAGTGCTTCACCTGTCTTTGCGGAAAGCTCCGAATTAATTGCCAGAAACCTGATCGCTTTCGCTCGCGCTGTGCGACGAAGATCGTTCGCAAACCTGACCAGATCTTCGTCCACTTTCACACCGGCACTGCGCGCGAGAAGTGCATGAGCTGCTCCTGCATGCTCAGCAGCTGCGAGACAAATCCCTGCAAAGAGCCGGGCCCGCACGGGAGGCATCTCAGGCGACTTGAACATCCAGTCGGTGTTGCTCTCATTGCGAACGTCCGCCACTGCTGCTGCGTAAGGATCATCTTTCAAGACGACGATGAGAGTGGCCTCGGCGAGTTCCAAAGATGCCAATGCCGATATCGTCGAGGCCTGTACGTCAACCAGCGCATCCTTAGCAGCCGAGATAGATGGGACAGTAAGCAAGTATCGATGAACACTGTTTGCTTGCAGCAACTGCTTCATAGCAGCTCCTATTGCGGCAGTCCGCTGTGCAGCAGAGGGCGAAGACAAGCCATGCAAGGCACGTAGCTCTGAACGCGCCTGTAGGACATATATGTACGCCAGTGAAGACAACACGAACGCGATCTCGTGGTGCAGACCTGTGACTCGAGGGCGTGGAGGCTCACGCCCTGGCAGTGTGGTGGAGATAGTCGATCGCCATTCCACAGCCAATGGCTTGACGACGTCGACTTCGATCTGTTCACCATCTACATCGAGACAGCCAGCGCCAGAGGCCAGCGCGAGAAGGTACGGAACGTATGAAAGTAGTGCATCTTGCACAATCGACAGATGCGCAGGCCTGTCTCGCGGAGACAGGCGTTTGTGTTTCTTCAGGGCATCTCTGACAATGCTCCGCTTCGTCGTCGCCGTCAACGGCAGCGATGGGTGCGAAGTGCTTGTGACGAAGTCCGAGAGCAGCACTGAGCTTGTTGTGGGTAAAGCGAAAGGAAAGGGCATGGTTGTAGAAGGGCACTGGCGCGGTGGGGTGGCGGAGATGAATGGGGTGGAAGTGAGCCGGACGGACTTTCTGCCGCCATGGTTCGATTTAGTTTGACAGCTTGGCGGTTCAAGTTGTGAAGGTCGACCTCACCCAATGGTTCATGTAGACAACAGGCATACCTCGTCTATTTGGCTTCATAGTGCGGCGCATACGGCTCCTTTGGTCTCCTCAATAGCCTCTCCGTAGAGATCACTGGGCGGAAAGCCCTCGGCCTCCAGCTCACACCTCCAATTCGAACCTCCTCATCGCGAAGCCATGGCGGAGAAGCAAGCCCCAGTCCAGTCGCTAGGCCATGTCGTGGTCACTGGCGGCACAGGTTTCCTCGGTCACAACATCGTCTCCCTCCTCCAGTCTCGTGGCGCCTGCTCGAAGATCACCGCCCTAGACGTCAGGCCCGCAGCGAAGACCGTCGAGGGGGTTGAGTACGCCTTCGCCGACATCACAGACCCGGAGGCAATGCTCAACCTCTTCCAAAAGATCAAGCCAGACGCCATTATCCATACTGCTAGCCCGAATGCCCACCACATCGACGAGTTGCTCTACAAGGTGAATGTAGACGGCACGAAAGCTCTTGTCAGAGCAGCGCAGCAGACGGGAGTGAAGGCATTCGTGTACACGAGCTCGGCAAGCATAATTCACGACACGCGGTCAGACCTCATCAACGCCGACGAGTCCTACCCGATCATCATGGGGAAGGATCAACCCCAGTACTACACCACCACAAAAGCCCAAGCCGAACTCCACGTCATTGCCTCAAACCGCACAGCCTCGCATCCCAACTTCCTCACCTGTGCCATTCGGCCAGCAGCATTGTTCGGCCCAGGTGACGTGCAAGCCCTCCCACCAATGCTGGCATCCTACTACCGCGGCCAGGCGAAGTTCATGCTCGGCGACAATGAGAACCTCTTCGACTGGACGGAGATCACAAACGTAGCGCATGCACATCATCTGGCTCTTGCTGCTCTCTTGGCAACGTATGAGCGGCTCGCGAGTGGAAAGACCGTGCCTCTCGATAATGAGAGGGTGGATGGAGAAGCCTTCCTCATCACCAACGACTCACCCGTGTACTTCTTCGACTTTCCGCGGAAAGCCTACGCTGAGCTTGGAGATCGCACACCCTCTGCATCAGTATGGCACATCAACCACGATCTTGCGTTGACGTTGGCGTTCTTGTTGGAGTGGATCTTCTGGCTGTTGAAGAGGGGTTCACCGACATTGACGAGACAGCGAGTACAGTATGCTGTGATGACGCGATACTTCTGTATTGACAAAGCGAAGAAGAGGCTTGGGTATAAGCCGGTGGTTAGTATGGACGAGGGCGTAAAGAGGGCGGTGCGAGACGCGCTGTATAGAGGCATTGTTCCAGGGCAGGACGAAAAGTACAAAGGGAACGAAGAGATCTTGAGGTGTGGGATAGCAGGGTCGAAAGTGTAGCTTACGATAGAGTATACAGTTGCGAATGTCGTGTACATGGCGTGTGTCCTTCCCTGTTACGGTTAGCACGCAGCCTCCCGCATCATTCATTCCCACCACTCTTCTAATCAACGATGACCATGTACGCGGCGTTGTTTGGCTAGTGTGCCGGTTGCACAGTATGTAACGGTAGTGACGGTTTACGGACCAGGGTACCCGATACTACCTAGGTATGAGCGCATTATCTGCTATGCCTCCGTCATGAAGCAATTGATAGCGCAGTTGACAGCCTTCTGAATCACGTTCTGCTGTAGCACTGCGAATGACTTGAGACCAGTATTACCTGATGGTCCGCCCCGCCTGAACAAGGGGACTATCTCGCTGGCAGGCGATGCTACCGCTCGCTTCTTATGGGTGTACCATTGCCTCAAAGTCCACATGCCACCAAAGCAAACCGGCTTCGAAGACGAAACGTGCTGTCATGTAGAGGACTGGCTGACCTGCGACGCAGAGTGTCTGCCGAATATCGGCACGTACGACCATCGTGGCCTCAAGTTCTGCGTAGAGAGGAGACCAGCTGTCCCCCTTATACCCAGCGAAACGCCGTAGCGCTATGGCATGAGTCCCATCGGCAGTACCGACCCAAAGCATGGGAGGCGTCGTGACGCGTTCCATTTTAAGCTTGATGACTGTGACTTCTTTGATGTCCACATCCGTGGCTTGCTCGAGGAGGAGTAACACATTACAGTCGCCATTCTCATCAATAGATTCATCAGAGAAGAGGTTGTCGCCTCTAAGGTATGTGCACCCATCAGGTTCAATGAAGCGCCACGCGCCTGCACTAGTTGGCCACCGCCACGCTACCAGGAAGCTGGATACTGTCGCGATTGAGATGCCGTCATGCTTCACAGGCGGCCACATGAATGGCCTGCGAGCCAGGACGAGGTCCTCCGGAACGAATTCCGGGAATTGGCCAAGGCCGACGCCATGAGTGCCTGGCAGTCTGTCGTACACATCCAGACGTCGATGGTGTGCATTAAGCTGCTCGAAAGTGGTGATGCGCGGCCGCCGGCGTAGTCGAAGCGCGACTCGCCAGGTTGTACTATCCTGGAAGGAACAATTCAGCATTGCCAGTACGCAATGCGAGTGGGCATTGTCGTTGAGATTTGCTTGCTCTTGCAAGTTCACATCTAGATCATCCTCATTCCTCAAAGACAACGTCAATCGTAAACCCTGCCTCGTTAAGTCGAAATCGCTGTACAGCGGATCAGGGAAGCTCAGGACATTATATGCCAGGCCGAATGAGTCAGGGCGCAATGCGAACAGATTTAACGACTTGGTAGACGATAAGAGGACAGAATGATCTATCTTCTCTGATTCGAAAGATCTGATGATTTCTTCTTGCAGTCTCAAGAACGCCTTCCTGCCTTCGCCGTACAGTAGGGGCATGGTAACGCCAAAGAGACCGAGCAAGGCATAAGCTTCATCCTCAGCCCTCGAGGTTTTACGTACGCTAGCCCACGACATTCTCTGCGCTACCGACGCCGACGTGACCAAATCACGGTCCTGTAGGATCTCCTCTGGTATTCTAGTGATTTGGAAGAGTTCGGACCGAAGGTCTGTTTTTGAGCCGAGCATCGACCACGAAGCATCATAGAGGTGGACATGGGCCGGAGCCAGTAGCTCCTGCAATGTCCAGCCTCGCGTAAACCATCGGCTTCGCGGTAGTAGCCGTCTGAGGTCCTGGCATGTTTCCTTTCGCCGGCCAGAGTCATATGTCAAGGTTGACGCATCTATGTCATCCATATACACGTAGCAAATTTGCGAGTTGCCATACCAGCGGTACATCGAATTAATGGCCTCTGAGAGCTCTGCACTGCTTCTTTTGTCGATGCAACAGGTGTCGATCCAGATGTACTGGAGCTTATCGACGAGCGCTTGCTTACAGGCGAAGTACCCGGTCATGCTTTTAGCCTTTCGCTCGTGGATATCGTCGAACAGTACCTCATCCTCTCCCCAAGTATGCGAGAGGATGGCATATCTATCGTGCTTTGAAAGATTTGCGAACTCCAGTTTTCTGCTTGTGGTATTTAGTAGCCACATCCTGGATCGATGTTGAAAGAGCTCTTCGCAGGCAAATCATGCACAGACAGCCTCCTATGGACATGGTAGCACACAAGGAGAAGCACCGAGAGATGGTCTGCGTGTTGCCGTCGCTGGAGCCAGCGTAGACAGTGGAAGGAATCCGACTGTGAAAGGCGCACCTTGCCTATATGTATACTTGGCTCTCGCTGTTACCACGACATGAGGGCGTGGCTGTGTTGAGCTTCGTGACGCAAACCTGCATGGAGGTTGCCTTCATCGTGATACGCGCAACACACGCGCACCCAGTCTTTGAGGCAGTCGTCGTGTGAGATTGCACATCGTGTCAACGTTGACCGATTGTGTGACAACGAGTCTGTAGAGTCTATACAGGACGAAAGGGATGCGCTCTCAGCTCGGACCAGGTAGAGTCGAGAGCAATAACGAACAGCGATCATGAATGAGGCAATGAACTCAAATCGCACCATGGATTTCCCCGGTAGGCACCACACGAGACCACACCCCGTGAATCGAGCGCAGTCGAGCCTAAACGACGTCAAACCCGCGCGCTCCCATACTGATCCTCCGACCGCCATGAAACCCATGCCATCCGCGACCTCGTCGAGCAAGCGCGAGCATGCCAATAGCCTGCGCAACAGAGTCCTTCCAGGCACTCATCAATCGCACACCCACAAGCCTCATCGTTCTGTCCGGCATGCAGCGCGCGATACAGTGCAGTCAGCCATCGAGCTCAAGCCACCAACAAGCTTCGACAACATCCTTCGGAGGGATAGGAAGCGAAGTCCCGAGCCTAGCAGTCGAAGCGGAAGCGGTAATGTCACACAACATGGACAGCAGGCCTGGGATATGGCGCAAGCGCCAGCAGAGGCTGAGCGGAAGCGGGTCAAGCCCGAAGACGTACTTCGTGCAAAACAAGCGAATGCCAAACGGCAAGATGAGCTACGATGCTCACTGGCCAAAGTAGAAGAGCTGGGCATGCGAAGCACAAGGGAGCTTGACGACACATACTACTCTATACTGGAAAAGGCTGAGGTGATGCGGAATACGATCAACGAGATGCAGCGGCTTGCCGAAGAGAGCAAGGAGTCGAGAGAGAAGTTCGAGAAGGATGCGGAGATGCTGCAGGGAGATGTCGGCAAGTCGCTGGACGGGTACGTGGAGTTCAAGCCGCAGCAGAAGCGGGTTGATAGGCTGGTGGAGAGGCTTCAGAATGCGAAGTCCAGCACCGATGTGCTGAATGAGAGGCTCGAGGCTGCGAGGGGGAGGGTGGAGACGTACGAGAGGCGGTATCATCAGCGGCAGGCGTTGAGACGCAAGCAGTGGGGTATCACTTCAGGGTCGGTCGTTGCGGTAATAGCATTGATCATCGCTCTGCTGATTGCGAAGAACAGAGGGCGTGTGGAGCTGCAGCTCGATGATCTGGGTAGGAAGCTTGTGCATCTCGGCGAAGTTGTTGAGGGCGCTGCTGGCTCTGTGGTAGCAGTGATCAGGCCGACTCACACGGAGGATCCGTATCTACGGGAAATGTTCAAGGAAGTTCTATGACACGATCCGTATCTGCCTCCGTTCCCTGTTTCTCTCAGCTTGTATCGTAGAGAGTCAGGGTGTTAGCATGCTACAGAAGGACCTTGTGCACCGGTCAGTCGCCCAGCGCGTCAGCAGGAGAGAAATGGACGGCCATATTTCGGCCGTTGACTGCGTCATCTGGACTGACGACTTTATCACCCTTAACCGCCAGGCTATCAGGGTACTCGAGCTCCTCCTTCCCCAGCCCACCGGGCTGCTCCATAGCAATGAACATATCCGCCGAAAGCCACAAAGCGAAGAGGAGCAGCACGCCAGTAGAAATACCCACAAGGCAGCTCCGAAACTCGGGGTTCTGCGCCACGTACCACGAGATGCCTCCGAGGAACGATATGATGGACCAGTCAAGAATGATCAGCGGCGTCTACGCTAGAAGAGATCTCGCAAAGTCGCTTCCTCGTGGCCATCGTAACGGAAGAGCAGCATGGTATCGACCATGGCTGCTATGACCGCGGTCGATGTCGAGGATACTAAGAAGCCTTCGGCGACGCGGAGTATGTTACTGTCGGCAGGATGGAACTCAGGGAACTGCAGGGCAGAGGCCGATAAGGCTGAGATCAGAGTAGAAAGGATGAGAAAGGTCTTGTAGAAGCGGATCAAGCAATGGAAGTCGATTAAAGAGCCTTTGCCAATGGTCTGACGCCCTGCTGTGGACAGTCCTTTTAGAGACAATGACTGGACTGCGCGGTTGACGATGGATGGGCGTCCTCAAGATCGGTCATGTCAATTATCATAGCCACAGCCCAGGATATAGTAATGTGCAGAGTGGATGTCCCACTCGTCCTGAATGCGATCTCGTACGGCTTTACACCTGAAACTGGTGTGCGCCTGAGGAAATCATATACCTATGCGCGAACATTAATCGCAACGGAGTTGTGCAGCTGAAGTCGATGCGAATGTGGTCCGTGCTCGGCGCTTAGAGACATTTCCTCGAACCAACTCGATTGGACCACGTCGCACAGAAGACAATTCACTCGAAAGACCAGACATTTCCGTACCTTGTTCTTACCATCATCGTCGGTTTCATCAAGTGCTCGGACTCCTCACCAGCGGCTCTGCTATATGCATCGAGGCCAATGGACACGGGTGGGCGTTCCTTCGGTGCTGTCGTGCGAGGCTTCGACTTCGAATTGTACTGGGACGCTGGCTCTGGTAGTGTATTCTCTCTTTCTCTCCTCTCCTCTGTCTATTCAACACCTTAGTTCTCGATTTCTTACAGTGCGTTCTTTCCTTTGTATTCGTTCCATCTCTGGTGCTGTACGTTGCGAGCTCTCCTGCACAATCACTACTTGGCGCTGGCGCCTTTGAACACGGCCTCTAATCTTTGACCAATCCGCCTATTAGGATGCGCCTTACGAACACTCGGCCTACGCGAGGGTTGAAGAATCAGCAGACTCGGGACATGATCGCCAAGTCGAGCCCTTCAGGCAGCTTAGCAGTTGACACGAGTTTCTCACGCCATCGAGCCACATCTCCAAAGCTTCTACAGGGCGCGTCAGACGCACAGGACAGTAACGACGAGGAGCGAAACGCTTTCGCAGGCTCTGCTGCTGGCCACATGAAAGTCAATGCGTCGCGCTTTGGACTACCCGCAAGACCGGACGCCTATCGCAATATGACTGCCCAAACGGACGTCCAAACGCAAGGTCACAGCCTAGATGTGCATCCGTACAACAAGCGGATCCATGGACTGCGTCCCTCACCACTGAACCTGACCGACGTATCACCTTCGGATCGCGTTGTTCCCATCGGCATCGATATCTCCGATAGTCGAGTCCAACGGCAAGCACGTGAGCCAAACACACCCACGATACTCATCACACCTGCTAGGGAAGATTTTGCACAATGCAATACCACCGCTCAGGCCGCTTTACTGGGGATTGCGCTGCCAGCATCGAGTGTATACAGCGGCATGCCCTGTACTGCGGACTTCGAGAAGACTCCGCCAGTACCGCCCCTGCCTCTCTTTCCGATGCAGGGTCGCATGAAGCCTATTCTTGAGGGAACGCAGACGGTAATAGAGTCAATCGGTGCTGTCATCAAGGACGTGACCGCCGACGCCAAGAGCCACAAAGCGACGCTATCAGTCTGCACAGTCTTCGAGGAGGATGATGCTGGAACAAGGCCGGCGATAGCATCCAGCAACAGCATCAAGCGGGGCCGCTCGCGACGTCTCACTTCGCGATCGCAGCTCCCGACTCCGCGTCGAAGCCATGGATGGTGGAACTTTGTGACATCGCCATTTTCAGCCGGCACCAACGGGCACTTTTGGAGATCGCCCGCCCTACACGAAGAGGAGAGCACGCCAATATTATGGAGTGCGTCACGTATGAACGATCGTGGAGCAGCAGGTCGCATGAGCTTCGATAGCGACGACATGGGTTTTCAGGAGTCAAGATCTGCTGGAGCCGGTGCCCAGGTTGATGAGCATACGCGCGATCTGCCCACACGCTCATTCACAGCGCCTGTGACGACAAGAATCTGCTCGTCACGAGTGGACATCTACCATATTCCAAGTCAGGGCGAGGCGGCAGCATATTACGATTCTTCGAGGCACTTTCCCAGTCTGGTCCTCGATCGTTCTGCAAGCTCTCCGCTCTCTGCGTTAACCGACGTATGCACTTGTGAGCGTCATAATCATGGTGCGTCGCGTTCTGCAGGTCCAGAGCCAACCTCGCCCGCGACGTCGATATCTGCTTCGAATTATTGCGGTGCGGATGCGGATGCTGCGGCGCCAGAAAACCAGGTGGTCGCACACAACAAGTCGCTTGGAGCACGCTCTCCAACATTTGCATCACCGACAAGGAACGAGCTAGTGCCTACGACTTCTGCACGTCCAACAGTGACACGCGACATGACACAGCTTTTTACAGGCTCTCAAGCTTCGCCACTATCAGAAACGCCCGTTCTTCAACACGCCCACCTTGCGGCGATCATGGGTCCTCATTCAGCGAGAGGGGAACCGAAAGCGATCACACTTGTCTCTAGCCGGCCACCAAGCCCGCCGGGAATGCCCGAAGTAATTGACGACTCCTTCTTACAAACGATGGTCCACCCGGCGCTGAAGAAGTCAGAACCTATCGTTCGTGAACGGCCTGTACTTCACAGCCGCAACGACAGCTTTGGGTTAGGCATCACTAGCAGTGAGAAGGAAGTCTTCTTCGCACCCCCACCGCTTTCCGAGAAGCCACGGCTGGGGACTGATCGTTTTGGTCAGCTCAAGATTATGACTGATGAGGACCGCGCACCAAGGGAGCCATTTGTTCGCAGATACTTCTGGACATTGGCGGGTGCGGTATCTTTGCTCCTGCTGATGCTTATCGTACTGCTCATCACTCTCGTCTCACAGGAGCATGAAGACACAGCGGTGCAGGCGCAATGGCTCAATCTGACATCTCTCCCGCCGCTGCCAACAGGCGTGACTACCGTAGCTCAGCCGGAGACGTCACGACAGGAGAGTGCATGCGTTGCACAGAGTGAGCTATGGACCTGTGTGGCGACTGAAGCTACCGGCAAAACGTTGCAACCCGACTTCCGGTTCGAGATTCGGTTCCGCAATCACACGACGAGCCTCCTTAACACCACCGGGCTCTCGCCAGATCTCAGCCGACGCAGTGGCACTGTGCGTGCTCGGTCGTTTCTACAAACGAGAGATGCGTGGGCAAGCTCTCTGTGGGCTTCTACGCCATCACCACCAAGCACAGATGATCAAATTTTCCTCGGTAACACGACCGACAACACCACTGCGCCTCACGAAGGCGAGGAGACGCCGTTCTATCTGTCTTTGCTTGACCCCACGGCTCTCAACGGTCTGACCAAGCGTCAAAGCGATCCATACCCGTACCCTTACCCGACCACAGGAGCTATGTCGAACTCAAGCGACCACACCAACGCTTCTACATCAGCAGCACACAATATTCCTAAGCCTGTCAAGCGCCCGAATAGTCAGCCACTGCCTGAGACTCTCTATCCATATGCTCAGTCTCAGCCTTTGCGACTGTACAATCGCGATGCGCCCAATGAGCATTACGGTTTCTACACCTACTTCGACCGAACCATGGTTATCTCTAATCTCAGCGATCCTGATGCTAATTTGACGATCCCTCGCAATTCGGCACCGAGCAGCTCTCCGGCACTCTGCACCTGGTCGCAAACCCGTATGCACGTCCAGATCTGGACTCGACGCAGCGATCCTTTGCTCAACAGCAGCTCCGCACCATCTGTCTCCAACACCACAGAGGTTCTGCCGATGACTAACGGAACTGGCCCCTCGAGCCTAGGCGTATCAGCCGTTAACTCCACAGCAAATGCTCTCGTGCAGCCGGGATCTTTCCCCTACCAAGCGACTCTCACACTTGACCGGCACGGCGGAGATGCAGCGAGGAAGGGTGTATACTGCTACAGTCTAGACTACGAGGGTAAAGTCAGTGACAACGGCTGGTGGGTCAACGAGGATAGAGCTCTCGGTGGGAACATCGTGGACGCTGCAGAGGTACCTGGAAACGCAGGTGTGAGCATAGGCAGAAGAGAGGCGGCGGATGTTGGAAGAGGCATCGATGGTGGTACGGGAGGTTGTGGATGTAGCTGGCAGAACTGGAAATAAGTAATATCAATTCTTGGAGCGCAGCTCGTAGATCGTTCGCCGATCACAGTAAGCTCAAGTCCTGATCATTCCCATGACATCCACTGCGCATACTATGTTCCCAAGCCAAGTGGGGGAGCGTCTTTCATTTCATGTAGCCATCGCTTCGTGCATGTGCCCTGTTATACCATGCACAGGTGGAACACGTTCAATAGCACCAGCCGGCCGCTGGTAGACATTACCAGTCTTCTCCGCGTAGAGTGTTGACAGCGCGTCCTGCACCTCGAATTCCTCTATGACTGCGCCGAAACTGCATCATTAAGTCAGCCTAAGTGCCATCTACTTAGCGAGAATCAGTACCATACCCATAGCACCTAGTCTGCGACACAAGTCCTTCCTTAAGCTTTGCGAAGTCGCGCTCACCAAGATAAGCCACTCTTGGGTCTCGCAAGACCATAGTCCAGGCCATAATGGGCGTGATCTCGCCCGTACTGTCAATCGGCAGCCGATTACTTAGATCCAATAGCTTCGCCAGAGTCGGTGTGCTCAAATCAGCAGGCATTTGGTGCGGGTAGGGCTCCGCCATCTTGGTCATGATGTGTGCTTTTGGTGGCGCTGTGGCCATGAGAACGTGCCCAGACATGTGATCATATTCTCCATCGTCTGCGTTCTCTAGCGGGTGCCGAGCAGGGAGATCTTGAGGGTTATGAGCGCGGCCGAGGAGGTATTGCATGTGGTCCATGCATGGGCGTTCCAGTCTGCGGCAAGGTGTCAGCGAGCTCTCATGTGGTGTGTCATTTGTGTATTTGGCGTCACATGTATTGGCAAAGGTGAGCCACGGGAGTCGTACGTGAGCACAAAGTCAATCCCTACCTGGTCGTAATCGAGTCTGTTCGAGGGTAGCTGCGCCAGACTCCGCTGACTGGCGGCGACTGATCCTGAGCCTGGCCCGTTCGATTGTGGCGGGGGACTGAAGTTCGAGCCTGTGCCCTCTGACGCTGGCCCATAGCTGCCAGACATACTGCTTCCCGAGCTTGGGCCGTAGTTACTCTGTGGCCGTGAGAACGCTATCGGATCCGCCAATGGGTCGTAAGAGATGCCATGCTGTGCGAGTAGGTCACGAAGCTTGCGATTCTCGGCTGCATAAGCGTCTCGCTCTTGGCTGGACGAGGCATATATCTCCTTCAGCCGAAGGACTTCCTGCTCGAGAGCTTTGATGTACAGCTCCTTACGCTCGCGGTGTGTGCTATAATCGTTAGCCAACAGCCCCAGAAGAGTCATAATGCTTTATCGTACCGCTGTGCTTGACGATTGAGCTCCTGTCGCCTCGTAAGAGCAGGTTTGCTGTCTGGCTTCGGCCCTCTTCGTTTTGGTGGTTGGCCATCTGGACTGACAGTCAGCGCGTACCGCGGCTGCACCACGAGGGAATGCACCTTTAGTCTGCTTCTTGTCTGGGTTGAGGTTGCTCAACATGCCGAGTGGACTCAGCGGGCTGCTTGACTCTGTCTTGAGAGCTGTCCCGCTTGCTGCAGATTGTTAGCCATCAGTCGCCACTGTCGACTGAATACGAGACCGTACAGTGCCCATTTGACATCTCCATGATAGATCGGCCTCGTGTCTGGTAAAGATTGATGGGTCGCGCTCTGTGCTTGGCCTCTCGGAGTACTGCAAGCGTGTCAGAGGGGACAGTGTAGCTCCGCGATGCATCCGCGACGTACGCTACGCCATCGACGAGCAAGCCTCACTGCTGTGGTGATACTGTTACCCTCGGTCGACCTGTCACGTTCCTTGCGCTGATTGAGGTGTTGTTAGAGTCTTGATTCGGGATGCGCATCAAACGTGAGGTGGCTACGTAGTCAGCAAGATTGTCAGCCCGATGATGGTGTGCAAGCTCGAATGTGGGGTGACCCAGTGTCGCCCAGAAAACGGCGGACCCTCGCAATGTCTTGGGCTGGGTGGGTGGCACAGCGATAGAGCTTCCAACCAGCTCCCGTCCTCCGCTTTGTTGTTCTCTTTTCTCGTCAGCAGCCGCCTCCGCCGACCTCAGCTTGTTACTTCCGCGGCCCGAGTGTCGGTCACAGACTTCTTAGACCTGTCACCGCTCGCACCATGACACCCGCGTAGCCGCCCCGCAATTTAGCTCGTCGGATGGTCACTTCCGGGCAGGAACCGCGGTGTTCGAACGTTGCAGAAGTTGTGATAGCCATCTGTTATGAATGTCTATTTATTCCTTTGACACCGATCACCCCTACGTTGGTGACAGCGATCCGGGCACAGAATGATAAACTTACGATCTGGCATACGTGTGTACTGCGGCGCTCAAGGTTCGAAATAGCGATAGCTGCGAGACGTCGGTAGCATGAAGTAGTTGCACTGCCGTTGTATACATCGGCGTGCATCCCCTTGGTGGCACGCCAGGAGCTATCTGGGGTACAACATGTACCTATACAGTATTTTCGAAGCGGAAGAGTTCAGAGTCCAGAGTCTAAAGCGCCATAGAAATAACGCATAGGAGAATGACAAAGGTTAAAGTCTGCGCGCGCGCCCTCTCTCGTCAATCCCGAAGCACACCGTCTTCATTGCCTTCCTCCTCCGATCCCTCTATGTCCTCACGCATAGTTCCCTCGACTGTATAATACAGGAAACGAGCGTTCACTAGTGACATTTCTGCACGTAGAGTAAGGACTCTCAGCACCTGCGGATCACTGTTACTGCCGGCCGCAGCATCGTCCGCATCATCGTCCTCATCCGCCCGGATCGCCTCGACCATGAGCACAGTATCGTCCTCGAGCGATCTGCTATCCAGTATGATAAAGTACTCGAAGTTCAAATCAGAACCTGTCTCCTGCCGCGAACGGCGGAGCAAAGGAGCGCAAGCATGCGGATTCTGGTCTTGAAAGGGGGAAGAGGTGGTTGCAACGGTCTCTCCTGGGCTGGAAGGATGCTCATACTTTTCGGTCAAGCTCTCGACAAAGACAAGAAAGCTCTCCATATCGCTGCTGTAGTCCATGTTTGCTTGCAGTGTTCGATCCTTGAACTGCAAATTCATCAGCGATCATTTGTGCGATTGCGAGGCTATGGTCACGTGTACATACCTCAGTATTGATGTCATTGATAGATACGACAGGGAAGAGATGACCAATATCAGCATAAACAAGTGGGCCGATAAGCGGCGTACGCGATGTTGCAAGTTTAGGCGCATGCGCTGAGAATCGGGGTGGCAGAGTATAGAGACCCCCTTCAATTGTGCCGGTGAGGATGTGAGGAGCTGTATGCATCTCGTTGGAGGGACCATTCGGTGACATGACCTTGCTTCTTACCTCCGTCTCTACTTGACGTACCATGAACGCCTTCGTCTGCCCAGGGTATCATCGTCCGGATTCCAATGGATCACCAGGCCTTCGAAAGGTTTGGTCCTGTGCTCCTCTCTCGATGCTTGCAGTATCGGGGACGTAGATCACACGTTCACCGTTAGACAGGAGGATTTCCCTGCACGTCGTGGAATCTAAACGTTTGCCAGCCGTAGCGTAGAATCGCTCGTGCTCTGCCCTTTCCGCCACGATGCTTCGCGCGCGAGCTCCGGCCAGTCCATAAATATTGTTGTGACGTATGGTATACCAGAAAGACGTTGGCGCACGATCAAGGATGTATGGGATCGAAGGATCGCGTTCCGTTGGGCCATGCTTCGAGAGCACAGTGCTTTTCTCTTGACCCTGTAACTCACAAGCTATACGCACTTGGACCCTCTCTGCGCCACCGATTGGGCTCAGATCCACCGACTTGCCAATGAAGTCAGATCTCTCGTGAAAACGCTTCATGTTTGAACCACCGCCGGTGTACAGCACACGATCGCCATTCTCCAGCATGAACTGACGACATGTCGTGAGGTCTACATAGGTTGGATCGCGCTCCTCACGTGTCGGTGGCGGTCTTCCCTCATCAGCGAGGACGTACAATCCAGTTCGAGCCGAGCCTCTGAGTCGAAGACAAGTCGAAGAACTTCCTCCTACGGTCCCACTTGACGAGTTTACAACAGCCTCGTTCCCATCCAATTCTCGCACGACGTTGGGGAATGACTTGTCGATCATAGCGTAAAAATTCCGTGATCCAGTTGACTCTTTTTCCGGTAACATTAATGCTGGCACTACTGTCCTCGCCTTCCAAGAGCGTGTACATGACCCGTTCGCCATTACTGAGGAGGAAGTAGTGGGGAACAGCGAGATCAGAAGAGGTGTTCATGTTATCGCGTTGCAATACTTAGTGCGTTTGCCGTATCGCGAAGGAGCATTCGATGTAGAAGGGAAACCTACCGTCCTCCCGATTATATTGAATTTGTACGAATTACTGTCACTTACAGCCTCCCTGGTCGTGAGATACGACTTTGACGTCTGCATGTTGGCATCGGCTCCGCGTATATTGCAGGATACGCGTATTGCGAGCGCCTCGAGTTCCCTATCTCGTGGACTGTGCCACCAGCCCTGGGTGAGACAAACGAGTAGGCGGCGAGCATGTGAGATGGCAAGCATGAAAGCGATGAACAGACTTGAATATAGACCGGTATATGTTGGCCGTGGGCGTCACTGAGCCATCAAATTACAATGAGCTTTAGATGATCCTGCTACAGCTCATGGTACTGAAGTGACATTATTAGGCCGCACCCCGGCCACAAGCGTTGTCTCACTATAAACCGCGTTGCCGCGCCCCAGTCTAGGCCCGCGGAAACACCTCCGGCGTTTTTCCAAAAGCACATGCCCTGTTCAACGGCTGGTTGTGCAGCTGGCCAAGCAAAAACACAAACACCATGTCCCGGGTAGGCGCCGGTATCGACCTTATCATCTCTGGAACTGAGCAACTCTACGATCTCTCTAGATGTTCGCTCCTCACAATAAGTAGCACTGGATTCCTCGTGGTTTGGCTCTCGCATCTCTGGCTTGCTGATGTCGCACTGTCTCTGCTCTTGCCATTCACAGCGCTATGGCCTGATCGAGCGTACGACTGGGCATCGGTCATCGCGGAATCCGTTTGGCTGGGCTTGCAAAAGCTGTTCATTGATGTCAATGGAGCAAAAGTCATAGTCGATGGCGACCCGCTGCCTGCCGGAGAAAGCGCGATCGTGGTCTCTAATCATGTCGAGTGGACCGACGTGTACTCGATACAGGAGCTGGCCATCCGGTCTGGCATGCTGTCACGATGTCGATGGTTTGCGAAAAGTCAATTGAGATGGGTGCCAGGCTTGGGCTGGGGTTTGTGGGCTATGGGAATGCCGCTTGTCAGTCGTGAGTGGACGCACGACAAGGCAGAGATGGACCGAGTGTTCTATGGTGCTATCAGGAAGCATTGGCCTATATGTATGTCCCGTCTCCTGCGAAGTTGCTCGAGCCATGGGCATTCACGAGACTGACCATTTCACAGGGCTTATCGCCTACAGTGAGGCCACCAGGTATACACTAGAGAAGCACGTCGAGGGTGCAGCCTGGGCCAAGGCACATGGCAAGATCATGCCAAAGCATCTTCTCTTCCCGCGAACCAAAGGTTTCATCGCGTGCGTGCAGCAGCTACGTCAGGCGCCACATATCAAGGCTGTGTATGATATCACAATAGCATATGCTCACGGGAAGGACTTTCAGAGACCGCCATCTTTCTGGCAGACGCTATTGTCGCCGAATATGGGGAGAGATTGGACTTTCTATGTTCACGTCGAACGACACGAACTGAGCACGTTACCACAGACGAACGAAGAGCTCGCAAGGTGGTTGGAGCATCGTTGGGTGGAGAAGGGGCAGCGACTTGAGGCACTGAGGAAGAAGCTTGAGCAAGGCCAGAGCTGGGAACCATCATCGTCCCACTTAAAGGCCAAATTGAAGTGATGGGCGGAGCTTCAGAAGCCCAAAGCGAGTGGAGTTGAAGCGTTGCACTGTGATACCCATCAAGTCAATAATCAAGCCCATCGATCCTGCCTCATCATCACCGCAATGGTGCCTTCTTGGCCTCGGTACTGACCTATTGACCATGCTACCCACCATCGTCGCGACGGCACATGTATTACGCGAGAAATCCTGCGTATCACATCGCCTCGGCTTCGCACCTGTCACGGCCGTAGACAGCAGTGGCGCAACGTCTCGGATCGTTCATTCGCACTAGACCTTCACTTCCTCTCAAGGCTGCCGTAGCCTGCCATGGTGCACTATACTTCCCGGTCCTTACTTTGACCAGACTGCATAGATCTCGTGGTGTTCATGCTACGAACAGGTATCATAGCATAGCCCCCACGACCCCCTGATCTCGCGTTCGTAGCCACATCCACTCTAGATCCTGGTCTCTCAGCCGCTGCCGCTGTAGGAGCGGTGGCCTGCTGTTATCAACTGCATCCCAAGACCGACTATATTCTACACGTTCTCTGATCTCGCTAGAAGATGTGCAGCCTATGCCCGTGAGTACTTGACGGCGAAGTCAGATCTGGAGGAAGCTACTCAGGGCTACTCAGTCATGGCAACCTTTTCGATCACCACCTATGGGTTCTTACTCGCTTTCAATGCTGTGTTCCTCTATCTACTTGTCAACAACATCATCACGAGCTACCGCTTCAAGCGATTCGCGAAGCAAAATGGCTGTCTGGATGCGCCAGATGTCTCCGGGCCCTTCCCATACGGCATTGCGACCTTGAGGCGCATCTTGTATGCATGGCCAGACATCTCGGGTTGCAGTGACGCGGCTGACGACCTACAGTGCGATGAAGACGACCGGCGAGGATATTATAGACGACATCATCGCGGAAGACTTCAAGGATCACCATACCGTGAAGAAGACCGTACACCTCTCGTTTCGGCCTTGCAAGTCGTGCACTACTGACTGAAAATGCAGGTCTTCGATGGCTCCGTGTTGGTCTCGACGAGTGAGCTAGCGATGTACGCGATGGCAAGCGTGCAATCGAGCTGATAGACCTACAGATGAGCCTGCCAATCTGCAACACATGTTTGCGACGAAGTTCAATGTGAGATGGCCCCGCTTCAGCCCCCACCAGTGTATAGAGCTGACTTTTGACTATGCAGGATTTCGAGACAGGCAAAGTACTGTTCTACACTGCCCGGTGTAAGCAAGGCGTTCACTGATATCTAATGCTCCGCAGCTACGCGCTAACATCTTCTACCCACTATTGGGGAAGTCAATTTTCACGAGCGATGGAGCGTAAGTTTTCAAGCCGACACTGTTGGTATGGAGACCAGCTCACAAGTCTGCATAGCTTTTGGGAGCACTCTCGCAGTCTGTTCCGCCCGCACTTCAATCGGGAGAACATCAACGACTTGCAGAGTACCGATCGAGCATGTGATGCTCTCCTTGAAGCCATTGGGCCCGCCGACTCAACGGGCTGGACGGCCGATACGCCAATGCTGCAGTTACTGTACAACTTCACGATAGATACAGCCACCGACTTCCTCTTCGGTGAGTCGGTCGAGTCCCAGCGGGCTGCGATCCGTGCAAAACGTGGTGAGCCATGGCCCACCAACGTGCCAGGCTCACGCGAGTTTGTGGAAGCCATGCAGGTGGCCAATGACACAACGATCATGCGCCTCCGCCTGCAGTCCTTTTACTGGGTCGCCGATAGCTTCAAGTTCCGCAAAGCCCTCAAGCGCATCTGGAAATTCACTGATAGCTTCGTGGTCAAAGCCCTCGATCTTGCAGCCGAGGGGAAGCTGGGTGACGAGAAGAAGAACAGCCTACTCGCCTCTCTAGTGACGCAAACGAAGGATCGTGAGGAGTTGTCCGGACAGACGCTAGCCATTCTCGCCGCGGGTCGCGACACCACTGCCTCGCTCCTAGCCTGGACTGTAGCCGAACTCGCCATGCATCCAGAGATCTATGCAAAGCTCCGCGATATCGTGCTACGAGAATTTCCCAGGGGCAAACAGCCTACCTTCTCGCAACTCAAGGGGTGCCGCTACCTTCAACACGTGCTGCAGGAAGCACTTCGTCTACATCCAACGGTACCAATCAACTCCCGGTGTGTAGCCCGCAACTCTACGCTCGCCACAGGTGGTGGACCTGATGGGAAGTCTCCCGTCGCCGTGCAGAAGGGTCAGACGATCGTCTTCAGCGTCTACCTGATGCAACGTCGCAAAGATCTCTATGGCGAAGATGCTCTGGACTTCAAGCCAGAGCGCTGGGAACAGAGAATCCCAGCTTGGCAATGGTTGCCCTTCCTGGGTGGCCCCAGGATCTGTATCGGGCAACAGTTCGCGCTCACAGAGGCTGGGTATTTGCTTGTGAGGCTATGCTGGGAGTTTACAGGTTTGGAACCTGTCGATCGGGAGGAGATGAGCAAGATGAAGAAAGGGATTGGGTTGACGATGTGGCCGGCTGATGGGACGAGAATGAGGTTCAAGAAAGGGGTGGAGTAGGCCACCAAGAGCTAAGATCAAAGATCACGAATCATGGAAACGTTCGAAAGCGACGCAATTGAATCAGGTCGAAGCCACTGGAGTATGTATTCAGCAATAGAACGCTCTCCACTCGGGATACGATACATCTGTGTTGCACTGCAGCAACCCGCTTCCGCCGGCGCTGCAGGTACACATGGCGTTCCAATGCAGCAAGATCGTTTCGTCGACCTCACTTTTACTAAGTCCCCATGATTCCCGAGACTTTTCGTGCGCTTGACAAGAAAATCATGAACAGGCGAAGATACCCGAGTCTCGACCTTCGGCCCGTGCAGATTGCTGCAGGGATGACACCCTTCTAGACTGTGATGAAAACCCGCCGGGATCTCGCGGTGCCGCAATGGTCGTAACCCGTCACCACCAGAGCCGCCATGTCTGACGAAGCTACAGATCACATATGTCAAGAGGTATCCGCTCTCAGCAGCACACTGTTCCAGAAGACGCGATCCACTTCACGCGAGGTCCTTGCTGCTGGCCGCTAAGTGTGCCATGGCGGGACGCACATCTGGCTGCTGTGTGGAGATCGTGCATCCGGATCACGGGCATCAACGGTTCGGAGAGCGCGACCGTATGCAAGCCACACATGCAGCAGAGAGATGAGTCCAGGACGCCGACTGGGCGGGAGGTCTTCACGCCGCTGCAGCTCGACGGTTGCGGCTTCGAGGCGAGCAATGGCGGCGCCTCGGGATGAGACTGAAGAGTCGTGAATACTCCACCAGATCGGACTAAGTTCAAGCCTCCCCGCTCGTCAACACGTGTTGGGCACGTGGAACTTGCATTGAGAGATCGACGGCAGGAGTTTTGACCTCTCGATACTTGTTGTTTCACCTCATTCGATTCGACGCTTCGGGCTGTGAGCAGTCCAGAGGAGAGACTTGCACTCTTGGCTCCCGTGGGGACAACAGTGTGAGCACTGTTCATCCATCTCGGAAGGATTGGGATCACCACGGGCCTCGGCCTATCCACCTGACTGATCAGCGCGATGTCTGTCGATCTCACGTCGACAATTGCACGTGTGCCAAAGCTGGCTGTCAACAATGCACCATCATCAAGTACAAGTCAGACCGGCAACATCAATGCGTTCGACAGTCGGCCTTCGAGTGGCGGAACAACCACATCACGCCCGCGAACCGCACGAACCGATGAGTCTCGTACACCGGGACAACGAGCAAGGAATGCCAGCATTTCAACTACACAATCAGGGTTCTCTAGCAGTAAACACTCGCCGGCAAAGAGAAAGAGCGGCGTGCTAGGGTTTCTCACCTTGAAAGAGCCCTCAACACTTGCTCTGCAGCAGTATGCTGAGCAACAGAAGAAGGCATCCGCCGTTAAGGCAGGGACGAAGCCTCCTAGCACACGTAGCGGAGTATCAACTCAGAAGCTGCCAGACTATGTTCCCAAGGTGAACAGCAAGTGGGATGGTCTGCCCGAGCCAGCAAGTAAAACTGCAACACTGCGGAAGCGAAGCAGCAAGATCGAATCGACCCTCTCGCAACACACCATAGAGACCAAGAGCTCGTCATGTCGAAGTAACAATACCTCTTCCGATGGTACACAGTCTACGCGGCGACCATTTGGGTCATTATCGTCTAGGCCATCGTCACTGGGCACGCCACCAAGATCTCGTAATGCCTCCATTCAGAACATGGGCGAGAACTCGAGGGTTACGGCGCAACCTAGGAGTCCACTGACGGCTGTACATCCCGCGCTGCGAGATCAGACGACCAAGAATGGCGTGCATACATTTCTTCACCCACCAACGCCCGAGCCGCCAGAGGTGAGGAAGGTGATACGCGGCTCAGACCTTGATCTTCCCGATTTGCCTGAGCTGGAAGACCTCGGAGCGGCACTGTATCTTAGTACCTCTGCAGAGCCTTCCCCATTAACACCGCCTGCTCATGATGGGAGATTAGATTCTGCACTGGATCTACAACCTCACGCTATGACTTGCGACGGGAACGCCACATTCTGGTACAGTGATACGGACAACGACTCCTTATATACTCCACATCCGCGGCTGAAGATACATACACCGGGGACTGGGTCCAGAGCAGGATCGATTCGCAATTGGCCTTTACAGAACGCCGCACCACCCACGCCTCTCTCGCCAACGACAGAATCCTCGAGACCATATCATCGCTTCTCACAACACTCTCCACCCCGATCGCCATCACCGACCCCGATTGCGGAGCTTCCCGCAACGCCATTGTACGCACCGAGTGACACGACACGTCCGTCCACTGTTGTATCCTCGGACACTTTCCAACCTGCACACCCGGCCGTTACTACTTTTCGGCCGCCCACTACCTCATCGGCCAGCTCCAGCGGAGGTGCTTCCACCGTTGCTCCATCTATCATAGCGCCATCCATCATCGCCCCGTCGATAGCACCTTCGACAGTACCGAGTGTGATGTCTGCGCAGTGGCACATGCCCGCGAAGCAACGCTTGGGCCTAGGCGGTGTCGTCAGGATGAGCGAGGTGATGCCTTGGGAGATTGAGGGAGAACTGGAGGAAATGAGTGGCGGGCGTGAGAGCCGGGCAAGTGCCAAAGTTGAGGGTAAGGGCATCAAGAGGCTTAGCCGAGTGCTGGGGCTGAGGTAGAAACAACCTGGCTGCAATCGCTGCGATGGGTGTAGCGATTCCAACATAGCGACGAGATGACGATCATGACACGATAAAATGTATGCAAGGAAACGAGGTACAATGGGCTACCTGGAGAGTCCGCGCAGTGCTCAGGACTACATCAGGTGCTTACAAAAGTGATGCGAAAATTTCTCGCCGGAAATACCACGTGTATCTACGAGGAACGTCTCAGGTTCCATCAATCAGTTACCATATGCGTGTAGGGTCCTTAAACTCGTCCGGGCGATTTCGGCTCGAGCAGATTCGACTATTCCTGGCGGCTGCAGGGTGATCCTGCGTACTTTTCTTACAGTGCGTCCATGTTAGTATTGCCTGCGTGGTTGTCCGAGGAGTCTCTTCATTGAAACATATGTAACTTGATGTCCTCTTTACCGCAGGGAAGGGGGCACGGATGAACGTGATGATGACTATGTCGGCTCCGTGATGTCGTATTCCAGCCAGAGAGCCGTCGCCGAGTTCAATCGAGGAGCTAGCTCCCACGCAATGATGTGTTGCGATGGCCTGCGCTTCGACGCGTTCGATTGGAAGCCAACGCGCAGGCATAATTGCTTGGCGTGGCCCACCTGAGTCAGCGAACTCCGAACTTTGGGACGACAATGTTCCTCTGGCGACGTGGAGGGGGTCGATGTCACGGTGTTGGAGTGAGGAGTGCGCGTCGCTGGTCGAAACGGAGTCTTTGCACGAGCGTGTCGCTATACAAAGCCTCGTACCTCCACTTCAGTCCTCCACCGAGATCATCCTCACCCTCCACTTTGTTCGCAGGGTGTGAGGCCCGGTCGGCGTAGAGGCGGAGAAGGCAAACGAGCAGCGGCGTGGGAAAGCCGCGTCGACCAGGACCTGAGCCTACGGAAAGTGGTGGTTCTGTGCAGGGAAACGCTTGTTGAACGTGGTTGAGAGGGACAATTTGGGTGACCCATTTGCACTAGCGTTCTGGCACATGCAGCTGGTCTTTCATGTGACATACAAATACCTCCAAACGGCGAGCAGCTCGCGGCGATGGACGATGAAGCCACACAGCCAACGCAAGACCCGCGACGACAAGGCCTCATGAACTCTGGTCTTGCCCATGAGGATGTCTCAGATTTGCTCTGCATTCTGCATCCATGCTCGCCGGCAGCGTTCAAGATTGTAGCGCACACCGCACTGCGATGTCCGCAGAATGTGCTGCAAACACGTAGCTTCGACGACTACGACGATGGGGTCAGCCAGAGCGTGTTGGAGGAGCAAGAGACGTTCATACTAGGGAGCGACAGTACAGCTCAGGCCATGGATCTGGCACTGCGTTTTTCTGCCAAAGTCGTGAGGCCGCACATGGGCTTTGTGTTCGGGCGGAACGCTACGGTCTGTGATATCGTGGTTGATACGGATACGATCAAGCGAGTCAGTAATGTCCATTTCCGGATCTTTATCAACGAGTCGGGGTCCCTGATGCTGGAGGATCTATCTACAAACGGTACTGTCGTAGACGACGTGGTGCTTCGCAGCAAGGACCAGGCTCGGGCGCAAACGCGGATGCTTACGCCAGGTTCTATCATCCAGATCTTGTCGCCAAAGGCAGAGGAAGTGGTCAAGTTCATTGTCCGCATTCCGAACAGGGAGGGCCACGAGCAAGAGCATCAATCGAAGCTTATTGCTTATATCCACAACATGGCACTTGCCGTCGCTCGGGCGCAAGATGCGGCACCGAACGATGTCGCTCGACGACTCAGACCTGCCAATGAGACACAGCACTCCGGACCGCAGAAAATGGGACTAACGAATAAGCACTTCGGTATGCACTGGAGTGGTGGCGAGAAATACAATGTCGTTGGTCAGATCGGCAAAGGTGCCTTTGCTACAGTCTACCAAATCGCTACCAAGAACGACGGCCAGCTCTACGCAGCGAAAGAACTCGAGAAACGACGCTTCATGAAGAACGGCGTGCTTGATCGCAAGGTCAACAACGAGATGCAGATCATGAAGGCTATTCAGCATGAGAACGTTGTGCAGTACGTTGAGTATCAAGACGTTGGACACCATCTTTACATCATCATGGAGTTCGTGCCATGTGGTGACCTTCAGCAATACCTTCACCGCAGTCCTGGTCCACCTGAGCCCATACCTGAGGATCTCGGCCGGAAGATGTCTGCTCAGGTCTTCGATGCGCTCGACTATCTTCATAAGAAGAAGATCACACATCGCGACATCAAGCCTGACAACATCTTGATCGCCGACCTTGATCCCGACAACTTTACCATCAAGCTCTCCGACTTTGGACTCTCCAAGATCGTAAAGGACAACGAGGACACTTTTCTGAAGACCTTCTGCGGCACGCTACTATACTGCGCTCCCGAAGTCTTTCCTCATTACGACGCACATGTCGCAGGCAACAAGAAGCGACCGCACTGGAACCGCAATGCACCGACCAATAAGTTCCACAGCTATAGTCAGTCTGTCGACATCTGGTCGTACGGTGCAGTGCTGTGGTTCTCGTTATGCGTCAAACCTCCGTTCGAAGGCGTTGCCGATAACACCGGCAAAGGCATGTTCGATAAGATCATGATGACGCCACTAGATCCGACGGATTTGACGAAGCAAGGGGTTTCGGACTACGCTGTTGCGTTACTAATGGAGATGCTCAACACAGACCCTGCAATACGCCCAACACCGGCGTACTGTCTGAATCATCCTTGGTTTGGCGACGATCGCGTTGTCTTGGAAGGTGCGTCAGACTTCGCTGATGGCCTTGCGGTCATCGACGAAGAGCACGAACTTGAGCTCGTCGAGCAGCCAGATATGTCGCAGCTCAGTATCGGCGAGCAGGAAGACGACCAAGCGAGCGAGGTCAGCTTGCACTCGGGCGACATCCAATTCTTCGACCCGAGGCAATCGAAGCGCTTCAAGTCGGAAGCTTTTGCGTATCGCGATCGAGAGGGCTCACTCATTGGTTCTAGTCCAGAGGTCCAATTCGATCACATCCCCATCGTGAACCAAGCAGCACCTGCCGCAGTCGCTTCTGCAATGCCGGCGCAGCCGAAATTGTTTGGTGAGATCAGTCAGTCTGCGCTGGATAGCTCCAGTGTCTTTGGCAACCGGCCGCACCCAGCATTGGACTCCATGGAAAGCCGAAGCTCGAGCTCAGGCGGATCACATCACAGCGCTCATCTTGCACATGAGGATGGCGCAGTCGCGTCAGCCAGCTTGATGGGCGCAGAGTCCATGGTGCGCGACTTGCACATGGACTCTCCTAACCACTCTGGAAGCTCACCTGGTGGGGACGTCAGCGAGCCCACCACGCCTGTACAAGAGATCGAGCAGAATACGCCGAACGAGATCACGCCTCGGCCAGCACAGCCCAAAGCCTTCAGTCCAGTGAGACCGACACCACAGCGAGTGTTCAGTCGTCAGATCCAGATGGAGTTCCCACCCTCGATCTTCTACGACTCCAGTGATCCCAACACACACAATCTGGAGTACGCATCGCGCGCTAGCGGGCACGACTTCCTAGTCCAACCTCGCTATCTCGTCTCCTCGAAGTCTCTAGACGAAGTCAAACCTGAAGATGTGAAACCAGAACAGATCAGCTACCTTGAAGGTGCCTCTGCAAGTTCCGAGACAACCCAGGAAGACGTCGCCGAAGATACTTCGCCTCCGCTCCCTCAGTCACAGTTCCGCAAACCGCCTCCCCGACTCGGAAAGCTCGTTCCCCTGCCCGGCAGCTTCTATACCGAGCCTCTGATATTGACAACCCAAGAAGCTCACTGGGGCCGCGCCCTGAATAACACGCACGTCTACCCTCACCGCGAAGACGTGCGCGTAGCAAAGCGAGCGATAATATTCAAATGGCATGCTCCACCTCCCAAACCTGCCAACAAGCTCTTCGACCCTATCGATTCCACAGACCCAGACGCCTGGACCAAACTCCCCAATCTCCACTGCATGCTCTCGACCGAATCACGTACCGGCCTCCGCGTCAACGGCATCCCGCTCCACAGACCCGAAGCCGATGGGACGTACTACTACGGACGGATCTACACCGGCGACGTGATTGAGATTCTCAAGGAATCGAAGGGTAAGCCTGGGCTGAGCTTTGTGGTTGAGCTGCATCAGGGCGAAGGCAAAGCCGGTAGACCCGTAGGTGAGGAGACTTTCAAAGAGATTCGCGCGGATGCCGGGAAAGGTGCTGGGGAGGAGGGAAAGCAATTCTCGCGCGAGATCGCTGCGTTTGGGGGGCACGCAGGTTCAGCTAAGACGGAGAAGAGGGAAGCTCTTGGCGAGCCGTTCAAGCTTGCGAAGACCGAGATGGTGTAGTATGCTTTTGAGCAGCTTGTGGATATGAGTGAGAAAGATGGGATTGTGAGCATGAGCATGGCGCCGGCGGCATTCAGCGTGGGCATCGGCATCTGTGGGAAGGCGACAGCAGATTGTAGCGAGCATTTCCGCTCTGGCTTGTACGATGAAGAGCCATAGTATCATTGTAGCATAGCACTGAAATCGTCATGACTGTATCATCTTTCAAAGGATGTCGAGCATATACTACATTTCTGATTTTACATGGCGTGATCGCTCCTTCCCCGGATATTTCACGTGTGCGAACATGCAGTTCCCTCGATCTCTAACCATCAGCTCGCAAATGATCACCTAGTTGGGGTGCTTTCGACCACAATTGACGGGTCCAAGCCTGTAAATGCGACGCTCTCTCCGAGTCTGTAAGACTACGCGCAATTTGCTCCTTAGGGCCTGCGCGTAGTCGCTGTCGTAGTCAGTCGGCAACATCGACTGCCGCTGTTTTTCGGTGCGCCGTCTGGTCGACAAGAGCAACACTTGCTTCGCTGAAGTTGCTCTGTACTGCCGTGCTAACCGTGGTCAGAGCACTCCCACCTGCTTCGCCAGCACTCTTTGATGCGAAGCAGCAGTGCTTCTGTCCCGCGCAAGCATCCTTGAAATCTCATGCTGAACCGCATTCACTCCTCCGCCTCCCCTTCTCCCCTTAATCTCACCTCCCTGATCCTGAGTATAGTGAAAGCACCTTTGCTCGTCACCCTCTTCACATGCCTCTGCCGGCGCTTCGTCTTCTCCATGACTCTCATCGGCTCGCTCTCAACGCCCATAACCACAGCCCGACAAACAAACAATCCTTCGTCCAGATACGTCACCTTCCCCTTCGCGATGTGCGGGATGAAGTGCGGCGCCATGCCCGCCTCTACCCCTCCACCTCCCTCAATCTCCTGCGTCTGTCTCCCGAACGCGGAAGCCGGACTTCGCAGCATCGGCGTTGGCGCGGGTGGTTTGAGTGTGTAATCCCTTGAGCCGTACAGCGTCGCACGGTCCAAGCGCAAGATGTCTCCGGGCTCGACGCCGGGCATGCGAAAGGGTAGACGTAATGTGTCGCCAGGAGTGAGGAGGTAGGGTTTCCCGTGGATGTGGGCTTGGATGTAGTGGGGGGTTTGTGCGCGGAGGGCGGGGAGGAGGGTGGTAAGGGATGGTGAGGATTCTCGCGCGGTGTGAGAGGGTGTCGGGTATGATTGGTGGATTGCAGTAGATGAGAGAAGACGCAGAACTGCGGCTTGAGAGGTCTTCGGGGGCAGGAGGCTTGAGGGCGGGAGATCGGGGGTGGTGGACTGGGTGCTTGTGGTGAGGGTGGCGGTCCAGGGCAAGAGGAAGGTCGGTGGGACGGAGTTGCGCGAGGATAGGGTGGAGCGCTTGACGACGTGGAGCAGTGAGGCGGCCATGGCGATATGATGATACTGGGAAGATGTCTCCAATGCAACTGCTCGAGTTCGCAGTCCACATCTCGAGCGGGTACTCCCGTGGGAAAGTCAAAGCGCCAAGATTTCATGTTCGAGACTTGCATTTGCCGCAGAACTCTTCGTCATCTTCACCTTTATACCACGACAGATCTACCTCATAGCAGCTCAAGATGCCTCAAAACGAGTACATCGAGCGCTTCACCAAGCAGCATGGTAAGCGTCTAGACCATGAGGAGCGCACTCGGAAACGCACCGCCCGCGAAGGCCATCATGCCTCTAAGAAAGCCCAAAATTACCGCGGTCTGCGCGCGAAGCTCTACCAGGAGACACGGCGGAAGGAGAAGATTCAGATGAAGAAGCAGATCCGGCAACAAGAGGAGAAGAATGTGAAGTCCAACGAGCCTGCTGCACCGTCTACGACACCTTTGCCTTCATACTTGCTTGATCGCAGTAATCAAGGCAACGCGAAGGCTCTCAGCTCAGCGATCAAGAACAAGCGGAATGAGAAGGCTGCGAAGTTCTCTGTGCCACTGCCAAAGGTCCGTGGCATAGCTGAGGAGGAAATGTTCAAAGTCGTCAAGACCGGCAAAAAGACTGCGAAAAAGTCCTGGAAACGCATGATCACCAAACCCACTTTCGTCGGCCCAGACTTTACTCGTCGCCCGGTGAAATACGAGCGCTTCATCCGGCCCATGGGTTTACGATACAAGAAGTGCAATGTCACGCACCCGGAGCTTGGTGTCACGGTGCAATTGCCGATCATCAGTGTGAAGAAGAACCCGCAAAATCCGATGTACACGCAGCTGGGTGTGTTGACGAAGGGTACGATTATCGAGGTCAATGTTAGTGAGTTGGGATTGGTGACGGCAGGTGGTAAGGTGGTGTGGGGACGATGGGCGCAAATTACGAACAACTGTGAGAATGATGGGTGTGTGAATGCGTGAGTTCTCCTGCTGTGATGTGCGAAAGTAAGTGCAGTACTGATGATTCGTAGTGTACTGCTCGTTTGAGCCAGATATACAAAACCCTGAGCGACAGCCTAGCACAAGACCCTGAGCGACGGGCTGGAACCAAGTAGAGCAGCGAGTCTCCTGGCAAGGCAGCGCAAGGTTTATCCTACGTCACTTGACATCGCACTGAATGCGCTCAGACGAGCGCTACGGTATTACTACGCTACGATCGATTACGACTCGCACTCGCAAGCGAAGAGAGCCCATACCAGAACGACTGCGATGCTGGTCGCTACACCGTCTATCACCGGACCAAAATCTGCATTGGTCTGCAAGGTCACGTCGACTTTCAAGTACGGCAGTAACGAGTATCGGCATCACTCAACATCTGCAAGTGCTGTTTCCGACCTGGTGAGCTGACTCATGAACGCACCGCACTCCTTGGGCAACACTGCAGCCTCACTACTATGAGCTCGTGTGGGGACTGAAAGTGGTACGTACCGCTCTTAAGCTTATTGCACTCGCACGAGAGTACGACGCAGGTCCGTCAGTGGGCCAACAGCTGCCAATGGTTGGTGCAAGGCTGCAGGTACGGGTGAGACGACGAGCCGGCTGTCTGAGGGGACAGATATCAGCCGAGTCTGAAGAATAGATCGGGGACGGGTGTAGATGTCCTGCCGTCAGCCTCATTCATGAGCTATATAGCTATGAAGCAAATGCAGTGCGAAACACTGGGCTTGAGATTTACTGATGCTGCCGCGCCAATCTTATGACGGGCGGGTCAGATGCATTCAGTTCCACCTTGTCCGGCGCTTCAACTTCAGCTTCCTACCGCTCATGGAATTGGCGGTGAACTACAGAGCTGCACGATAGGGTGCGACGCTCTCTCCTTGAAGCATAATGATCGCACCCCTCGCAGTGCGTTGAGGTTGGGCATCGATGAGTACATGTATATAAGCTCATGGGCGCTCGGGCCCGCCGGGAGAGGGAAGTCAGATCGCTTCGTGGCATTTGTCGACCTCACGTGTTTCTCACTATCAATGTCGCAGGTGGTGTGCTTAAACCACAGGGCACACGCGAGCGGTGTCACGAGGTGTGTATTCGAGACAGCCTCGCGCGTGCAAGATCTCGGTGTCACTATCGGCGCGTGAGCAACTCGGCTTCGCGAATACCGGCATCAGCAAAACATGCGATCAGCGCCTCACGAATCTCGATGCCATTGGGATATCACGGCCTGTACACTCAGCACATGGCTTGCTGAAAGCATCCCCGCCTCGTGGGCAGTAAGACCCCGGAACTTGCTTTTCCAGTGAAACACGGACGGTTTGGGCACCTTCATGCACGAGAGCGCACGGCTCCCAACCATGTGCGCCTAGCTCATGCATGCTGCTGCAGCGATACCCGACACTTCAGGCTCCGTTTCCTGCCCGCGCGCTCCTCACAGCCAAGCAAATAAGCTCTGCCCGCATGAGGATTGGGTATTGCTGCACCGCAGACGTCGGGCTCTACTCTAGCCTCGCAAGTCCGCTGATGACATGTTACTCGAGTTCTTGCTTTGCTTCGCATTCGAGGGCATGTCATGACTCTCGTGTGTTTATCAGAGCCGGCGTAACCCTGTCTGCGCTTTTCACGCTCTTCCTTAAGAAGCATTGATTGTCGTCTCGCCGTAACCCAAAGTTTTGGACCCCGCTGTCGCTGTCGGCATCTCGTGTGAAAGTCGACACATCTGATCGACAACGAGCAGCAAGCAATCAACACGACTCGACTCTACTCACGCGCCGATCCTCGCGTCCGCTCCACGCCGCTATCCATAACCAAGTCTACCACAGCAAAGTCTTGATGTCGCTGGCGCGGTGAGGCAGCGGGCAGCCGGCATTCGCACCCTTCCGAATCTAGCCGCCTATCCACACCGCTTCGAGCTTTCAACCTCACTTGCACACCGTTTGTGACGAGTGTCTTATATCAAGAACAGGCTTTGACACGTACCCCTGCCTGGCAATGGCCCAGGCCGGCGCACGACGGAAATTCGACTACAATCACACTCCTGCGGATCTGCCCAACAACTCATCCCATCACGCAGATTACCATCTCGAGCCTAAACGGCCTTACACTACGCTTGACGAAGACGAGATTCTGGATCCGGCTGGTGCTGGCTTTGACTCAGCCGCGGATCTCATGCAAGGTCCAATGCACCAGTACCGGAAGGACTCTTTCGCCACCTCATCTGGTGTGCTGTCACCTGCAGACCCGCATGCTTGGGATTCGACACATCACGGCGGACTGCCTGTGGTAGAGCAATCTTCTCCGGCTGGCTTCGTTGGCCAGTATCATGAAGATGCGAGTGGCTTCGTAAGGCACCACAGTGTGTCGCATGTGCCTGTGTATGCCCCGCAGCAGCCTCATCACGGCTCGTGGTCGGTGCCGCATGGGAGTGGGCATGCTACGCCTGCGCCCGGGTTTGAGGTGCCTCAGCCTCAAGTCATCGAAGGTGCGCCGTACTTGCACCGGAGTGGCAGCGCGCATGCCAGCTACAACCATGCTCCACCATCACAACCATCAACGATTTTCAGCGGCCCTCCACCACCAGAGCCGAACTTCATCCTGGCACCGCAAGTCCAGACACCCATGTCGCCGCACTCGCATCAAGAATGGATGGGCATGGCGCAGCAGGAACGGGATGCCCGACCTGTACTGAAGCGAATGCGACCTAACAGCCCACCGCGGACTATGGTTGACTTCCAGCGACGAGATGGCATTCGCAAAAAGAACGGTCGTATTGATATTCCGCAGGAGCGGAATATACATACTATTGACGACCTCATTGAGAAGACGAAGGATGAAGATATGTTGAAGGAGTTGAAGCAGCAGAAGAGGCTGTTGAGAAATCGGGAAGCTGCGTATGTTTGCCTGATTGCCTTATCCTTGCGGCAGTCACTGACATTACCGTAGCCTTGCATCACGACAACGCAAGAAGAAGCACACCGAAGACCTCGAAGGTCGCGAGAAGAGCTACTCCAACACAATGCAAATGCTCGAACAACAAGTTGCAGACCTCAGCGTCGAGCGTGATCAGCTGCTTCACGACCGTCAGATCCTGATCCACCGCAGGCAGGAGGCTGATCACATCATCGACAGCATGCACTTGGAGAAGAGGGACATGGAAATGAGACACAATGAGGAGACGTCAAGCTTGCGCAGGCGTCTGATGGCGCTCACTGAACAGATCGAGGCTGGTCCTGCGCCAATGATGTCTGCTGCGCCTAGTAGTACTGGGTTCACAGACTTCAACGCTGAGATGGAGGCTATGAGTATCGGGCATCATGAGTGGGATTTCGGGGGATTCGATGACTTGACAGGGAGCCACTCGGACTTCGGATATGATCATCATGCTGCGTCGATGGAGCAGCAGGTCAAGTCGCATCCTGTAGTGGAGAAGAGGGCTTCATCGAGTACGATCGTGCCTTTGCCGAAGAAGGCAGTGGACGATGCTCAGCAGCCTCTCGCATCAGGCTTGCTCTTCATGCTCCTCCTCTGCGGCGCCTTCGTGGCATCTCGCCCGGCGACGATATCAACATCAGACCTTCCGATCACGTCCGAGGTCCGCGCCGCCGCGCCTGCGGTACTGAGCAACTTGCTCCAGGAAGCCAATGCAGGCGCCGTGCCAACAAGTCGACAGAACGCCCGCGCACCATCGCATCCTCAGCCCCATGAGCCATTCCCTTCGCATCATCCCACGAGTGGACTGGACAATCTGCAGCACCGCCTCATCACCCTGTCAAAGCAGCAAGAGATTGACGCGGCTTTCGCTCTGACGCCGGCGCAGTACGCCGCTCTATCGGGTGAAGACGTGGAGTACGATCTGTCAGATCATCAGCCAACAACACAGCAACGGACGCTAGCCGACGCACTCGTACAGCCCACAGCTGCCGATGGCAGTCAAGCGGAAGTCTGGACACGAAGTCTGCTATTTGATCAGATTCCCGCGCACGTCGTAAGACAATTCCGAGAGATGGTCGGAGATAGGGAGAGGAGAGATCGGGAGATGGCACACAAGGTCAAGTCATGATCTGGCCTCGACTTGGACAAATTGACGATTTCGGCTATAACATATTTGTTTCCTTTGTACACGACCTTGAACGACGAGAGACTGCATGCATGTATGGAGGCAAGGGAAGTACACGAAGACGAGCGATCGAGCGATACCCAGCATGGAAAACGACAGAGAGAACGGCATACTTACGACTTATTTTTACGAGGAGAGGACAGTATGATCTTATGGGTCTAATGACTGCTTATGGCTGCATTGTACATGACTTTGAACGACGGGCAATGTGAGACGACGACAGAATGAATGCGTGTTGGAGATCGGAGAGGGTGTAGATAATGGCCATGCTCAGGCATGTGGTCCTGTGGCTACTCTGTAGCCAATCGAGTCACATGTCAGAATCATCAGCACCTCGATTGCCTGGAGAAATCCCGATGCGATATCGCATAGTAAAATGTCGTGATTTCGGTGGATGCACTTTGTCGCACTGTGCCAGCCCATAACTTTGCCCCACTCTACGGAAAGTCGAAACGGCTAGAACGACCAAAGGACTGCTTCATTGCTAGACATCATGTAGCACCCTTGCCATGGCTCATGGCGCCCATCTCAACGTTACCAAAGACATTGACGATTCATGATGGCGGACAACTCGCACTTGGAGCCTCTGGTGCCATCGCCCCCGCCCTCGCCAAAGAAGGCAATAGCCCATGGCCATACTGAGGTACCCAACGGATCCACTGATGAAGACGACGACCGCCGCGAGGACTTGACAGATGACGAGAAGGCCCTCGAGCGACGGCTGCGCCTCAAGGTCGACCTCAGGCTCTGCACGATTGCCGTGAGTTGTTCGCCATATCTCCGTTCTTCGTCTTAATATTACGTTATCCGACGAACTTGGAAACGCTACGAGGCACTCTTGATTCTAATGAAACGAGTAGGGAGTTCTGTGCTCGCTCAATTTACTTGATAGCGGCGTCATCTCCTCCGCCTCAGTGACCTCCATGATTACCGACTTGGACCTCACAGGCAACCGCTACTCAATCAGTATCTTCATCTTCACGATCGCGAGCATTGCCTTCCAGCTGCCGAGCACCATCGCAGTCCGCACATTCGGGCCTCGAATATGGTTTCCCATCATCACTTTCTCCTTCGGCTTGATCACAATGTGTACTGCTTTCGTCACAACATGGAAGCAGATGATCGCTCTTCGCATCCTCCTAGGCATGGCCATGTCAGGAGTCTACCCAGGCCTGACACTACTTATAAGCTCCTGGTATCCACGCAAGGAGCAGCAGGTTCGCTTTGCTTTCCTGCAATCCGGCCAAGTCATTATCCTCGCCACGGGCAGCATCGTGAACTTTGGCCTCAATAAGCTCAATGGTCGTGGTGGACTGAAAGGCTGGCAGTACATGTTCCTAGTCCAGGGCCTCATAGCCTGTATGTTCGGCCTATTGACCCGAGCGTGGATCATCGACTTCCCTGAGAACGCGCACAATTCTCTGTACTTCCTCACGCCCGAGGAGCAGAAGCTCGCAGTCTCCCGCATACAGCGCGATCGCAAGGACGTCGAAGCTGAGCCGTTCACCTGGTACGCTGTCTTGAGGCACGCAGGAGATGCCAAGGTCTACGCATTTGCTGTACTCTTCTTTTGCCTCAATCTTGTTTCGACATCTTTGTCCTACTTCCTCCCCATAATCCTTCAGAATGGCATGGGCTTCTCCGCCGACAAAGCCATCCTCCTGTCCGCGCCGCCCTACTACTACGCCGTCATCCCGGTCCTCCTCTCGTCCTTCATAGGCGATCGCTACAATACCCGCGGACCGATCATAGCTTTCAATTCGCTCTGCCTCATTCTCGGGTTCTGCTTATTGGGCTTCGCTAGCGACACCACAGCACGCTACATCGGCGTCTACCTGGCCACGGGCGCCTATATATCGAATTGGGCCGCGTTGTCGGCGTATCAGGCTAACAACATAGCGGGTCAGTGGAAGAGGGCTTTCACTGCTGCTACAGTAACGGCTTTCAATGGTGCTGGAGGCATCGCGGGGAGTTATATCGTCAGGCAGAAGGAGGCACCGAGGTATACGACTGCAGTGTGGATTTCGATTGGGAGTCATTTGGTGATTTTAGGAGTTGTGGGGCTGTTCACGATGGGCTTCTGGTTTGCGAATCGGAGGCAGAGGGCAGGGAAGGTGTTGCTTGAGGCAAGGGAGGGCTTCAGGTACACTTACTAAGGTCTTCGGATGTGCTGAAGTACTTTGAACGACGAGGAGCATAGTCCAGGGTGCGCTGGACTGGAAGGGACTGTACTCTGGGCTGGCTAGATGATCCTGCTATCGTCCAATGATTGATCAGCTGACAACAGTCAAGACGAAACAGGAGTTTGCGATGGAACTCGAGTGATTCAGACGGTAAACGAACCGTATGACAGACACCATCTTCGGCCGCGATACATGAAGGATGTGCATCAAAGCTTCCAGAGCCTGGCAGCACATGGGGCCTGATTCGATATCGTAGCATTTCAAGGACTCCTTGATGATGCCGCGATCGGGAACAGTCCGCTCACGAAGGCATGACTGACGACAATATAGCACCAAATATTGACCAGACCGCAGAAAGGAGGAGAGTCCGCGTGCTCGTTTCTCCGTTGCCATGCTTCATCTCCAGAGACCTGCACGTAATATATCACATCTTGTCCTCTCAAGTCGTCTTCCCCTTCCCATCCACAACGACAGCCTCCCCATCCTCACTCCCACTCCCGGCCTCCTTCCCCTCAATCACAGCCCCTTCATTGCCCAACATCATATGCTGTACATTGACCTTTGGCCCCTTGAACCACTTCCTCGCACTCACAAGCCACCAAATCATAACCAGAATCATTGGCCCGCCATAAACCACAGCCGTCCAGTTCATACCGCTCGCGTCCAGATTACTTCCCGTCACAGAGGGCAAGCAAAGAATCGGCACCATGAGCGCCACGAATGCGCTCGCCACTACCCCAATGGGAATACTAAACCGACCCAGATTCCAAGGGCCAGGGCGGAAGTTATTCCCGACGAAGAAGACGCGGATAAAAATCGGGATCGTGAAAGCCACAAAAGCGGCGAGGGCACCGATGGAGAAGATCGCGCCGATTGCGATGGAGCCGCCGAAGATCAGGAGCAGGACCAGGCAGCCAACGAGGCAGTTGAACCAGACTGCGTTGACGGGCGTTCGCGTGCGAGTGTTGACTTTCTTTAGCAAAAAGGAGAAGGGGAGACAGTCGTCGCGGGCGTAGGCAAAGGTTACGCGGGAGCTGGGGTGGAATGTGTTAGCATTGGACAAGCGTGGATTGCGATGAGAGGATTGACTTACGCGGCGATCATGCAGCCCTGCCCCATGGCGAAGCCGGCTATGATTGTTAGGCTGAGGACTGCGAGGACTACGGGTTTGGGCAGGACGTCTACGAGGTAGGCGGCGAAGGGCTGCCCGAGATCGGAGCTGAGGACAGTATCGATGTCGACGACTGTGTAGGCCACCACGAGCTGCAGGAACCAGCCGAAGATGCCGCCGGTGGCCGAGGTCATGAAGATAGCGCGTGGAGAGGCAATGTTGGCGTTGCTGCACTCTTCCGCGAGATGGAACGGGCTGTCGTAGCCGCTCATTGTCCAGATCACCGAGATGAAAGACATGAGTACCGAGACTCCGGCGGGGTAGGAGGTACCTTCGTAGATGTCGCCCCAGACTGCGCTGCTCGGGTTGAACTTTGAGAGACCGTGAGCTGTGCGGTCGCAGGCTGCGGGGATGATAATGATCACGATCACGAGAGCGATCATGTTGAAGGTCGAGCCGGCGCTGTTGACTTTAGCGATCCAGCGGGTCGGGAAGGAGGCCATACAGGCGTGGATGATCATGATGAAGATCGTCAGAAGGAATGTCTGATTCGAGTCAGCGTGTGCCAGTGGCACAAGTCGATGGACAGCATACCTGGTAGTCATTGGGTACGTAGTCCGGGTTCTGGATACTGGCCGCGGCCAGAATCATAGCCGCAGTCCCATAGTTCACACTCGGCGCTCCGGTGACTTGCCCAAACCAATTACTCCAACCCGTAAGCCATGCCGCCAATGGGCCCCAACGAGGGCCAGCGAGCACAGCCGCAGCGTAGTAAAGACCTCCTGATGTCGGCATACTACTACACAGCTCCGCCATACTAGCAGCCACACTCTGTATCCCAATCATAGCCACCAGCCAACCCCAGGTCATCCCCGCCGTACCCGCGTAGCCCATACCATAGTACAGCGTCGATGCGAAGGACGGAAGTAGGCCAAGTACAGCGAAGGACACGCAAAAAGTCGTCCAGAGCGTGAACTCACGCTTAAACTCGGGTTTGTAGCCCAGTGCTGCGAGGACTTCTTCGTCGGCATCCCATGTCTCACCGTCGCGGGGCACGGGGACGTCGCCGCCAGCAAGGACGGAGGTTACGGGTTCCTCGGCGACGCTGCGTTTGCGGTCGCGCTGCTGTGCGCCGACGCTTGAGCTCGTGCTGTTGTTACGGGCAGCCATGCTGAAGCTTTGAGCTTAGTCGTATCGCATGTGATGTCTGGTGCTGTGCTGATCTCGATGGCACTGTAGGAGACTTCAGATGGTAGGAGGGATATGTATAAAGATGCGGAAGACAATCATGAGAAAACAAAAGTACTACCACCTACTTCGCTTCACACTGACACAGCTCCGACATCGAGTTGGGTGGTCGAGATAAGGTCCCATTGCACAGCCGTTGTGGCTGCATGCCGACTACCCAGCTTCGCGTGGAAGCTCTAGTCGGCCTCCTTCGGTCGCAGGGCACCTCGACCACAGCTCTGAACGATAGTGCCGATACCCACGACTTCGCGTGCAAGCTCCAGAAGTGTTGGACGAGGCGCTGGACGGCAGGCAGTCACAGTCCCGGTCTATGGCCCTGTATCAGCTCTTATCTCTCGAACAGGGGACGGACCTGCATGGGTTTCATGCTCGGGCGAGGCGGACGGGGCCGTGTGATGTAACGCGATGTGGTAAGCAGAAGCGAAAGTTCGGCGTGCGCTGCTGATAGAGGGCTTCTGCAGTCACTTCTGCAGCTTCATCACATGCACGCAAACGTGAGATGGGGGGAGGGAAACAGAGGCGATCCTGGGTGGTCACAGATGTTAAGCGCAACGGATCGGCTCTGGCGTCGTGAGGCATGTTGGATCCACTTGGTGCGACCATGGCGTGCTGCGTGACTCGCTGCTGACTACGCAGTTCTGCTACCAGACAGGATACATGTATGGTCTACGCTTCCATGCCTTATATCACACCTAGCAATAAGTGTGTTGAACGTGGCAGAACTGGCCAGAACCACAAGACCGTCCTCGTCACCATTATGAGGCAATGATCGACTTGTGTTGCATTGCGCTGCATCTTGACTGATACTGCGTCCGCCAATGACACACTACTATGTCTTTCCCATGACTTCGCTTTCTTCAAACTTGGCGAGAAGCCAAGGCCATATCGTAAGGCTTGATCCGGCGGCCGAGCCAAGCTTTGTCAGATCCACGGTGTTGGAACGAGTGGGCCGTGCGAGGCAGGCACTTTTGGTGCTCCTGTCAGCGTCGATCTTCGAAGATTATCGCCTGTGTGCTTGTAGGCCTATTGATGCAGGCGCAGGCGCAGTCGTAGTTGCAGACACGGAGAGTGGTCGATAGCTTCGTCGTCTGGCTGCGGCCCCCTCGCATTCTCGTACTTGTCGCTTCATCATCGCATGGGGCGGAGCTGGCAGTAGATTGGCGAAAGTGGCGCACGTCATGCATGCAGCTCTAGAACTGCACATACGCGTCGTTTGCCTGCACCGTGCAAAGCTCGTGAAGTGGATTGCATGGCATGTAAGCAATGGGCTTGTCGTCCATGCGCTCCGCATCTTTGATTCCCACCCCCTCACTACGCGCGCCCCAGTGAGGCAACATGAGCTCCAACGGCGGCCTCGCAAATGGCTCAGCCTTCGACCCAAGGAAGGTACAACTCACGAACCGCACCCCCGGACCTAGCAAGAGCAAATTAGACCGCGCAGGCACAATGGACAGCATGAATGATTTTGTAGACGCGCCCGAGTCCCAGTCACCTACGACCTACGAATCCTCACAAGTCCATTCCTGTGACCCGCAAGATCCTCAGCAACGCCAGAAACTCGAGCGGCTGCAGTCCTCCATGTCATACAACTCAAAGATGACAATCCCTCCGCCTGGATCTCTCCTCACGGGAAAGCAAGAGCACTACCTCAAGCGCGAGCTCCTCAGCCAGCAGACACAATGGGAGATTAGAGAGCTCTCACACGCCACAGCATTACAGCGATTCGGCGCACCCTTCCGATCGGATGCAGGCGAAGTACCGCCAGAGGACTCGGAGCTCCCTCTACTGCGCTACATCTTCGTGCACTTTGTGCGAAACTTCCCGTTTCTCAACCAGGCCAAGGAGAAAGACTTCTGGCAAGACAAGCTGCAAGTCTTCCTTGAGAACTTCGCGAACAAGCAAATCTCTTCTTCCGAAGACCGGCTAGAAGCGACGAAACGATCAAAGCTAGCGCTCAAGGCGACGAAGCTGGTTGAGCTTATGATGGTGTCTGGCATTCCCACAGCCTCTGGCTATGAGGAGAGGATTCGCTTCAGCGAGATGGAAGTCGTCGATCGTGGCGCGAACGAAGATGGCCTCATGGCGAACATACCCGAGGGCAACGAGATTAATGGATGGGATGTCAATGTTGCGGGTGTCAGGACTGTGACTTTGAAGCGACATGTGCGACATCACTCGCATGCCGAGTTCTTGTTGAGGGTGAAGAGGAATAGTGGAGAGCCATACTACGTGGCGAGGCGGTTTGGCGACTTCGTGAAGATGCACAAGAAGCTACGGGTTGAGATACCAGGGAAAGTGTTACCACCGCTCCCAAGCAAGAACAAGAGTCATTCAGTGTACGCTGGTGGCGCGGACGATAACGATGCGTCCAGTGTAAGCTCTCTGTCAACACAGGGGACTGGGCTAGCACCGCCAGATCAGTTGAGTGCTGATGGCGGAGGTGGACTGCGAGCTTGGCTACCAGTCTGGGGCGGGAGCACGACTGCGCACAAGAGGAATAGCTCGAGGACGTCGCTTACACCTGGGACAGCATCACCAAGAGCGAGCATGGACTCCAGTGCACACTTGACGCCCTCGAGAGATGCTTCGCCAGCGCCAGGGAAGATGCTAGTGAGAGAAGACCAGAGGGTTTCACTCAGGGCGTTCTTGCGCAATTTTCTACAGAACGAGACGATCGCTGGCAGCAAAGCAATGGAGGAATTTCTGACTGCCAATCTAACAAAGCTCACAGAGGAAGAGCTGATTGACGTCGAGCGGAGGAAAGACATGGACGAGAAGCGCATGGAAGAGCAACGGCGTTTCTTCGAGATCGCCAACCAGCGTGCCAAAGAGCTGGATGTGCACATGGAGAAGTTCCGCCGGAAAGTCATCGAGAAGAACGGGCTCCGAAACCTCTTCGGCGAGATCAAGATCAAGAACAGCATAACAGAGCTCGATCCCGAGTACCGCAAAGTCTGTGAATGGCTAAGGATAGAAGTGGCAGCGACACTGTACCATCTCTTCCTCGCCGAAGACAACAGTCCCGAGCTGTTCGCACAGCTGAAACGCCTGCACAGTCTCGTGCCCTACACAGCACTAAAGCAGGTCATCCGGTTCACCAACCCGGCAGCAGTGATGAAAGGCGTGCTGGACCTCTTCATGGCGCAGCCACTGGGCGCTAAGTCCCTGCTCCAACGTATGTTCGGCTTCGCGATAGGCGACGGCATCCGGACGTTGCAACGCTCGATCGACACGCTCTCAACAAAGATCGATCGACCGACCTACACCTCCAAAATCGCCACCTACACCAACGCATCAATACCACTGAAGAACGCGCTCCGTGCCGACGCAGCGGAAGAAGGTGTCGATCTGCTGTTGAAGATCCTGCAAACCCCCGTCCTCGCCCCCGAACTCACAGAGACCGAGATAGCAGAGTCCTTCAACGCTTATGCAGCCTTCAACACTGCTTTACTCGCCCCTACAGCCGCAGATCCAAGCATGCGGGAAAGCGCAGAGCTCTACGCGCACCTCAACCATCTCCTCAAACTTCACACGCGGAAGCGGGACAAGGAAGCCATGCTCTCGCTCATTGAAGAACCCACGACTCTCCACCTCTTCCGAGACCTCTTCACAATCTTCTACGAGCCTCTAGTCCGCGTCTACAAATCCGCAAACGTCTACAACAGCGTCACCGACTTCTCCAAATTCGTCGACGACGCCATAATCACAATCGAAAAAGCACAACGGCAAGACGTCTCCGCGGACCCAAACCAAACAGTCCAATCCTTCATAGACGTGTGCGCCCGGCACGAGGAAAACCTCTTCTCCTTCGTCCACGAAGTCCACTTACATGATAATGGTCTCTTCGACAAGCTCATGGCCTGGATCGAAAATATCCTCGATTTCCTACGAAACGGGCCCAGAGGAGGAAAGCTAGATATGAACGCCCTGCTCCTCGGCGCCTTGGACTCTCATCTCGTAGACAAAGACCTCGTAGTCCGCGAAATCAACTCCCTCATCCGCTGGCAAATGGCACGGAAGAAGTGGCATAACGACAAGACTCGGCAAAAGCTCGCCTCTGCCCCTCACCCTAATTCTGGCTCTGCTAAACCAGGGCTCAATTTCTCGCCCTCGGATTTTGGGCTTAATGCTATGGATCTGCAGGACTTGGACTCGGATTCTGATGGTGAAAGTGAGGATGATGGAGAGGGCGAGGGGGATGATGAGGAGGCGGATCCGCTTGAGAGTGAGCGGAAGAGGAGGGTTAGGCAGCGGGAGGCGCTCAAGAGGGGGGCGGGGGAGCCTAAGAAGCCCGAGATTAGGGAGTTGAATAAGATGGGAGAGGGGTTTGGGGGGTTGTTGAGAGGGGTGCTTGCGGAGTGATAAGGTGGACTTTGGAAATGGAGAATACAGGGAGATGATGCTGGCGGTGAAACCCCCGCTCGGTTGGCTTGGAAGGGTATATCCGATCACGTACAAAAGTTGGGTGAGGGAGGTGGTAGGATGATGACGCTCATGATAGAAGTGGGGAGGAATTGAGGACGTGACGTCCGTAAATAATGTCTGACGTTTGTACATATCGTTCATTGCTTGGTGCTATAGACGACTATAGTCTCCCATGCATCGTGAAATTGATATGCTCACGTCCTTGACTGCGCGCTGCAAGGCCACGCCCGTCATGGGGACTGCAGCGTTAACCTGCCACCATGAGCGTTGCGAGCCAAAACTTCCTACTCGTGGTGGTCGGTCGATATGAGCGATCCGCCCGGCACCCTGAATCTACTTGAGCGGAATGAAACGGGACGAGTGCGTAGCACCAATTCCCGGCCTTCCGTGCTTGACAGGCTTGCTGAGAACGCAGTCAGTACTTGGTCCTTTTGCCTCTCACTCTGGCCGATCTAGGGCTGATAGCACTTACTAAGAGATCGAGAACTCGGCCAAGTAGTGTCCCACCATCTCAGGCTTGACCTCAACCTGGTTGAACTCCTTACCAGAGTACACACCAACGACACTGCCAATCATCTCCGGTACGATGATCATGTCGCGCAAGTGCGTGCGGACTGTGTCTGGCTTCTCGTTGGGACGAGCCTCCTGCTTCGCCTTGCGCAGCTTCTTGATGAGGCCCATGGGCTTGCGCTTCAGACCGCGGTTGAACCGACGGCGGGCGCGGGCGTGGACGACATCGCGGAGTTGCTCGGATGAGAGATCGAGGAGCCTGATGGCTGTCAGTATCGACTTATGGTGTGGTGGCCAAGGTTGTGTGTGGCGGCTTGGTGTACGCACTCATCCAAATCGATACCGCGGTAGGAGAACTTGCGGAATGCTCTCTTCTTCTTCAACTCTGTTATGCGAAACCGTGATCAGCCGATATCCTATCTTCCAGCGCCCCTTTTGTGGCCTGTCCACAGGGTTTTCATCCATTGGTGTGCGTACCGGCTGCCTCCTCGGCGTTCTGTGAGGAGTTGTCAGTACATGGTGCTGGGCGAGAATTCGTGTGGGTATTCGACGAGACATACGTATTCGCTTGCATCGGCCATGGCTGCGATTATCAGTGACGATGTGCAGGATGGAGGTCGTGGATACGGAACAGTGAAGTGTCGTCGTGAGGTGGTGTGCGCTTTGGCGATTGTGGGATTTGAGGCTTGGCATCAACCGGTGAGGCTGACTCAGCATTGGTTGCGTTAAAACGTCTATCGATGCGTACTACAGATAGAAAGCTGACGTATATCTGGCAGCGTGATCAAGTGTATCGTATATAGAGCTGGTGAGACCATCGCTACAGGAATGTGTTGGGATGTGTGAAGCAAAAGTCTCTAACCCGGCACCTTGCTTTGGTACCCATGACCACGTGATGTGGCTGTAATGTGTCGGTCTACTCTGGTGTCATCGACTGTATTGCTACCTACGTAGCGCTACGTCCCAGAGTTGCCACCGTCCGGCGCCCTTCAACCCTGCCCTGCATGACCACCGCGAGGACCACCACCGTTCGGAGTGCCTCGATACCCCTCCCGGAAGCCAGCGCGGGGGCCACGACCGTTCGGCGCGCCCCCTTGCTGACCATGGAAGCCACGACCGTTCGGCGTGTTTCCCCTCTGTCTATAACCTCCACGACCTCCGTACCCAGCTCGCTGCCCACCACGACCACGTCCACCTCGCGCCACACGACCACCACGTCCATCTTGCGTGTGCGCGAAATATCCAGCCCGCCCGACGTCATGGGCTGCAGCTGCAGCAGCTTGCCATGCTTGGGCTGCTGCTGGCAGCTGGACCACCGGTGCCGGTGGAACGACTGCAGGATTTGCAGGCGGCGCGATGTTCGGCAGCTGCGGGAAGTTCGATCCCGGTTGTCCTTGTGGTGTAACTCTCGGTTCCGAAGTTACTGCAGGCGATGGAGTTGCCCGTACGGGCGCAATTGGAGCGACTTGAGTTAGTGCTGACGATGTCGCTGGAGGTGCGCTTGCCACCAATTGCTTGAAGCCTTGGAAGGCGGAGCTGTGCTCAATACCAGGCGCGGCAAGTTGCAGCAGGTCCAAGATTGCGTTGTTGCTGGACTGCTGTGCCGGAGGTGCCATCATAGCGTTCGCTGATGGCGCCGACGCCGGCGGGAGGGCGACCGATGCTACTGGTACGTTCGTCCCAGAAGCATGTGCAGGCGCCACGAGACCACCGTTCGCGTTCGCGGGTGGCATCGTGGAGGCTCGGCCGCGAAATTCGTGCATATCTGGCAAGTGATTGCAGTTGCACATGTCGCACCAAGACATCAGCTGAGTGGCCTGTCGAGGTGCAGGAGCCGTGGTCTGCGCCCTAGGTGCCGTAAAGTTCGTTCGACCTTTCGGCTTCTTGTTCGTGTTCTCGACCGAGAGCCACGCGTTCTCCTCTTCGCGGTGCCGCTTCTTGTTCTCCTTCTCCTCCTTCCTCCAAGCCCGATACGTGTCAGGATCCACGTCCCTCAGCATATCCAAGGCCGCGTTCTTCTTCGCCAGCTCCGGAATGCAATTGCCAGCGTGCGGCTTCCTACACGTCTTGCATCGCGGCTTGCCCTGCGCTACCCATTCCTCGTACGAGGTTGGCGCGTCAGGCATAACCTCATCTTGCCAATTCTCGATGATCTGCCGATCATGGGCATCCTCCGCCGCTTTTGCTGCTGCTGCTGCTCCGTCAGTCGCAGCAAACCTTGCCTGAGCTTCTGCCACAAGATCTGGAGCCTCTCCATCGTTCGATGTCTGCTCCGCCCACCCGGCCTTCGCGTGAGCATCTTGCACGCCAGTTATGGCTGCAATGAAACGAGGAGTGGGGGTATTTAGACGTAGGCTTCCCTCGTCCTCACCCATTACACTACCGACGTAGCTGTCCTCCGGAGCATCCTTCTCATCTATCATCCACCTTGGGGTCGTACGGCCCTCAGGGATGGTATGCTCGTCGTCGTCCCGGTCGTTCGACCCGCGGACAGTCTCTTGATCCCCGTGGTTTGAGTCGTTCGACTCGAGCACGGTATCTTGCTCAGTGGCCAATGCCGCAAAGCGATTCTCCCCCAAGCTCGTCACCTCCTCAGGCCCAGAAGCCAGCCGAAGAGGCAAAGCCCGCTCACCGTCCGAGCTACCCGCCATACTTGTCGTAGATGAATAGAGAAGGGAACTGGCAAAGAGCGCGCGAAAGATGTTCAACGCACGGCAGCCCAGCGGGCGGGCCGGCGGAGCTCGCCCAGCACCACCGATGGAAGGCGCGACCCAGACGTGCCTTTCTCGCGACTTACCTACTACAGGATATCACGGTCGCTACCAACACCTCGTCCACTCGCAACCGTGGCTTCGACATCTACAGCGATTCCCTGGACCACTCCTACTTGCACGATCCTGGGTCAACATTGCTTCAGCTTGAGGCCCTTGATATGATATTGCGCCAATGACTGTCGCCTACCTCTGAACGTACACAGAGACCACAACGCCCGCGACATGCACGCTATAATGTACAGCTTGTCTCGGTTGCATGCGAGTTCCTGTCGGATGGCTTCGGGCGGTCTGCTCAGAGTCTGTGCTTGATATGAGATTATTCCGCCCGGAGGCGTGGTCGATTCCTGAAAGGCCACAGAGAAGGATGTTACGCGCGCTGCTCATGATCAGTGTAGAGTGATGTCTATAGTGAAATGTTTACTGCGAGTGTATCAGACTGCCTTTTCATACTTGCACATGTACCCGCCCATCTCACCGTCCCTCTGCTCCGCAATTTGCTCCGCTCTCGCATACCGTAGTTGTTGCCCAAAGTAGCTCTCTAACCCAGACCGTCTCTTGCCTGAAACTCTCCCTTCGACGCACCCTACGCACTGATGCCCTTGGTTTCTCTACCCACGTCCTCACAAGCCTGTCCCACAGCCTCAGTGCGCAGCTTTCCTGCGATCTGAAGTCAACAGCGCGCTCATCGTTGTGCCCTCAGATGACAAGGGTGTCCAATCCTCCGGTCTGCCACCTTCGGCGCATCCTTGCCACAGGACACATGCCATGCCACCAGCGTGGAGAAAACTGTAGTAGCACGAGCACACCATGCCGGGCAATAGCGACATGCTACGAGCTATCATCGTTGCGACGAAGCTTGCCTTCGGGCCAGAGGACGTGGAGTGGTCATGTCGCTGACCCTGACCAGCAGATAGATAACACACCGCTGGACGCAGCAATCGCAGCGACGTCGTCGAGGCCAGAGATATCGTTTCAAGTTCAAGATTCAAGGTGCCTGCTATGATACAGTGTTCATTCGCTGGCGCTGTCGTACCTTTCAGAGTGGTAGGTCGGGGACCCGCAGCATGCTGTTGATGTGGATGACACCTGCTGCGGCTGGTGTATTGGTAGTTGGCCGTGCAGACGATTTTGCCAAATCCTGCGATCGTCCTTCATAGACTTGATCCAGCGCGGCTGACACATCTATGCTGTCCTACATCAGCAGCAGCGATGAGTATGTTGTATGAGCGGCAAAGCGTCATCAGCTCCATTGCCTGCCCATGGCCAAGTGGTCTCGCGATCAACTCTGCAACGATTGCGGACGTAGGTGGGCAGTGAAGCTCGATCGCAGAGCAGCTGCAGCGTGGCAGGGTGTCATAGCGAAGATACGCAGGCGCAAGAATGCTGTCCGAGCGAATGACCGAGTGGAGGCAACAGGCCAGCTTCTACTTGGATGATGCATCTTGCGTTCGCTTTGTAAGAGCGCTGGCCCTTGAGTCCGCCTTGCCTATGCGGGTGGTGGCTGTGAAGCCAGATCAACAGACTCCGCTCAGCGCATTTGCGACTACGAAGTCTTTGAGCCGTCAGGTAATGTCTATGCTTTCATATTTGGGAATCTGACACGAACGGGTGCACCGGTGGTCGAGAGCTCGCTTTCTTACTCGGCTGCACGCGATCCCGCGCACCTTGATATCGTCGACACTGCAGTGTCGCTCAACATGCATCAGAGTGTCAGTACGTAGCTTCTAGGTCTCAGTACCAGCCTGTCAGTATCGTGGACGATATCTCATATTGCGGGAAGCCGACGCTCACGATGGATTTCGGATGGAGATCACATGCAATGTCTCATCGAACGGCGCCAAGACTGAGATAGTGGCGAGAGCCGTCTTCACTCAGAGATGTGGTTCACCTGGTCATGAGACTAGGCACATGTCGGTGTAAGTTGCGGGTAGAGCGACCTGGCAGTGAGCTCTTGCTGCATCGAACACAAGCATGATATGCCATCCTCTGCACTAAGCTGATATGATCGAAAGAGAGTGCAAGCAGCGTTGGGCTGATATCCAGTGTTCGCGACCTCGTGCGGATATCCTTGTGCTCCGCACTGCCGATCCGTGTTGTGCATAGAGTCGCACCGCGATGAGTTCACTGCCGTGAGGCACGCAGAGTATCGTCGGACTGCAGGATACGATGCGCCGAGGGTCAGGGACCAGAAAAGCATTCGGGATATGGTGCACCAGCTACGGTGTCGTTCAGCCCCGGTATGCGGAATCTTACTGCTCAAGGTGTACGCATCGCTCGATAGAGCGTGCACTGCATTCGAACTCGAGAGGTCGCCAGTACGTACAGGCGTTCGTGCCCGCGTGGATCTTGCTGCAGACCAGATCTGTGCGTAGAGAGAAGCGGCAATCTGAAGACAGCTTTCGTTTCGAGCATCGACAATGGTCCACGAGATGAAGCATGCAGATCCCCAATAAGCGTGCGCATGTACCTTTACCGCGCATGCTTGTTGTATCACCATCCGCTGCTCTGGCACCTTTCCTCCGTCCACTACATGCCTCTTTCAATCGGTCACATTCCGCAGTATGCTCACAGCTTTCAACCGACCTTCATGCCAACCTCTTGTCCGACCCGCGATGGTGTCGATCTCGTAGGAGGTATGGTGGGGGACACGCTGAGCAGTGAATGTTCATGATGACGGCGTACCTTCCTCACACGAACGGCCAACGGTTGACCCGCATGTCCACAAAACATCAAAGTCGTTGCTTCCAGCATTGCGCACACGACCAGAGTGTACTTGTTTAGTCGATGCTGGCGCCGAAGCAATAATCATGCGCGACTCCATTGCCAAGTTGTCGACATGCCTGCGTGGACCAGAAGCTCACTCTGTCGCGTCGAGTGCAATGATGCAATCCTCGTGGGGTGTATCTGGCGCCGACTGCACCGCTCGACCGACCTGGGACCTTCCGTTCGGTTGAGAACTCAAGTCGACGCTGCTATCGCCTTCGCTGTAGTCTCCCATACCACCATCACGCCAAATCTTGCGCCTTGGAGACCGGCCTCGAGTATGTTACACCACCACTATCGAACCAAGGCCCTCCGACATGTTATCCTACTCCTCATCCTTTCACCCGGCATGGCACGCGGCTCCGCCTCCACAGTTGACATCCTCTTCAGTAAGGTCCCATTCTGGATGGCGTCTGAACGACCATATGGCGATTGCAAATGCCTTGGGCTGTGGATCTGTAGACGGCTGTGGAACGCAACGGGCGTACATCAGGCACACTAGGCTGGCGGACTCCGCTTACCATATGGCAGTCCGTACACCCGAAGCATTCCACACGCCCTGTTTCGATGCGTCGTCGCGGGGATGGCGTGCTATTGCTCGTTCGATGACCACACAGCGTATTGGGTATGCTTCCTGCTCACCAGGCTGGCGGACGCCGCTTATCACGTGGGCAGTCTGCGTACTCAACCTGTTGCAGGTCGCTGTCTCGATGTGTCGTCGTGAGCGTGGTGTTGCGGCTGCGTCGATGTCAATGCAGTATGTCGAGTATGCTTCCTGCACACTAGGCTGGCGGACACCGCTTACCATGTGGCAGGCTGCACGATCGACACGCTGCATGATTCTGCTGCGGTGTAGTGTCTTCGAGAAGCGATCCTGGTTACGGCTCTCACTCACATGGCTACGGATCCCTGGAACGTTGGAATCCTCCCGACGTGCACGTGTCGGGATCTTTTTCCTCTTCTTGGTCGGAGTCGGGAACTGATCAGGACGTCCGCTGCGTCGATAAACGATTGATCGTACTTGTTGTCCTTGGAGCATAAAGTGCAGCATACGGACATGCAGACCAACGTACTAGGCTGGCGGACACCGCTTACCATGTGGTCGTCCGCATGTCCGAGTGCTGCACCTCACTCGTTCATCCAGAACGTCTCCTTGAACAGACTCAAGGACGGGATGAGTCCTTTCGACGGGCTTGCTCCAGATGCAGCGGTGTACTGCGTATCAAGCTCTGGTACCAGACGTCGTATGGAGGCTTGAGCTACCGATTCGAGTGCAGCATGAGTGTAGGGAGGGTAAAGTGTAGAGCATGCATCCTGCACACTAGGCTGGCGGACACCGCTTACCATGTGCATCGTGCTATACGCCTGACCTGATCTACTGCGTTGTCGTTGGTTTGCTGGTTATCGGTTCGATGGCTTCAGTGCCGTCGTGGAAAGGATATTGGCTATATGGCAGCCAATATTGAGACGTGCAGGACATTGGCAATCGTTTCAATTGAGTCGTCTATGGTGTTATCGAACAGGTGAGGTCAAGGTAAGTCTATTTTCAGCTATCGTACATCTGATGGAAGGCACGTCTGCCTGGGCGTCCAACTTCAAGGCGTCGCATTTCCTATCCTCTGCATCCTATAACGTCGCATGCTGTTTAGGACGGGCTAAGATGGACGACTCTGGTCCAGAGTTGTTCAAAGACCCGTCGAAGAATGTAAAGAAAAAGTTGACGCCGAGCAAAGCCAAACGGCGTGTGCTCCAAAAAGGGAAGAAGCAACTCGCGCAGAACAAACGCGATGCCGAGTATAAGGTCACTGGTGGTGGCGTCTCGATACTCCGGAAGAGGCACCTCGACGAGTATTTTGACGATGTGGAGGGTAAGAAAGCTGTGGAAGCACAAGCTGACTTGGTAGAATCCGACGAGACGGCAGCCTTGAACGACGTTATCTATGCCGAAGCCAGAGCTGCAATAGCTGCTGAAGATGATGATTGCATGGCCCAGTCAGAACTGACATGTCATGGTCAAGACGACGAGCCTGAGTTGCCATATGGTGAACCTGACGAAGATGGTCTAAGATCGTTTCAAGCAGCCGCGGTCGCGGACATGTATAGTATTGTTGCATGCGACCCGGAGGAGATGTCCTACTTTGAGTTACTGACTGACGTTATAGAGCGTTTAGGAGCCGCGTCGGCTGGAGAACTCTTTGCTGACCAACAACTTAAGCGCTATCTCGCGAACCGAGAGCGACTGCTTAGAATGCCCGCAGGGCGACAACCTTTGCTGAGCTCTGCTGTCGGGGTGGAAGGATTGTTGAAACATAACAAGCCGTTCTTACACCAACGAGCCTCTGATGAGCGCTGGACGAATGACGGCACCGTCTCGCTCTCACCATCAGCCGTGAGCCGTACGTTGGGTAAACCGGCAGGCCCAGCAGGAGATGAACTGAAGCTCAAGGCATTCGGTGCGCGAGTGACTATCTGCTATGCCCGACACAGTGGAGTTACAAATAGCGGCATGTTCGAGTCCGTCGAGAAACTGCTCGGCACTGACGGATTGCTGGATCAGATTCGAGATCGCTATGGTCATGTACTTGACGGCGACTGGGGCGAGCTGCACGCCAGGAACGTCCATACACTAGACATATTCAACGAGTTCAGGACTGCAACATCTACGGTGGAAAGTGCCGTCAGCTGGGAACGAACGTCCGTGAAGCTCCTGACCGCATTGGGCCCAGACGTGCGGCGCATCTGGTACCCGATGCATAGGGCAGACGTCAGCAGCCTGCACTACGACTACGACTTGCCGCGTGGGTTCAGAAGGCGTGCTACCCCACCTACAGCACGTGACGAAATTGGAGATCAGCCTTGGCTAGGATACGATGCCGTACCCCATCTTAGGCCAGCGTTGAAGAAGGTGATGAAAGGCACGAACGAGCCGTTACTCCGTGTGCACGCTATAGTGCGTGCTCTCTTGCTCACAGGATGGGACCTCACGCCCGGTGGCACATACCACGAGGTGTGCCTCGGGTTCGATGCATCGACATCCATACTCGCGGCTTGGGACCAAGTAGCACAATGCTATCCGCACGTGGAGTGCTTCATCACTGTGGTTGTAACTGCGAAGGCAGAAGAAACAATTCACCAGCCTTGGTTCGATCTTTTTGAAGTTGAAGGCGAAGTCGCCTGGGCGACCTTTGAAGTAAGCCAGCTACGAAGCGCTAACGCGGACGTACGGCATCAGAAGTATAAGACGCTTATGTGTCTACTGCATCAAGCCAAGTTGAGCGGGAGTGGCGTGGCCGCACCTGCTTACGAAGATCTAGCGCGGAACAACCGCATACGGCGATACGGCTTGGTTCACAGGCATGGTGTAATCTTGTGAGCATATGTTATTGATCAGGAGGAAGTAGGACCAGGCACCATGTTGCGTTATGGGCGTGACGACTCGCTGGACACAAGCGCCGAACGGTCGCAGAGTCCGCGAGACCTGCAATGGGCATACCGCTTCGCTAGACTCGAGCGCCGAACGGTCGCAGAGTCTACGAGACTTGGTGGGACGGCCTGGCACACACTCGAACGAGCAGTGCCGGCTTAGCATAGTAAACAACAGTCAAAGCACGTACGTGTGACTTGCCGGGCTGGGGGAGGATCGGCATCGCTCGAACAAGCTGTACATAGGGAGCCACATCCGTATGAAGCACGGATCGCGTCGACACTATCAATGTGGATACCTGTGATATTGTAACATGTCTTGGGGTAAAAAGAATACTAGCCCTTGACTGCACGCCAAGTTGTTCACCAACGTGCACCCACACAAACCGTATGGTGAACACTGAAAACAACGGCTACGGCTATAGAAGACATCATGAAGCAAAAGGACGACAGCTACTCAGCTACGCGCGAGAACGATGACCATGGGCAGAACGAATGGTGACACGGAGGGCTGAAGTCTTGAGGTGTCGTCGAAGATCGATTTCGCTATCTTGCGAGCAGCGATGCCTTCACTGCTGTACTATGCTCCACGCGCCCTACGAGCGGCATCGATCTTATCGCACTTGCAGAATGCGGCTTGTCTGCTGCCGTAGCCACTCCAGCGTACGAGCCATCCCAAAGCCAGGCCCATTCATCGTCTTTCCTTCACGTTGCCCAGGAGCGACACGCTTAGTCGAACAGACCGAAGCCCATGTCCTCGTCGGACTCCTCCTTCTCCTCCTCCTTAGCAGCAGGTGCCTCCTCAGCGGCAGCCTCGCCACCAGCAGCAGCACCAGCGCCTCCAGCAGCGGGAGCAGCACCAGCACCGCCCGATGGGACGGAGGCGAGCTTCTGCGAACCCTCTTGGATGAGCTGCATTATGTTAGTGGATGTGGCTCTCTCGTTCGCGACGCCGTTTGAGACAAGAAGTGCATACCTCGTTGATGTCCTTGCCCTCGAGCTCAGAGAGAAGAGAGTTGAGACGCTCTTCCTCAGCCTCGATGCCGACGGAGGAGAGAACCTCCTTGATATCGCTGGCGGAAGGGGAGGTGTTGCCGGCCAAGCCGAGAAGGAGGTATGCCGCCAAGTGCTTCATGATGTCGGTGTCTGGTGAAGTCAGTGTTTTGTCCGAGGTGTGTCGCTCGTGCGATGAATGATGATGTGCAGTGCGGCGGACGTACTGTAGGGGAGTTGTTTAAGAACAGGAGAATTCAATCGATTTAAGCGCTGGGCGCAGACTGAATCTTCGAGTCCTGGGTGTGTGATGGGGTATAGTCAAACGAAGGTGACGGCTGCGGTGTCCCACTACAATTTCGCGGCCGGTGCCAAGATTTTCGAAGTGGGTTGATCTGCCTGAGGCTGCCAGGCGCGCATCCCATGTTTGCGTATGGAGCCTTCCGTTCATATCACCGTTCACCGTCGTGATACTTCACTTCCACTGCCATTTATCTCACTCCCCATACATCTATCTCCCCTTCTTGTCTCCAACACCTGATCTCTCGGTCATTTGATCTTCAGCGTTCTACATAGCTCCTTGCATTGGACGGTCAGGCGGCATTTATCAGTTTCACGGCCGAAATCGCATGACTCACTCATCACCATGACGAGCGGTCGCGAGGAGGTGAGGAACGGAGTGGGCTCGACGCGACCAGCGGTGTCTTCTTTGGGGGCTCCCAGGATGAACGACAGCCGGCCAACGAGCGCGAACGGTGCAGGATCGCTAAAGCGCAAGGCCGAGGACAGCAGTGGTGGACCGCGACCCAAAGTCGCTCGAGCAGGAGATAGTGGATTACCAGCTAAGACCGCATCACCGGGCTTGACGCGTGCGATGTCAGGGAATGGAGTGACGGCTGGTATCAGCACTCTGGGCATCTCCAAACCTCCCTCACGGTTTCAACTTACTGGTAGCGCCGGAAAGCCACTCCCGACTCCTGCTTCACGCACACCGGCTGGTCCGGCGTCGGCCACTACGATATCTGCAGCAGCTGCACCGAAGCCTGCACTGAAGGGCTATGCTGCAATCCTGGCCAAGGCGAAGGAGTCCGAGGCACTGCTCAAAGCATCGGGTAGTACCCTCATCGTACATAAGCCCACCGAGCGGATCACAAAACGCGAGCGCGATCGGATGAAAGTGGATGCGATCGAGAAGCAGAGGACAGATCGCTTAGGTGCACGGAAGGGCAGCACAGCAATGCAGGAGGGACGCAGTAGAAGTGGTACGCCGAATGCAGGCAAGCCCGGTGAAAGGCCAAAGAAGGGCCCCGCGCCAGTCGCATACCAAGGCACGATGCGCAAAGGCCCTGTTCCACTCGCGTACAAAGGCACGATGCGCACTGCAGCGCCTGGCCAACCGGCGAAACCTTCGAAGGCGAAGGATAAGCACGGTGGCCAAGACAAGTACGGTGGCTATGCATCATGGTCAGACATCGACGATGCAGAGGACGAGGACGAAGGGGATTACGACTCAGAGTCAGACATGGAAGCGCGCATGGATGAGATCGACGAGGAGGAGGAGCTAGCGACGAAGGTAGCGCGGAAGGAGGACCAAGAAGCACTGGCTGAAGAGGCGCGACTGAAAAGGGAAAAATTGGCGAGGAAGCAGAAGCTTATGGCACTTAGTAAGAACGCCAGCAGGGAGAAGAAGTTCTGAGGTCGCAAGAAAGCTATGCACGACGTTGATGATTGATCATTAGCGATGGGATTGGGTATGGCAGGTAGCATTGCAGCGCATGGTACTGCGTTTGTGACGCTGCGATGAATCACCTTATCCAACGGCTTACAAGGACAAAGCGATGAGTACCCTGACAGGGAGCGCCACACAAGAGAATCAAAATGCAAGCTTTCCCTGTATGGTCGCTTGGCTGCTCAGCAGAAACGGCCACATATGCCGTGGCTTTTCGAGAGCGACGAAATCAGAAAGCTTCTCAGCTCAAGTCGAGCTCCACTCATGTCTGGACCTCGGACAACCACACGCCGAACGTTAGCTCCAGCTCTGATGTCAACGTGCGGCCAGTATTTCCATCGCAGCTTTGCTTGTAAAGCTCGACACGTAAGTCTCTTCTGCATTCCTCCTTTACCCATTCCTACCTCACGACCTTGCTCTATCTCTCCTCTCTCCTACTCCAGCTCCCGTCATGTCCGCCCCAAGTAAAACGGAGCTTTTCCTCCGCAATCACCCAGTCTCCTCCTATGCCCAGAAGATCCGCATCGCCCTCCGTGAGAAGGGTCTCGAGTTCGACTTCGCCACACCCCAAGCTCTCGGCTCCGGCGCAGCAAACCCTTCGTTATCGGCTCAGAATCCAAGGCTGGAAGTGCCGACCCTAGTAGACGGCGACTTTGCAGTCTTCGACTCTACAATCATACTGCAGTACCTCGAAGATGCTTACCCAGACTCGCCGCTTCTTCCAAAAGATGCCAAGGAGAGGGTGAGGGTGCGGCATGTGGAGGAGATATGCGATACCACTTACGAAGCCATCAATTGGGCATACGGCGAAGTCAATGTCTTCGGTCGCGCGGAGGGCGAAGAGAAAGAGAAGTTGATGGCTGAGATGAAGCGGCAGACGATCGAGATACAGACCTGGCTGGGATCCCAGCTCGGCGACCGACCTTACTTCAACGGCGAGACATTCGGCTACGGCGAATCTGCGTTGCGCCTATATATAATCGCAGCGTGGTTAAAGCACCCGCGAACTCGAAGCTGGATCTCTGGTATCAGCGCATCAGGGGACGGGAGAGTGTCAAGACTACGTTTGGGGAGTTCGAGGAAGGACTGAAGGCTTTCAAGGCTATGGGTGGGGCGTTTGCGAAGGGGAGGGGGATGAGGAGAGAGTATAGGGATTATAGGCTGGAGTTCATGGTGAAGAGTGGGGGTTTGGGCGTTGTGAAGAGGGGAATTGAGGAGGACACTGTGAGGTTTGGGTGGCCTGAAGGGGGGGCCAGTAAGGGATAAAGGCAGTTTGTAGGGTAAGGTTCACGACGCAACTTGGCCAGGACCTTGAGTAAGAGAGGGCTGGTAGCGGAGGGCTTCTATGTGAGCCACGACACAACAGCCGCGATGGACAGATGTTTCTGACTGGCAAGGATACAATCCGCATACAAGACTGCTCTCTCCGACTCGGCCGCAAGTCTGTGAATACTCTCTGTTCCTGTGCTTCGAACAGTCTAGGGTTCGAACTCATGTCGATTATCTCGCACTTCCTGGCGGCGCCCGGGAAAGGTCACCGCCAGGCAGGGCTTTGATGAGACAAAAGGGAAGTGGTCTTGCAAGCAAGACCATCTCAAATGAGCCGAAGCGTCTGATTGGTTGTAGATACTTCCCTTCGTTGAGAGAGTGGTACGTCGGAATATATACTTCTATCATGGTAGCGCAGGGCAAGAGTGCAACGATCGAGAAGTGAAAACTTTTCGAAGCTAGTATCATGGTATTTGCATAGCTTCCGACCCTCGAACGTCTAGTGCACGTTGCTCTCTAAGATTCCCTTCGTGCTCAAAGGCATGCGGATTCTCTGACATGGGCGTGATGTCGTCCCGGTGTCCAGGTAGAGAGACCGCATCACACTTGTCACCCGCGCTACCGCGCAGCGAAAAGGGAAGAGATCTTGCAAGCAAGACCTGTTCAAGTGTGTTTGAGCGTGTTGTAGCTACTTCCCTTACTCACCTTGGGTTTAGTGCAGTATATGAATGTCGGTTCTCGAACATTGGAATCACTTTTGAGCTGGTAGACTACGGTAACCGCATCTCCAGTACGTGAAGCTAGAGTAGGGCACCGCATCTGCGTGTTCGATGTCGAGCACATGATGTCAGCGATCAGGAGGACATAGAACCGTGCTTATGCAAGGCGAGGGTGGGATAGATACATGCACTTGTGTTGATCGAATGTTGTGAGAGAGCAGAACACATGTTGTGGTCACGTGCGTGAACGATCAGCGACGACGATATGACCTCATCGACCTCGAACGTTGTCCAACCTCAGACTCCCCATGTCGTGACCAGCGACGACACTGGTGTAGCCCTGGTCTGGGTTTGCAACCATGTCACTAAAACGCAAGCACGAAGACATCACCCCCTCCAACCCCTCCGCCGAACCCCCCATCTTCCGCTCCGCCCCCATCTCAGACCGCGAGTCCACCTTCATCGGCCTCTTCTCCCCCACCCTCCCCCCAAAAGACCTCCAGCACCTCGCCGAGATCGAATCAGCAAGTCACAAAGTCCTCGCCTGGCGACGAGAAAGCAATCAGCAATCTCTCACGCACGCAAAACAGTATGTCACGGGCCATGACGATGATGGGGAGAAGTACGGCGGGAGTAAAGTCGAGAAGGTACTCGTTCGCATGGTCGTCACGGGGTCTTGTGTTGTGGCAAGGTGGTATGGGGGTGTGATGTTGGGGCCTGTGAGGTTTACGCATATGGAGAATGCTGCGAGGGAGGCTGTGCAGAAGTGGCAGGACGATGTGGTCGACGGCGCGGCAAAGAAACGGAAAGTCGATGACGATGCTGCGGAAAAGGAGAGATTGGTCAAAGTGCTCGGGAAGCGAGATCAGAGTGTAACAGTACTGCGAGCACTGGCATTCGAGAAAGAGGCCATGGCAAAGCGCGCCGCAGAGGGCGAAGCGCCGCCTCTCCCTCCAGAAAGCGTGATAATCGATGCGACTGCCGCGGCGAAATCTCCGAAGGTGATGCTGGCTTCGCAGCAAGCGAAGCCAAAGTACGATGATATGGAGTTGTCGCAGCTGAGGATGCTGGAGAAGGCTAGGGATGCGAGTATTGCGTTCTTGCTGAAGAGGATTGATAGGGCTGAAGAGCAGCTGGTACCGTCAAGTACGCCGCCGAATACTAAGGTCGATCCACCTTGAAGGAGTCAAGGGGGAGATTTGTATGGATCGAGTCAGGGAACGTCTTTCGGACGATGCCTACATAATCTTGATTTTTGTGACCAATGAGCCCTGGATCGAGTCCAAGGACTGCTGATCCAAGTCTGCTCTTGACGGATGATCGATGAAGATTGTTAAACTACGAGAAAGTCGCTACTACTCTCGAATTCCCTGCGCCAATTCGCTCTACCTTTTCATCGACACTACATAACGCCTGGAATATCTGGCTATGCTGTTATGCCGCTTTATAACGCTCGCAAACGCCGATATGGATTGTTGAGTCATGGCGATGACGATGGCTTGTGACTTTCTCCGCCCCGCGAACTTCTCACTTTGCCACCCCGATCTCTTTCTCCTTCACACTTGACGGAGCACTTGTCGTAAATTTGTTGGGTGTTGTCCCGATCGTCATCCACTCTGGGATATCGAAGACAGATTCATCTTCGGTCGAGGGACGCGAGCTGGGATCAGTAGTCAAGGACATCAGCGACGGCACCTTTGATGGACCTGCCCGGATAGCGACAGGCGCCAACACAGGTGCACACGACATCCTAAGCGGCTCTCTTTGGGTCGTCTGCTGCTTCACAGGCACTTTCGAAGGGCGCTTCGATGGCCCAGCCTGCATAACAGCGGTGGGCGCAGGGCCATGCGGCTCAAGTACCGATCTCACAGGCGTCGGACTGAAGGATTGAAGAAAGCGCTCTTTATCAGTAGACGCGATGGGAAGGCTCTCTGTTGTAATGAGTCAGCGTTCCTGTGCAATAGAGGAGGTCTCGAGGCTCCATACCCTGGATGCTCGGCATACGCGACGATGCGGTCGTAGACGCTCGCGATTTGGGTGTCGGCGTCGCTAATCCATTGATTAGCCACCGCGCTCGACTGCAATGCCTCCGAATCACATACGCCTGACCCCACTGGCCCTCTGCCCAAGCGACAACCTCACATCCGGCAGCGGCGCCTTGTGGCGGAAGTACTCTTGCTTGCTTTGCGGCACTGTGCGCGCTGGCAGCTTACTTTGCGATCGCGACGAGCCCTCACCGTTGTCTTGTCGCGGGTCTGTACCGAGACGGAGCTGCTCCAGCTTCCGCCTCAACTCTTCAGACATCGCCGGGCTTGACGTTGCGATTGCCTTGCCCTTGCCCTGGGCTTCGACCTCCGGCTCGGACAGAGAGGGCTGCTTGGTGTCTTTGCGACCCGCCAGCGCCGAAGCGCTTGCGTTGCGCTTACTCGGCCAAAAGCCAAAGGGTACGCGGTGGTCGCTCGTCGGCGCCGATGGAGTTAAGCTGTCACCCCCTCCGTTGCCATTGCTCGCTGAGATGCTGATAGACATCCTCTTGGTCATGACGTTGTCGATGCCGCCCTCGGAGGCTCTGCGCTTGAATGTCGGACTGATGCCATCGGACGCGGACTTCTTCCGGTCGCTGATTGACAGCTTGGTCAAGAAGTCGAATGCCATGCTCTTCGAAAAGGCACTAACGCTCTGCTACCACATCAGCTGGTAACACATCACTTCTCTGTTTTCGTAGCTTGCGCACCTCTACAGATCGAGCTCAATGATTATCTGGACAGTCTTCGTCGGTAACAACTCCTCAAACTCCCAATGGTGGTACAATAACAGTACAATAACGTAAGATATCAAAGCAAGGATGAATTCAAAAGTCCAATAACAGCTCACCTCCAGTGCGTGCTGGAGTTCTGCGTTCGCGGCTTTCATCCTGGCATCGTTGATAGGAGAAGCGTGGCGCGGTGTTGCTCGAGAGGGGCATGACGAAGTCACCGAGTGTCGCATCGCGGTGGGAAGCCGCTGTCCGTTGAGGAGATTTGCCTTTCCTTGGCCTTCCGGTTGAAGTCAAGATTGGACCCGATGGACTGGGTAGCAGGAAGTCATCTTGCTGTGCGCTCATCTAGAGCGTGTAGATTGGCAGGTCAGACACTCACACATTGTCGAAGGGGATAGGAGCCTCCACGTTCTACGTGCGGACCAACACCAGGTTGGAACTACAGTCTGTCTTGCGCGCTGCACACAGAGCACCACCTGTCAGGGGCTTCAGAGTTGCGGCTACGTTGGACTCTTTCGAGCTCTGGGATTCGTACAGCGCGTTGGAGCCTGTCTGTAGGTCATCGAGAACGCGGACAGCCGAGAGGTGAAGTCAAGCGGGTGTAGCCGGTGAAAGTTAATTCGGACGACAGCGCCCGTTGATCTGCTAACAACACGCTATCGGAGGCCACTGACAAGCTCATGGTTGCTGCGGTGTAGTGTCCGCACACAATCAGTCGCATGAGGCGGTGGAGTGCTTTCAGCACCGTGTTGAAATGCTCAGACTAAGTGTTCGTCTACGTTGAAGCTTCTACGCCGCTCATTTCGTCATTTGCGGGCGTGATCGTAAGTCGACATGAGCGAAGACGCGGGCCAGCGTCTTTGACAGGCCTGGAGGCACGAAAGCGTTCTCCCGTTTACGACACTTGAGAGGCGACGTGGGAACAGAGAGGGTGCAATTGCAGAAAGTGGAAAGTCTTGACTTCGTCATTTGCCCAGCCGCTGTCCAGATCGTGCAGACTCAGAATCCGCTCAATACAATGTAATGCCGCATGCTCAACCTCGTTTCCGCAACGTCCGTCCCGTCGCCACCGGCGCCGGCGCAGTGGCGACATCTTTCCTCTTCGCCGCTGCAGAAACCGTACTCTTAGCCCCCGCCCCCGCGACACCAACCTTCTTGACCCACACAGCATTCCGTCCCACAGCAGCTTTCGTAACAATCGTCGTCTCCGCACTGCTCGTACTCGTCTCACTCTCCCTGCCTGCACTCTCGACTTCCACAGCCGTAACGACGCGCTTCGCTTGCCGACTCGGCGCCCGCGACGATGGTGCGGCCGGTGCATGCAGAGTGGAGAGTACCGGCCGTACTGGACTCCGAGTGGCTGCCATCGGCGCGGATGCGTAGAACTTCTCAGGCGAAGCGTGGGGTTTGAATGGCGATTTGGGGAGGTTTCGGGAGTTATGGGATCTGGGCGAGAGGACTGAGGGGCCTTTTCGTGAGACTGCGCGTGTGGCTTTGGTGTTTGCTGTTGCGGCCTGGGTGGGTTTGGCGCGTTTCTTGGGTTGGGGGAGGGAGTCTAGAGGTTGTTGCTGCTGGGAGGATGCGGGTTGGTTCTCTTTGTCGTCGAGAGTGAAGTGGTCACTGGGATGGTTGTTAGTCGCACATCGCGTACTTTGCTGTAGGAACGCTGCATACCTTGTGCGCTTCAGACTCCTCACGGCAGGACTCGAGATCTGAAATGGGCGACTCTCCTCTGCCGCAATGACCAGAGCTACTGGCTTCGGCTTTGCTTTCTCCGCGTGCTCGTCGAACAGATCCTGCATCTTTCGCTTACGCATGTTTGGAGGAATGCGATTCAGTCGTCCCTCCAGTCTTGCACGCAGCGTCCTTGCGCTTTCGGCGTATTGTGCGCGTAGCTTTCGTGCTCGGTCGGTCACTATTGACGCGTCAGTGCAACTCTCCGCGACACTGGATGGAAACGTGGCCGACCCTCGATCTGGAAGTTGTCGATCATAGCTTGCTTCTGCGCCTGATTGATGCCCATTGTTGGCTTCATGGGACTCGCTGGCGGTGGTGTGGTTGCGCTCGTGAGTGCCATCGGGGCCTGTGAAGGTGGCTCCTGCGCGGTGATCGATGATTGGGGCTGCTTCTGCTTACGTGGAGGCATTGTGAGAGAGTATAGATCGCGTGAGACTGTAGGTAGGCAAGTTGCTGCAGTGTAAGTGGATTGGACGCGATATAAATGTCGTTGCCATCGAGCTGTTTGAGCGCGTCAACAAGCCTCGGGTTACCTTCTACTTCGGTAAAATAGATGCCAACATGTGAACGTCGTCAACGTGAGCTTCCGTTGCCTACCTACATGCTACAGCCCACCTCTACCACTACGACTCATAGATTTGCGCAATCCCCTCGGCACTGATCGTATTCTAGAAATCCCACCAATCCTTGTCGGTTGCGTTACTAAGTTCATCACCAACCCCTCCCGTACCGCCACCATGCCTCTCGAAGCGACGATGATAGTGTATAGATCCCTTCACTAACCTGTCATGAGTTTCACACTAACGTACTGACATAGCGTCGACAACTCCGAGTCCTCCCGCAATGGCGACTACGTTCCCTCGCGATGGGAAGCCCAGACCGATGCCGCAAACCTCATCTTCCACAGCAAAACGCAGTCGAATCCCGAATCAGCCGTCGGACTGATGTCGAGTGCTGGCTCCGGTCCACAGGTACTCACGACTTTGACGACAAATCCCGGCCAAATACTGGACGGCCTGCACAGGACGAAAGTTGGAGGGGCAAGTCATTTGGCCACGGGTGTGCAGATCGCTAGTGTGAGTCGCGTCGTCCTGCCTTAAGCTCATTGAAGCACGCAGCTTCGTCATCACAGCGGCCAAAGCCACCGCAGTAACTCCCCGCCCGGCAACACTGACAGTCAGCCCAGCTCGCCCTCAAACACCGCCAAAACAAATCCCAACGCCAGCGCATAATCCTCTTCACCTGCTCCCCAATCCCCGACAGCACATCCTCCCTCACGAAGCTAGCCAAGAAAATGAAAAAGAACAACACCAGCATAGACATCGTGGCCTTTGGCGATCTTTCCGAGGACACCGTGGCGAAACTCACAGCTTTCAACGACGCCGTCAAGGGCGGGGAAGGAAGCACACTCTTGACCATCCCGCCGGGTCCGAATCTGCTTAGTGATGCGGTGGTGAGCAGTGCGATTTTGGCAGGAGAGGGAGGCATGGGTCAAGCTGCTGCGGCTGCTGCGGCGAGGGAAGGTGGAGCTGCGGGAGGGGAGTTCGATGAGTTTGGGATTGATCCTTCAGTCGACCCCGAGTTGGCTCTCGCATTGCGAATGTCACTAGAGGAGGATCGGGCACGGCAGGAGAGGGAGAGGAAGGCTACGGAGGAGGCTGAGGGGAAGACGGCGTTGGAGAGCGTGCCCGAGGGGCAGGAGGGGGAGAGCAAGCCCTTACTTGATGAGGAGGGCAAGCCTGCTGGGGAGAGTAGTGGCGATGCAGGGGCAAGTGGGATTTCAAGTGCAACGAAGAAGGAGGAGAAGAAAGGCGATGACGATAAGATGGAGGAGTGAGCTTGGCAGTCGATCAGTGTGATGTACGAGTATCGAGCTAGATTGTAAGATGGCGGGCTCAGATAGGTGAGAGCGAGCGTGCGATTGCCCAACGGCGTCAATGAAAAAGACGCTTGGCCCGGGTTGCGGCTTTGGTCTCCAATCAAGGGACCGTCAATCTGGGTACTCTTACTCATATCTTGGACCACGCCTTAGCTCCGCAGGGGCGGTAGCACGGCATTCAATTCAGACAGGTCGGTAATGCAAAATGCAAGGCCCTCCTCCAATTGATGTCATAGAGCATCAGCCAAGAGGTGCGGTGGTGGCTCAGTGCCTCTGGTGTTACGGTCATGAGTATGAGTACGTTGAAGTGCTTAGGAGTCTTTTACGCGTAATACGCGCGTGGCTCAAAGCCGAGGAAGTGCAGTGTCCGATTGTCGTGACTGTATGTGCGACCACCACGGTTCCCCTCTTATCCGCTTTAGCGATAAGCACTCTTCTCCCGTTTGCCTCGCTTATAGTTTCAACCCCCCAGGCGTTGCCCCAAAACTACTCCCCTCCCCATTTGCGCCGCCTCCTCCCATACCTCCTGCACCTGCTGCGCCGTTCGCATAAGCTTCGTTGGGATCCGCTGAGCCATTCAGCAGTGGGCAGAGTCTGTTGTAAATGTCGATCAGTACAGTAGGAGCGTAGAGAGCGGTACAACGACAGTGAGTAGATTAGTGAAGTGATGGGTTGTAAAGTGATAAGTAGAGAAGTGAGGGCGGGGCAGCTAGCCAAGTGTGCGACAGGGAGGGTAGTAGTTGGGAGAAGATAAGGGCAGGGGTGGACAGGGGTGGACAGGGGTGGCATGAGTGGTTAAAGGTGGGTGTGATGACAAAAGAGAAGGCGCGTTGAGGCGCATCTTTCAAGCAAAGTCTTGCTGAGCCATCGAGGACGTGCAGATCAAGCAGACAACCATCTCAATTCGGTTGCCGCCAGCTGAGCATCTCTTTAATCCTCCAGCTTCCCATCTGACTCTGCTCTCCCTCGCATCAAAAGACTGTTGAAGTCCCGTTCCTCACAGCCTTGGCTGCCCCATCGCAAGCGCGCCAGCCACCTTCGCCTTCGCCACCTCAGCAGGTCTAGCAGGCTGGCGGTTGGTAGCAAGCAGCGCCGCAAGACCCATAGGCTTTTGCTGCCCCTGCTGCAGTGCGGTGCTAGCGGCTGGTGCGGCTGGCGCAACTGACGTCTCACCGAAATTGGGTGTCACGCAACGACAAGAAAATTTGGATAATACTAACTTTCTGTTCGTTTTGATGTGGCCGACCATGCCGCAGTTTGCTGTTCCCGCGTATCAGTATGCCCTTCACCACACAGTACGAATGGAAAGGGGGCTTAGGGAATACTCACCGCACTTCCTCGCCGTGCCGTCCTTGCTGCGTCCCTTGCCAGGTCCTTTGGCCTTGCCAGTGCCCACAGCGGAAGGAGAGCCAGCATCGGCGTCATCGGCTTCACCGGCAGGCGACCCAGCGAGGATCGAGCCGCCGGACTGCCGTTTCTTGAGATTCTCGCGTGCTTCGCGTCGGTCTTTGTTACGTTCCAGCCGGCGCAGCTCGTCCATGATCTTCTCTCGTTGAAGACGGTCTAGCTCTGGGTCACCGGTAGGTGCTATCTGCTCGAGGCTGTAGGGAGAAAGTGAAAGTCAGTTGCAGGGATCTCAGACTTGCGGCCGACAGCGACGTCGGCGGGGCTCGGGGACGGGTGCAGTAAAGAAATGGTATTCAGGATGACGGGTGCTGTGGTGGGTTACTGACTGTGTGTTCTCCAGACGCCTCTCATTGAGCCGCTTCTTGTAAGCCTTGATAACTTTCGGGTTGTCGACTCGCACAGGCGTGTCCACCCAGTTGCCCATGGCATCGCGGTGACGCCGCTTGATGAGCAGGACTTGGTCGCTGCTGTGCTCGAAGGAGTGTTTGGTAAACTGGCTGGCGGAGTCGTCGAAGATTACTGAGCCTGCGCCGCCTCCGACACCAACGCTCTGACGGGGCGTCGCGCGGCCGCCGAACTGCGATGCCACGACTGAGCTTTGACGGACGGACTGCGTGTCATCGACATCCTCCATATCGACATCGCTGGTGTCAGCTTCGTTGCTGAGCCCAGCCTTCTGCTTCTCCCACGTATCGCGGATATCTCGATCATACTTTGCCTGCTGCATGGCGACGTTATACTTATGCCCTGTACTCTGCTGTACGCGCATGTTCGCCATCTTGTCAGTAGCGCTCTCACCACGCGGCACGTACCCGCCCTTCATATTCGTCTTGAGCATGCTGAATGCCTCGCCGCGGCCCGTGGGATCGCCTTCACCATGCACCTTTAGCATAGCCTTGCCTGAAGTGGCATTGAGGAAGTTCTTCGTCGTCCGCCAAGGCGCGAGCATCTTCTCGATATTCTCGTCTTCCTCAGCATCTTCATCCTCCTTGTCGTTCCGCTTATCCTCGATGCCAAGATCAGCGAGATGCTGCACACCCACTTGCATGCTATCCAACAGGCAAATGTCCTCAGGCTTGATCCACCCGCGAATAGTCTCCAGATCCGGCGCTGGGAAACCAGGCATGGGCACCCAATACCCCACATCATCACTCTGCTTCGGCTTCTTCTCATACTTCATAAACTCGCGCATCTTGCTTCGCAGGCCTGGAAGATCTCTAGCACCAGGCAGGTGATTGAGTAAATTGTAGTTCGTGACTTGGACGCCTCGTCGCCTGGGGTCGAGCGACTTCTGGTACATGCGGAAGCTAATGGCTTTGAGGCGCTTCTTGGCGGCGTCTGTGACTTTGCGGGAGTGCTCGCCGGGAATCTCGGCAAGAGGATACTGTTGTCCGACGACATGGAGGTTCTCGATGTTGCGGAGACTGAATTTGGTTCCTTTTTCGTAGCTGTGCGTGATGCCGAGGAGGAAGTCCGTGGATCGGGCGCTGTGTTTGAAGATCGGAGCGCGGAAGAGCGGGTTTTGTATGCTGGGGACAGTCTCGCCGGGGTCGACGTGGCCGAAGTTGAAAAAGGGACTCTTGTCTTGATTTGCTAGGACTTGCGTCTCACCAATCTCGCGTTTTGGTCGCTCGGAGTCCTCTGCATCGCGCTTGCGGTAGTAGTTGGTGACGCGATTTCCCATGCCGAACTTGGAGAGTATGACTGGCACTTCTTCCGAGTACTCCAACAGCAGCACACTCGAATTGTCATTCAGCGTAAGATCCTCAGTCCTCGCGAAGAGCTCCTTCGTTTCTTTGCCACGCAGATTTTTCCTCTTCTGGAAGCCCGGCTTCTGGAACCTGTAGCTGCGATTATGCGCATCATACATGTGCAGCGGTTGGCGGTGGAATGCGCGCTTCTCCTTGGCTTCCATACCAACTCTGTAGAACGGCCATTGCAGCTTGATGGCCGGCATGCTGTGCTCCAGGGTAGTGTGACCGAGTGTTCCGCGCACCTTGTGTTGATGATTCTCCTTGAGTAGATCGTAAGCCTCATCATTGCTAATGTTGTAGCGCCGAGTGAGATCGCGACCGAGCGCTAAATCGAGATGTCCGTCACCAGGCACACGCTTAGTGATAGCCTTGCGCTGCGGAACTTGCTCGTCGAGGAGGAGTAGTGGGTCGTTCATGTCGAGTGTGACCGCTCGAGCGACTCTGGCGGTGGCCTCTTCTGGGTCTTCGAAGCGAAGATAGGCATCCTGCATCGCAAGTGTGGCGTCGTGATCAAGTATGCCGACGCGACGACGCTTCTGCGGGCGTGCCTTCTCTTCGTTTTCCCAGTCACCCTCCATCAAGTCTGCTTGCTCGTCTGCATCCAGCACAGAGCCATCGTCACCACTCGGGATGTCCCAGTCCTGACAAAGTACGGCCAGGTCTTGCATTGTGACATTGCCAATTACTTCGGTCTCATCAAATTCGCTCAGCGCAATGTCGTCGCCACTCTCGTCCTCGTTGACGGGCTTCTCGCACTTGACGAGACCTCGGCCAGCATACGCGGAGGCAGTAGGCTTGCCAACCACAGTAACAGTCCTGAAGCTTTTCTCTTGATCCGGAAGTAGGTCCAGCGAGATCTTGGTTGCGACGACAGGCTTCGGTGGCTTGAGCGGAACCTTTCCCTTATACATCCCAGGCAAAGGCGCGAACAGCTCAGTCCATTTCGGGACCTCGTCCGCCTCCCACGCAGGAAACTTCGGCCACATCTCTGCCAGCGGTCGATCAGGAGGAAGCTCGAGGTCCTCGTGGAGAGCAGCGGCCCTGAACATGTCACGTTGCAAGCGCGCCATTTCATCTAGCTCTTCCTCCTCTTCTTCAGGCTCGGCATGCGAAGATGCACTCGGAGACATTGGATCGTCGCGAGTGAAGGACTGAGGACTCAAGCTTGTAGGCGAAGCGTGGAACTGCTGCATGTGATGCGACGCACGCTCAGCACCAGCCCTGGGAAGCGCCAGTCCACTCGCACTCTTGCTCGGCAGCGCCAACCCGAAGCCATTCGTGCGCGCCTGCTGTTGCGGCACCACCTCCGCCCTCCTCTCAAGCACAGGCGAACTCGAGCCGTTCTCGCCAAAGAGGTCGTTATCCTCCTCTCCATCCCCAAACAAGCCACCCATAACCTCATCGCCCGCTTCATCCTCGACTTTCACCACCTGGCTGTCCCCCACAAACACCTGCCCATCATCGTCCTCGTCTAGATGATTCGTCGCCTCTTCCTCTTCGGGCAAGTCGTCATCGGAGATATCCTCGTAGTCCTGCGCATCGTCGACTTTCTCGCCGGGATCCAGGGGAGTCCAAGAGTTGTCGTCTTGAGCGAGGGAGTCGTAGCCGCCGAGGAAGCGCTGGATGTCGGCGTTCTCGTTTATGGGGCTGTTAGCCCGGGACTCGTCGGAGGTCGCGTGAGGCATCGTGGCGGCTGCGTGAGGGATGTCGGTGGGTGCAAGGACGCACTGGGAGGTGCGCGGGTTGATGTGACAAGAGGTGGGAGTGTGCGCAGGCTCCAACGTACGAGAGCAGTGTCGCATGCACTGCGCCGTCACCGGCTGCCTTCACTTTTGCCTTGCCATTCACTTCAGACTCGACGTCGCCTCGTGCCCTAGTATACGTGCCAGCGCAGGTCGCGCCTGTAGTGATATCGCTGCGGTATCCTACTGCAGCAACACGCTTTCGTCATCCAATAATCCGCCTACTTCCTGAAGCCAACGGTGATATAGAGGGTCAAGTGAGCTTCGGAAGTACAGTCGCGGCGGGGAATCGCGGAAGCCGTTCCGTGACAGCCTTATGGCCTCGGGCTTGAGTGCAACAGGAATCGATGGGCAGCATGGTCAGGGAGACATCAAGGATGGTGATGATCTGCTAGGTCGATATGGTAAAGATGAGCTCAAGTGATTTCTTGAATGACAGAAAGGCTCGATGAAATCACGTGCGTAATCTGCTCGCAGCGAACGTTCAGTTTACACTCTTATATACACCCCCCGACTGCTGCGCACGTGACACCCGCATGCACATTCCTACGCCCCTTACATTTCCGAGCCTCATTTTTGAGAAGGATCTCCTCTCCGTCCTCCTTCGATTCGACAGCATATGTTGTATTGCACTACAAAGGCACAGACCCTCTGGTAGCTCTGGTGTTGAAGCAGATCGAACGAATGGTAAGCTTGGTCTTCGGTAGTTCACTGGACGTCGATACTGCAGAACAGTAACATTGTCTTTCTTGACCGGTCGGTTTTAAAATGGACGTCTAGAACCCAAACGGATTCTGCGGAGCTTCGCATAACGTTAGCAAAGATACGCATGAAGTGGAAGTTAAGCAGGATAAACTTACTAGCCCTCCCCAAATCCGCCCTCCCAGTCCTCTGCGGCACCATCGGCGCAGCTCCAACCCCAAACCTCACAGGCGGCGCCGGCCCCGTCTTCTGCGGCACAAGCGGCTGCATCGGTCCCAGCACGCCTCCCGTCTGCTGTGGAGGGAGCTGAGGCGGCGCTTGGCCGAAGCCGGTGTTGGCTGAGAGGCCGGTGGGTTGGGAGATATTGAAGCTCGGTTGTTGCTGCATGGGCTGGAAGGATTGAGACTGTTGGGGTTGTTGTGGGAAGGACATCTGCGCCTGCTGCTGCTGAGGAAAGCCGGCCTGCTGCGGTGGCAGCATCTGGCTCTGTCCGAATTGGGACTGCGGTTGGAAGCCAGTTGGTTGCGGGGCGAGGGCTGGGTAGTTCTGCTGCATTTGTTGGAGGCTGCCTTGCTGTGGCGCGCCGAATGACTGGGCGAGTCCGCTGGGGGCTGTGGGTTGGTAGGGCTGTCGGGGAGGGTCGGCGAAGGGAGAGCCGGTCGCTGCGCCGTTCAGTAGGCCTTGTTGTTGGAAGGACATGCCTGTGGGTTGGGACATCATGTGCATGCCGTCAGATTGTTGGGGGTATTGGAAGCCTGTTTGTTGCGGAGCGAAGCCTTGCATGGGTTGGAAGCCTTGCTGCATGGCCTGTTGTTGGCCATACCCGGGCGGAAGCTGTTGCTGGTAGCCTGTCTGCATCGGCTGTTGGTAGCCCGTGAGCTGCGGCTGCAGTGGTGGAGGACCAAATTGCGATTGCTGAGGAGGGAAACCTGGTGCACTCGCTGCTCGGGGAGGTGGAGGCACACCAAGTGAGCTTCCATTGGGCTGAGTTATGGGTGGGGGTGGTCGCTGTCGTGGTGGTGCAGTCGGTTGAGGCTTAAGTGCTGCGATCTTGTCGAAGATCGCCTGTTCGGCGCCTTGGGGTTGCGTTGATTGCTGAGGTGCTTCTGGCTGGGCTGGTGCGCCGGGTGCTGCAGGCGTTGGTGCAGCAGCTGTTGGCTGTGGCTGTAAAGGCAAGGCAAGCAGTGACAGATCGTCATTGAGTACCGACCTCGGTGGCTGCACCACGCCAGGCGGGGGCCCTTCAGGAGCAGTATATTCACTCTTTCCAGGCTTCACATCCCATGCATCATCATCGAAGCCTCCACCACTCGTAGGCTGTCTTCGAGGTGCGTTTGCCAACGGAGTCGCCCTTGCGCCCTCTGACTGTTTCGGCTTGAATGCGCCATCATCGACAGTATCGCTCGTTGCCACGGCTGGTGCTGGTCGACCTTTGCGTGTATTGTTCCGCAGTGCGCCACCAGGACCCGAGAACAGACCGCCATTCGCAGGCTCGATTTTGTCATCATCGCCAGTACTATTCGCAGGCGCGCCGCTGATACCCTTGTGCGCGCGACCATACTTTGCGTCGAGGAATTTCAGAACGCGAAGGATGTCTCCCTCCTTTAAGCCGAGCGTTCGGAGTAGCTGTTCGTTGACGTCCGGCAGCACCTCTTGCCCCATCTGGTCTCGTGCAAACGCGCTGGCATATCTCTCACATATCTGAGGATTCACACCACACTGCAGGAAGAAGTCAAACCACTGTTCCTGATCCTTGTCCGTCACGGTCGCTCCAGCAGCTGGCGTCCGACTGCTCGCGCCGTTCCTCTGATCTCGGTCCTTCGCCTTTTGAGTTGACCGCCGCTTGATGTCGCTGAGTGGCTTGTCGTCATCCAACGAAATGCCAGTAGCTTTCTCAACATACTCGAGATCCTCTACCGCCATTTTCGTGACCGGCACAGCGATCTTCACACCATTGAGCTTGTGCAAGTGAATCTTGCCCTCTCGTAGACCAATGAACTCTGCTTCTACCTTGAACGTACCCGATCGATCTGTCCAAGTCCGCACGCGTGATGTGTTGGGCTTCGTCTTGGCTTTCGAGCTCGAAGGCTCAGGCGTCCTTCGTCGAGGCTCCTGTTCTTGCGTGGACAGACTGCTACCTCGTTCTGGCAACGATACACCTCGACCATTCCGTTTGTCGTTCTGCGTCGCTTCTCGTGCAAGTCGCTGCTCCTCGATGCGATTCTGCTCCACCGTACTTCGTGCTGCATTCAGTCCGCTGATGCTGTCATTGCCCATGGTCCCCGTAATCTCGACATATGATGCCGGCACCACACCCTTACTGCCGTTCTTGAGCCTTCGCACAAGCCACCAGTCGTCACTCTTCTGATCATCAAGCACAATGACCTCGTCGCCGACTGCCACTGTGACCTCGTCATCACCCTGTGCCATGAACTCGCACAGCATCTGACCCTTCCTCTGTCTGCCTGAGCCAGTCCCAGCACTTGCCGCGATCACCTCCCGCAGACCTTCTTGTCGCACGGCACCAGCCAGCTCACCCAATTGACTTACAATCTCCTGCGCTGTGTCCTTTGCTCCAGCATGAAAGTCCACACTCTTACTCGGTCGCACGAGCTCGACGAACACGTGCTTGCCTTCAATGCTATAATGTGTGAGTTTCTCGGCTGTCCATTCGTTACTCGGTCCGTCTTTTGACTTCTCTGGACTTATTGAGATGAGGCCTCGTCCAATATTTATACCAAGTGTGGTGGGCAGCTTCTTCTTCTTACCCATGTGCGACAGCATCTCGTGTACGTTGTACAAGTGGAAACCGCCAGGTGATCGGAGGGCAGAGTCGTTGTCGTCGGGGTATGAGGAAGATACAGCGCGGTTGTAGGGAGGTGATGGAAGTACGCCGCTGGACTCTGCAGGGAACCGAGGCGATGCGTATTGCGCTGGCGCTGGCTGGGCTGTCGGTGATGCAACTTGTGATCGCGGTCGCTGTGGCAAGGATGGCGCATCCTCTTCGCTCTCCTCCGGTGTGTACTGTCGCGGCGGCATAGCGGGTGGCGGAGAGGCAAGCTGTCTTCGTGCTGCCGGCGCAGACCCGTCTCCACCTGTGCGTTGCGCAATGATACCTGCCAGTGCCGCTGCTGGATTGGCTGATGGGGGCTCAGGTGACGGTGTAGGTGCCATGCCCGGATCGGGGTAGTCCGATTCGCCCGGTATGGGCTGATTCGCCGCTGGCCGTGGCCGTGTCGGCAACGATGGACCACGTGCTTCCGCGACTGCTGGAGCGCTGGCATTCGCACTCGATGCTGGCTCAATGTAGATCGCCGGCGCAAAGCCAAACTCCCCATTCGCTCCCACCAACGTCCAGTCCGGATCCGTGGTATCGTACACATCCAGTCGCGCCTCCTCCTTGAAGCTCAGCTCCTCATCAGTCTGCTGCGCGTAGTCATACAGTGCCTTGGCCTGGTATTCGGGCTTTGCCTCCTCAACGTAGTTTGCAGGTATCAGGCCCTCCGGTTCGTCATCGTCGTCCGAAGCAGCCTTCTTCTTCGCCCTCCACCAATCATCGTCAGCGCTCTTGTCCAGCACGAAGAGGAGGTCGCCATCCTTGATCTCGAGCTCCTCGTCTGACTGTGGAGCGTAGTCGTAGATCGCGCGGTAGACGCCGAGGAAGACCATGTTGGGGGCGCGTGGTCAGATACGTGGGTGGCAAGTCAACAATTCGCTATTCCTCACATCGAGATTGGTTCAAAGTAGCGTAAGAGGACGTTGCTCGTTCGAATGGCAATGTGCTTGACACGTCGACACAGCTCATCTCCTTTCCTTCGGCATTCGGCAGGCGCGCAGTGAAGTTGGGCTTGAACGTCAACAGCAGCACAGATCCCAGAGCAATGAGTAACAGTAATATGAGCGACGAGCTATGTATACAAGAATAGTGCTATGCTATGCGATCGTGATACAACATCATTGCCATGTGGCCATTGCGTCGCCTGTTCCCTGCTCCGGCAATGAGCCAAGCCCGCCCGGAAGCTGCCGCTTCTTGACTCCATACCTTACTGTACCTCCTCCGTCGCGCGCTTTCCACTCTTTGCATCCAGCCTCAGATGCGTACATAATGCAGATCTGTGATACTGCCTCAGCAGGTAGGTCAGGCTTCCTTCCACCTCCGATCTCAGCCTCTCATGCCTCTTCGTCGTCCTCTCCATCACCTTCATCATCTTCAATGGTCTCCTCTTGCTCTCACAGACAGCTCACAAATCATGCTGAAGATCTCGCGCGGCCGCAGAAGAATGAACAACTCTGAAGGGTATTCGAGCTTGAGCCTGCTCGACATGCACCATCTTACCATCGTACCTCACTTCAATCAGCAGACTGCCAATGGCATAATAACGGTACCACGCAAACTTGCGCTCATCGCCGGCGCAACATAGCGGGCTTGTGCGCGCCCTCCGCTGGTGAGTAAACGGCACGACGCTTCTTGGGCTCGCTAGCCTCATCAGCTGTCCTCGCTGCTCCACTGTCAGCTGCATTGAAAGAAGCAGAGCCGCGAGTAGCAATCCCGTCACTCGCTTCTTCATGCATAATAGACTGCGACATAGTAGTATCGGCAGCCTCGACTCCAGGGTTCGGCAGCCTGACTCTGACCGTCGGCAGCGTGGACTTCATAGTCAGGAGCTTGGACTTCGACGTCCTCTACCTGAACCTCGTCGGACTCTTCGACTGTTGCCACAGGTGCTGTGAGGGTAGTCGAGACTTCCCGTCTGGTCTTCGTGGACGTGGTGGACGTCGGCTGCTTGCGTGGACCACCTCGCCTAACTATGGCCGGCTTTGCCTGAGGTGCAATAGACTCTGTGAGCGTATCGTTTCGTGTCACAGCGGGATGACTCGCTATCGTGGGAGCCTTCTTTGCCCTCTCTCCTCGACGTCCAGGCCGTTGCGCCTGCTCGACCGTTGCTTCGTCACCCTCGTCAATCCTGTCGAGGTCACACTTCTCAATCTTCATACGACTGATCTTGCGTTACGAAGGCTGCAGGCTGGTTCTCGACGCTGCAGGTGATGACGCACGGTAAGAGTTACCATCATCGTTTGCGGCCACCGCAGTCCGCGCCTTGGCGATGCTTTGCGCCAGTGATTTAGCACGAGTGTTCCTGCGTCCAGGAACTGAATTTTCTTGCTTCCCGGTGACATCAAGCCGAGACTGCACGCCGAGTGGCCGGCTGCCGGCGGTTGCATTGCTGGTCGCTCGAAACTCCCGCTCGGGGACCCAGTCGTAGCCTTTGTAATCTGGTAATGTCTCTCGCTCCTGTGTCGCATGGTCAGTCTATCATTCATTCCTGCACGTAGTATCGTCTGCTTGACTACTGGGCATGCCTATATTCAAGATAGTTTTCATCACCATGTCGCCCAGTAGTCTTTCCACTTACCTCAGCTTCCGCTCTGCGAGCTCGTTCCTCGGCTTGCTCGTCATCATCTTCCTTAGACCATATCTTCTTGACATGATTGAACATCGTTTCCCTGGACACAACATCCGCAGGATCAGTCTCCGTAATCAAAGTATTGTTCGATGGCAACGATCGTTTTGCCAATGCTTTCATGTTGCTCGTTCAACCTGTTTGTCAGCGTGTCCAATTTGTCAATGATAGTCTCGTAGAGTGATTTAACGAGTGTCCTGGTAGGATCGTCATCATTGTCCTCTGGGGCAGCTGCATCATCTGTAGGCTCTTCGTGTCCAGTCTGGCTCATGTTGCAACGGCGAAGATGAAGACTGCAAATCTGGACTGCCGGACGTTGCAAGCGACTACAAGGACATGAGACGTGAGAGTTGAGCCTCTCAGGTTTGCTAGAGCACCAGGCACTGATCTTTGTCTCATTGTACATTTCTCAACAGACCACAGCCATCACGGAGGGGATCAACAGGAGTTGTCGTAATTCGACATTGCGGTCGTCGGGTCAAAAGGCGTCGCGTAGTTCCGGATGAATGCTTTGTCGGCTTGCCAGCTGTGGCAAGTGTTGCTAACGTCCGGAAAGTGATACGGGCGAGGGGACTGGGTTGAAGGTGCATATTTGCATGCCCTATGGTATGCGAATACTAATTACCCAAGGCCATGCCATCGGTCTTCATACCCAAAATTGTCCTGTGTAGCCCAGAAGGATCATCTATATTTATATGTACATGTACATTAAATTCCTTGCCGATTCTAGATCCCAGAATCTCCCTTCTTATACGCTGCAGTAGACGCATACGAGTTCCAAGCCGCACACTGGCTATCAAAGTTGCTGGGCTTCGGATCGAACCCAGCGACCTGGCTCGGCGCCTCCAAGAACTGCACAGCCAGTCCCTCGTCCGCGTGCCAAGCAATATGGCAATGGAGCATCCACGCTCCCGGGTTATCAGTCTGGAACGCAATCGCCAGCCAGCCCCCTGCAGGCATCATAGCCGTGTCTCGGCGCGTGGGGTTGGTGTAGTCCAGACCCGCGATCTTCCCGGTGTTCCAGGTATCGAAGCCTGTGCCGAGAATGTAGAAGTCATGGCCGTGGAGGTGGATTGGGTGGGGAACTGCGACGTTGTAGGGGTTTCCTGCTTGAGATTGGAGGACCCAGTATGTCCACTTTGCCTCTGTGGGAAGAGTCAGGACGTTTGCGCGGGACGGCCAGTTGGAGGTAGAGCTGTAGATGTAGCTATAGGTTGGCTTGGCCCAGTCTGCGTTCATGGAGGAGCCGTTCACATTCCAGTAAAGCGTGAGGGAGCCATCGGTATTGGTGGTCTGGTTAAGCCAAGTGTTGAGTTGAGTGACCTGCGAGGCGACTTGGCCATCAGGCACGTAGGAGTTCCAGTACGGAGTCAGGCCCGTCTCGTCAGTGCAGCGCTGAGTGTAGCTTGTGCCTGAGGTTGTGGGCGTGCCACTCTGGCCGGCATAGGAGAAGATGGCATTCAGATTGCCGTTGTTCCAGTTGTCACCGCAGCCTGCAGCGACCTGAACCTCAGCGCGGAACCAGTAGTTACTCGACGCCTGGTTTGCTGTGATGATGACATCGTAGCGTTGTCCGATGCCGAGGAAGAGGTGGGTGGTGTTGTACGGCACGATCGGGACGAAGTCGTTAGTGATGACTTGCATGACGTGGTTGTCTAGCGAGACCATGAAGTGGTTGTCGACGGCAGTGTTGATCAGACGGAGACGATGCCTCTTGCCGGGCTGCAGGGTAGTGCGGGAGTATGAGCCGGAACCCTGAATGACCATGCTACCGTTGATCAACGCGCTGTCCGCTTTGGGCGGCCCAGCGTTGACGTGCATGGTCCTGGCAGCAGTCTGCGCAACAGTCGGGTAGTACCAATCGGTGATCGGCAGTGGTCCGACATCGAGATCATAGTTGGCAGTGGCAGGCCCGTAGATCACGATAGGACCTAGCACACCGTCGCCGTACTGGGACGAGAAGTGGGAGTGGTACCAGCTTGTTCCGTACTGAGTCGCCTGGAAGATGTAGGTCTTCGACTGCCCTGGTGCTAGCGGGCACTCATTTACACCCGGTACACCATCTTGGCTGCCCTTGTGCCATTGGCGAAGTCCATGCCAGTGGATCGAGGTACCGTTATTGGGCAGGTTGTTGTGCACAGTCACGGAGATCATGTCACCCCAATTGGCGTAGATCGTTGGCCCTGGGTACTGGTTGTTGATGGCCAGGACTTGGCGAGCATGCCCGTCTGGCGACATAGTGGTGTTGCGAATGTCAAAGTCATACGAAACTGTGCGGCCGGTGGTGGGCCTGAACACCTGTGTCAGCACGAGCCCAGGTCATAGTCAATACATCGAACATACCAATTCGTGTCGAAGTCAGTGTCGATTGAGAAGGTCCCCTGCCAGCAGTTCCTCGTAGTCGGGCTGTTGGTGCAAGTCGGTGTTGGCGTTGCCGTCGACGTCGCGGCCTTCGTAGAGGTAGTAGAGGTAGTCGAAGCGGGCGTGGACGATTGCCATGTGTCCTTGATTGACGGGTTCGTTGTGCAAGAGTTTGGTACAGTGTACGAGTGATTTGGGTCGAACTCCCACTGTACAGATCCGTCCGTGTTGAACTTGATGTACTTATATTGACTTGTTTCCACGTCAGCAACTATCCTCCGCTCCGTATACTCAGGGCATCTTACAAGCTCGTGCCCGGAGGTATGTTCACGGTAGCAACCCATTGCGGGTTCGACGCCGTATATCCCGTCGCGGTCATGAAGATCGCCTTTGATGTGTCCCAATTCCCCAATTGCGCGATCGAGCCCACGACCGACACGCTCTCTCCCCATGCTGTTGACTTGAGCTCATTAAATGTGACCGACACCTGAATGCAAGAAGAACTCTGTCGTGCGAATACGCGCTCGTGTGCGTCGCGGTGGACAACAGCAGAAGCAGAAACGAAAGAAGCGAGTGTAGCGATGCCGCTAAGGACATACGAGGATAACATGATCGCGATCAAATGCGAACGATTAATGAGAGAAGTGAGTCTACAACGCTGCAGTCGTACCACAGAGACATCAAAGAAGACGGCAAGGGCCTATCGAAGCAATATGGATTCAACGTGGAGCCGTTCGTGCCGCGATCGTCCATCATGGCGTAGCGTGGTCTAACGGCCCTGTTGGAAAGCGCACAGTTCGTACTAATTTGAGTCGCGGAAGGGTCTCTTTTCGGCACTTCCAGCTGAACGAGGCATGATGTATGCGGTGAATATTCGACGCCATTGCCTGCTCGATAGTCGTCTGTGCGATCAAACGCTTCGCACGCGTTGCACCGCATTTTCCGCTCGTCTGTAATCGGCAATGTTGCCCAGGCCTGCCTTTCTTCGGCCAGCGCGTGAATAAGCTTGCCTGCAAACGGCGTCCGGCAGTCTTACCGAGCCCCTATACTTAGCGTTCGAGGTCTGACGGTCCCAACCGGGCTAGTATGCAGCCAAGAGAAGACGTGTACCTGCGTGATGGGTACACCGGATATATACAAGGTGGTCCCGATGGAGTGGGCGGCGTCTTGACCAGAGTTCTCTCGATATTGCAGGTACTGCCGTGTGTGCAAGTCCAGCATCGCCCGTGGCGGTGCGGAAAGCTCCAGTAGTGACGATGTCTTGTCAAGCGAGAGCATGCTACACATGGAGATGCGAGTGGACTGGAGTCCAGAGGGTGCAAAACCCTGGTAACGAAACATTGGAAGGAGGGAGCACAAGGCCTCACAGAACTCAGTATGTAGAATTAGACTCCAGATGAACATGCTCGCTATACCGCACTCAAGACACAGCGTCATGGCAGACGCATACGAGCACTGCTATGCTATCCGGTCCGCGCATCTCCAGTATGATTAATCTCGAGGTTCTCTTATCCCGCACGCGACTATCCAGCCTATCCTTCCACCACCCTCTGGTCGTCGCTGCGCTTCACTGCTCCCGGCTGTCGCCATCATCAGTCTTGATGCGATTGACTCGAAGATGACTATCTCGGTCAGCCCGCTCATCCATTGATCACAGCTTCGCAAGCCTTATTCAACTTGATGATCCCCATCCCCTCGATCAGCGTGACGTGCAAACTGTGTTCTGAGGGCTTTCTAGTAGGCATCGTAAAGGAGCGCTGCGATGAGCAGAGGCAACAGGTCATTCGAGTCTGTATACCAGGCGTGCTGCGGTAGCATTTCCCGGATCATGATCGTGCTCACATGCATACGTGTTTGACGACGTACTTCCATGCTCAATCGCGTGAACGGTCTGCAAGAGCGTGCTTATGTACACTGCGATGGCCAGACCCGCGTGTGAACTGGGTAATCAAGGCGAAGTCATTGTTGTCCACAATTCGTCTTGCTATGGCCATGTCAGATCTCGAGATGCAACGATCGCTCTCCTCTGGCCCATCAAGAGGTCTTCCCGTAGGACGACTGGTCAGAGGCCGCTGGTGTTACTTCGGATTGTACTTCTCCTTCCATATCCTGTACACATATGTCAGTGACTGCGTCCAGCGACCCAAAAAATACACGCAGCCATTCCTATACTCACCAAGAATTGCCCACAGCCTTATGCCCTTTCCCCTCAGCCAATCTCAAATACTGCGCCGCCCTGAACTTGTCCTTCGCCCCACCAAAACCCTCCACGAAACACCAAGCCGCCTCATCCATAGCATCCACATCCCCCAAATTAGCCGCAGTCTCATAATACTGCCTCGCAGCCAGCGGATCCTTCTTGACCCCCCAGCCATGCCTGAAGCAATTCGCCAGCTCGAAGATCGCGAGTACCAGCTCGCCCTTTGCGGCACCTCCCTTCGTCATACCCGCTTCGAGAGCGGCTTGCTCGACGGCTGCGGAGTTCGAGGCGGCGAGGGAGAGGTAGTGGATTGCTTTCTCCGGCTCCGGCGGGATTCCCCAGCCGTGTCGCAAAGCGAGACCGTAGAGGACTTGTGAGAGGGCGTTGTTGGGACCTTTGGGGTTTGCGAGGCGGCCGAACATCTGCGTTGACGGGGTGAGGTCGCCGAGTTCGTGCAGGCGGATGGCTTCGAGGATGTTCTCGTCGCCTGCTTGGTCGGAGATGGTGCTTTGACTGCGATCGCGGGTTGTGGCCAGTTGTGGGGCGTGCTGGTTCTGGAGCTGGTGTCTTTGCTCTTCGCTCTCGAGGAGGGGGTTGGAGGATGCGAGAATTGTGGCACGCTTTTCCCATAATGCCTCTTTCTTGAGTGTTGCGGCTTTTGCTTCTTCCTTGCTCTCTACAGTACCATCCAGCGTGATTGACGGCACAGCGACCGAGTCTGGCGCTTCGGGCAGGTCGTCGGGAATGTGTGCGCTCACTAGCTCACTCGACTTGCTTCTTGCTCTAGCGCCTAAGCGCAGTCGATCTGACAGTCTCCGTTCGTTTTTCGGTCGCACGGGCAGTGTCTTCGCGCCCTTCTCGTTTCCAGCATCCTCTGACTCCAGCGATCGTCGTGAGGCAGTCAGATCCTTACTCGAAACCGCGCCTGAGGATCGCCTGAAGCCCAATGTTCTGCGATGTTCTTTCTTGCCTTCGCTCTCCCTTAGTCCCTTCTTCTCATCGCCAGGGTAGTCGGGTGGCTGTATGACTTCCTCTGTCTCGGTCGTGGTTCGCAAGAAGGTGAATTCGGGGACATTGAGGTTCGTTGGCTTCTCGTTCTGCGCCTCTTTCGTGATCCGATCCTTCTTCTTGAGGAGATCTTTCAGCCCTGTCATGGTGTCGGACAGTTATAAGCAGAGCGTCTAACAAGAATACCGTCGGCCAGCTCACAAGTCCTGCTGAGCATCGGCATGGGGTATCGAGGTAGAAAGGTTGTAAGGGACAGACGAGGAATTGGACGCAAGACTAAGCCTTCAGCCCCATCGAAGATTCAGTGAATGAAAGCACTTACGTTGCTTAAGCCCTACTTTTGCTACATTGGGCGTTATGTCGTTGAGGCAGTGCTGAAGCCTCGAGGTTGCTGAGGTAGAGGATCTTGGCTCGAGCTTGATTGGAACGTGTGACGACGCTGGACCTGAGGGATTCATGAGACTATCTACATAAGACACGAAGGTAATAGTCGACAAGTTTGGCTATGTACAAATCCAATTGGTGAAGAGTGGGTGGAAGCTATCTTCATGCTGATTCTGTTGATGCATACATTGTCTATCGAGCTATTCTTACTCATCACAGCCGTGGGAGCCTGCGCTCTGGTGGTCTCTCTTTTCTCATTGCCTCATCTCTCACTATGCTGTGCGCGGGAGTAAACCTGGCCATGGAGCCACGGGCCATGCAAAGGCAGAGCGCTCAATCGAAAGCAATGTAGTCCTGATTTTGTGAGATCGCACGGCTATCGCCGTCGATCCCCGTCATATCAACGTCCTCTGCCACCTGATCGGAATCGATATCATTCCCACTAGTATTTTCCTCATCCTCAGACTCGACCTCAGAGTCATCATCGCGACGTGCTTTTCGCTCCACATGTGCACGAGTGACATGCTGGAGCTTGCATTTGCCTGCAGCGAACTTCTTGCACTCGCCAGTCTCCGCATAGTCAGGGCATTCGAAGACATGACGCTTGTCACACAGCTTACCCTTATCGCAGAAGCCGAAGGTGGCGAAAGGACGACATACGAGAGGGGTGGGGGATACATTCACGTGGGCGTAGCGGCATGATGCATTCGTGCAGTTGCCGTTGAGGAAATGACTGCACGCAGGGACACGCTCGTAGGTCGCCTTGTGGCTGAGGTCGCAGCGTGTACCATCTGCGCAGTCGCCAGTGCGGAAGTACGTCTTACAGATGGCGACTTTCTTCGGGTCATGAGTGTATCTGCATTTCGGTCCGTCGTAGCAGGTACCTGTGAGACGTGTCAGATCAGCATGAGCTGCGCTTACCGAAAGGGTTGGCAAAGATCGTGTTGCAGAAGCTGTTGCAAATGTCGTTGATCGATGCACTCGTGGGTAAATACCGTTCTTCGTGAAATTGATGCACTGAGGCTTCGTGTTTTGGGTGGCCCTAGAGGTGATGATGTGTGAGCTTCGAGGTACATTTCCCGGTGGTCCATTGTTCTCGTACCGAGCGGTGAGGTTGATGGCTGTCTTGCGTAGGAGATTGCCGCTCTTGGAGCGCAGGAACTCGATGCCTGCAATGAAGACCTGTTTCGGAGTAGTCAATGCTGCAGTGAGGGGATCTGCTGAGTTTAGTTCGTGATGTTCCAAAGCTTGGCCAAGTTTGGCAATCCCCTCACCATCCACCCTGTAAACTTTGCTCCCATCCTCCTTCATGCGGAATCGGATTCCCTCGATGGTGATCTCTCGCTTTCCGACGGCTGTTGACGCGTGCGCGGATGTTGCGACAGGAGGCGTGTGCATACTGGACACGGCAGGCGTACCCGCAGCGTGTCCGTCAGGAGGCAATACTGTCGAGGCTGCAGACGGCTTCTGCTTCGGTGTTGGCAAGGTGTAGTCCGTGTCGATGTGATTGAGAGTCGCAGGCTCGTTCAAGACAAGCTTCTTGTTTGCAAACGCGCGCGGTCGGGTGACTCGCCATCTTGCGGCACCGCGATACGGTTGACGACCATAGTGATGATCTGGTGAGGAGTACGATTGCTGTGTACCCTCTTTCGCAAGCCGAAGTCGCGCTTGCAATGAGTCGTACTGCGCCTGCAGCTTTGCTGCCTCGTCGGCCATTCCAGTTGATGCTGACACGGATTCCGTGATGCGCAGAAGTATGGAGACGATGTTAAGCGTCGGTGTGCAGAAGAGCAACAAAGAAGTTCATTCGCATGTTGATGGCGCGTGCAAAGGCGCGGTGACTAATCGGGCGGGCCGCGCCTTATCACGTGCCATAAACTTCACTCCATCAGATTAGATCTTTGCGACTGACTTACAATTTTCGAGGCAGGACGATCACATGCCAGAAAACGAGCATCTGCAAGACCGCAAAGATGCTTCCAATCCGGCAAGTGAAGCCTAAGAACGCGCGAACAAAGCGCTTCTTGGACAACAAAGCTCCTCAAAATACGGAGAACCCTCGAACAACACTCTTCCTCAAGTATAGCTCGACATCTGAGGTCGTCCAACTAGTACTTACGGATCTTCATGCGCTGAAGCGACCTCTGGCCGTCAAGTTCAGCAAGAAGAATCCGATACACCCGTTTGAAGATGCGACGAGCTTGGAGTTCTTCAGCGAGAAGAATGATGCGAGTTTCATGGTGTATGCAAGCCATGCGAAGAAGCGGCCGCATTGCTTAACCCTAGTGCGATTGTTCGACTCGAAGATACTGGATATGCTGGAGTTGCTTGTGGATCCTGAGACTGTGCGGACGTTATCGCAGTTCAAGAATGAGAAGGCAAGAGTTGGTTTGAAGCCACTTTTGTCATTCTCGGGCAGCGCCTTCGACAGCCCAACAGTGAATGCGTACACACTTGCAAAGTCAATGTTCCTAGACATGTTCAAGGGACCTGATGTGGAGAAGCTGGATGTCGAGGGCCTGCAATATATCATGAACTTCTCAGTCGAGGAAGAGGAGAACGGTGGGGTGAAGCCAATGATTCGCATGCGATGCTATCTCATACGGACGAAGAAGACGAACTCGAATCTGCCGAAGGTGGAGCTTGAGGAGATGGGTCCGCGACTGGACTTTCGGGTGGGTAGAGTAAAGGAGGCAGATCCTGATATGCTGAAGGAGGCCATGCGGAAGCCGAAGAGCACAGAGGTAAGCTACGTTATGGTGATTGAAGCTGTGAAGGACCTTGCTGACAGAACAATCCAGGCCAAGACGAGGAAGAACATCGAGACAGACATTATCGGTGACAAGATCGGTCGCATCCATGTTGGCAAGCAAGATCTGGCACAGCTGCAGACAAGGAAGATGAAAGGTCTCAAGCGCAGCCGCGATGTTGCGGACGATGAGGAAGCCTTCGCGGGCGCCGACGACATGGAGATTGACTCGCCCGTCGAGACTGACAAGCGAATGCGCATGGAGGTGTCGTGAGAACTTTCTGTTTGTGCTGCGTTCCGAGCGAGGCGTTGGCAGTACAGCAAGACTGTACTTGTACGGGGTTCATACTTCGTCGAATTGATCGTGCGCATGAACGGGCCACTGTCGAGCCGGATCGTCCAGACTTTATCAAGCCATACTTAAAGTTGAGGAATGATCTCGTCGTATGCCTTCTCACCAGCGACTTGTGCGACTTGCACGACATCGAAGGGGTAATTGTATTGGACATCTAGAATTTTTCGCAAAAGCTCAATTGGGTATTATGATAATTTTTGAGTGTAGATTTATAATTGGCCTGCTGGCCCAATGGCAAGGCGCTTGACTACGAATCAAGAGATTGCAGGTTGTACGTTCGATCTCCGCCCCATCCACCACATACCATCTCCTAACATCCTCTCAGCGATCCCTGCGTAGGTCACAACATTTTGCAATTTTTTCGCTCCTACCCCGCGATAGCTGCAAACACCTCGAGCATGGTCTAACCTTTGCATGCTATGTAGATGAATGCATCACTATTGCGTAGAGTGGTTGCATGCTCTCACGTGAGCTCGTGTAATGGACGGGTCACACCCAGAATCCTAGCGTGAACCTTGTCTCTCCTCTACATCATGACCTGCATGGCATCAGCTTCACGAATGCACGCCTCCGCTCACTTACAATGCACGACAGTGGCACGCCCACACCGCTGTTGAAGGACTGCGAGGCACGATCACTCGCCGCCGCCATGTATATTGCGAGACAGAGTGCTCTGCTCCCGGACTTGCTTGGATCAACGACCAGAGCAGCTCGCCACTGGATCGCCTGAACGGTTCCTGGCAGATCATCTCGCAGTAGTGCGATCGGATGCTGGGCCCACTGCAGACACGATGCGGATGCGGCACCGTATGTGCCAACCGTGTTTTGAACGATGGACATCGCGTCAGGATCGTAGTGCATTTCATCACCCCGCACGAGCATTACCATCGTAAGTCAGGACCGTACTTTCGCGCCATTACTTCATGACTAGGTCATACCGATTTCATCGCTGCCATATGTCAGACAGGCGAAATGACGCCTCGCAGGCTACAGTTTCACAACAACAGTAGACCACGTTTGCAAGGCGCACTTGACCCCAGCCTTCTTGCCAGTCATGACGCTGCCGATGAAAGTACGCGAAACCGGCTCGCTAAAGCGTCAATGCACAACGCCGCCATCTCACTGGACCTGTGGAGATCTGTACTCAATCTGCACCGCACGTGCCGTACCTGATCGATCTTAGAGTGTCCTGCCGCCGCTACTGCAGGAGGAACCCTGGGGAAGGTCGGTCAGCCTAGGCAGGGTTGCGACTGGTCTCCTTGCCACCATTGCCTGTGACCACATCCTCACGTCACCAGCTGTCTACGCCTGTCGGCATGAGGGCAGAAGCTTGCATTGCAAGCGCCTTGGGGACACCGCTAGTAAAGATCGCCATAATAGCTGAGGCAACCACCTGGTTCGCGCTATGCTGGTCTCGCATTGCGTGCTGTTATGACCGCTCGATGCGTCGCGACCATGCGAGCATTCGTGACCAACCGTTCGATCATCATAAAGACGTAATGGCGACGAGCATCGTCTTGCAGGGCCAACGCGCTTGTCGAGAAGGTATATGTATCTCGAAATCATTCCCATTTATCTCTTCCCTTCAGCCTCATCAACCACTCCAACCATCCAACAACACCAACCACAACATCAACCCCACCACATCAACCCTCAATCACTATGTCCAACGCAGGAAACGTTGCCGGTGGCCACAAGGCTAACCTCAACAACCCCAACACCTCCGAGGAGTCCAAGCAGCATTCCCGCGATGTCCTCGAGAATCAGCTCGACGGCGGTGATGTCACGTCCGCGTCCGATGCCAACAAGAACCCCAACAATGTGTATGTTCTTCTTGCATTCCGATATGAACTAGGACCGTTCACTGACATTCCTCATAGCCAGGGTGGCATCAAAGCTGCGATCAACAACCCCAATACCTCGGCGGAGAAGAAGGAGGAGCTCAAGTCTAAGCTTGACTCTTAGACATCGTTGATCAGATGTGACGATTGGTAGAAAAGATGTGTAGAAAAATGAAATGAAGCGCTCTGCGCAGCTGACCTCAATTCTCTGTCTCAACTCCGCTCCAGCATACTGAGAGATTGTATTTGTGACGTCCCTTGTCTTCGAAGATTCGAGATGCTCACCGTCTCTCATACTCTTTCCGACGTTGTGGCGAGATTACCTCCATTGAACTGACCGACTTCAATCTATCGTTTTATGTTGATGGTGTTGTCGTTGTTCACACATCACCTCCTGGAGTCTGTCAATGATGTCTGTAGCGCGTTGCGCAAACAAGACGTCTCTATTCCCTCATCCCACTATTGAGCATGAATTTGCTCCAAGGCTGATTGGTACCGTTTGAGGGTATGAGCATCTTCACATTTCCTAGATCTCCAACACTCACTCCTAGTATGATATTACACTAGTTACTTGTCACGACGACGACACACTGCACAGCAATTGACAGCATATTCAAGATTTCTGACTCCTCGTCGGATTACTCGAGCTCGAGGGGAGGTCGGAACCAACGTTGTGACAAGATGGCAATTAACAAATGCATGTCGAAGACCTGTCGGGAACCATTGGGCTGTGGGTAGCTGCCTGTTTCGGACAGTCCACAAAACCCACCTCATGCAACATCGGACACACCCATCTCCGCGAACACGACTGAAACTCCATTGATCGTACGCTTATAGGCCGATGTTTCTAATCCGGACAGTGCTATCGAGGCCAAGTATCTTACCCATTTCTCGTTCTCTCTCGTCCGCAAGACCTTCTATTCCATCTCCAAAGGCGAAGATCTGCCCAAGACAGTCATCACGTACGATGGCATGCACCAATGGCTATGGCATTCTAGATGCCGAAGCAGTCAAGCACGAAGCCCAGCATCAAATCAAGACTGCCGACAGCAATGTGACAATAATCAACTGGGCTACCCCCGGTCCAGCAGCCTTCGACTTCCGCAGCGACGTAGTCACAACCCCCACCCCCCGCATGCTCGAAGCCATAGCCTGCACGACCCTCCTCGACGATGTCTTCCAGGACGACCCCACCACCAACTCCCTCGAGTCCTTCATCGCGGACCTCACAGGCAAAGAAGCCGCTCTGCTAGTCCTCTCAGGCACCATGGGGAACCAGGTCAGCATAAGAACGCATCTTGGCGGACCGCCGCATAGCGTTGTTACAGATCACCGGAGTCACATCTTGGAGTGGGAGGCTGGCGGGATCGCGGCGTGGTGTGGAGCGCTGATCAAGGGTGTGGTGCCGAGTAATGGGAAAGGGTATGTGACGCTGGAGGACGTGCAAGCACAGACGGTGTTGAGTGAGGATATACATGCTTGTCCGACGAAACTCATGTCACTCGAGAACACGTTGGCGGGCATCGTTCTGCCACTCGAAGAATGCCAGAAAATCTCCACCTGGGCGCGAAGTCACAATATCACGATGCACCTCGACGGCGCCCGCCTCTGGGAAGCCGTAGCAGCAGGCGCAGGGAGTCTGAAAGACTACTGCGCGTGCTTCGACAGCATATCCCTCTGCTTCTCCAAAGGTCTCGGCGCGCCAATCGGATCCATCATAGTCGGCACGAAAACCTTCCGGGAACGCGCCCGCCACATCCGCAAGTCCATGGGCGGTGGATTACGACAAGCTGGCGTCGTCACCGCGCCCGCCAGAGTAGCAGTGGAAGACACATTTCTCGGCGGGAAGTTAACAGCTTGCCACGACCGGGCACGACAGATCGCGGAGTTGTGGGAGAGCTATGGCGGCAAGACGACGAATCCGGTGGAGACGAATATGGTGTGGTTTGATCTGAAAGCTGCGAATTGTAGTGTTGAGAGATTCATTGAGGAAGGGCAGAAAGTGGGGTTGAGGTTACTTGGTGGTCGGCTAGTGGTGCATTATCAGATTGGGGAGGAGGCTGTGGAGAGGCTGGAGATGCTGATGAAGGTTGTGTTGAAGGGGGAGAGGAGTGATGGGACGGTGGAGCATGAGGTTGAGAAGCTGAAGATGGAGACAGAATAGGGTACCCCGAATGAAGCCTTGGGGCAGGCTTAGATGACTACACCCACTGATGCCAGTGTAACCGAACGATAATGCATTGGACGCTCACGTCATAGCTCGTTACAATACTTCTACAGTCTATATGCTGATGCGGTCGTTGAATCCACTCATCATCATATTTCAATCCTCACTCTCACTCTCCACCCTCTCCTCCTTGATCACCTCCGGCGCCACACTCCCGAGACTACCCACACTCCCGTCCAGCCTCGTGTCCTCCGGCAGACTTGCACTCACAGGTCTGACGATACTGCTCCGCCGCTTGCTAACAACACCAGGGAACATCTTCGGCTCGTGCGCGCCAATGCTCGAGCTGGCGAAGTCGTGGCTAGTCGTTGGCTGGAGTGGGAAGGTCTGAGACTGTAGAAGCACGGGTGAAGGTGTCTTCTCGGGTATAGGCGGAGAAGTCTGAGGGAGAGCAGTATTGCCGGCTCGGCTGGCGTTGCTCTGCGGTAGGGACATAATCGTCCGGCGTGCGGTAGGCGATGTATCGCCCTGCGTTGCGCGTGACAGATCGACCTGCGAGCCCGACGCTTGCATGCGCGCTGCTTGGGCGTTCGGCTGGTACTGATGTGGTCCTGTGATGTCGAGCTTGTTGTACAGCGCACTCCTGAAAGGCAGCGAATTGGTATCGACCTGCATCGGCTCAGGCGCTCCAACCTTCTTACTCTGCGTCGGGCTAGGCGGTGCTGCTATGTTAGACACACTCGAAGACATCGTCTCGGTTCGCCCCAGGTTTGCCACGCTCAGGCGTCTCTGTGACTGCGATGGCTGTGTATACCGATCTATCATGGCCATCTCTTGCAACCACGTCTCGTGTCGGAAGGCTTCTCGGATGTTAGGTACATTGACTTTCGCCATGTCATTGCCAGCCACGCCTGGCAGATGGTAGTTGGGCCCTAGCCATCGCTGCTTCACCACGTGCTCGTAGCCGGACTGAATGACCGAGTGCTTTGCTAGCTCACACATGTCGACTGCCGAGAGCTTGTAGATCTGCGCTGCGACGGCGTACTCTTCGATCAGTGGCTCCTTCGTGAAAGCAAATTGCAACGGATCGTCTGTGGACAGACTAACATTCAGTCCTCGCCGGAAGTATTGCAGGAACGGATTGCGCTCATAAGCGAGGAAGAGCGCGTTGTTACTCAGTGGACTCATCGCCACACCGATCTGCTCGAGGTAGAAGATGTACTGCAGCAACGGCACCTTTCGCAGCAAGAGACCGTGGCTGATGCTATGACAGCAGAGCACTGCAGCAGCCAGATGATCAGTATCACCCGCCTCGCCGCAATGCGGCCGCAGCAGGAAAGTGTTGAACCCACGCTGCTTCCGCCACACGTTCAGAGAAGTGATGTTAGAGAACAGATAGTATATCCAGTAGCTGTACGGTGGATTCTGTTGCGTGGTCCAGTCTTTCGGCAAAGGGAACTTGCGGTAAATGCGTCGCTCTGTCTTGCTCTCGTCATCTACCGAGTCAAAGCCAATGACTCGCTGGAGGAAGATGTGCAGCTTTGGGTGCGCAGCCGGGTTTCTTGTAGCCTCAAACAGCGGCTGAAAGATATTGGTGATAACCTGATCGAATCGTTCCATGAGTCCAGAGGACTTATATACATCGAAGAGTCGCGGAATCTGGATCAGCCATCTCACATTTGGCGAGAAGAGCTTGTTGTCGACTACCCATGCAGCAAGCTTGTCCCACTCGTCTAGCGTCCGACCGTAGATCGAGATGCGCCACTCGACCATTTGATACTTGCTGCTTTCAAGATCCGAGATCACCTCCTTAGTGATCTCAGCTAGATAACGGCCGTGTATGTAATTGTCTGTCTTCAGAAAGATAGTGCGCAATCTGCTCTCGCCGACTGGGTTATATTTCAAGTTGAACTTGTCGAAGCGATGGAACGAGTCCGTGTGCGCGTGCATATCGAGTGTGTCAATAGACAGATCGTAGGCGGTCAGGTTGATGGACTCGAAGACCTCCTTGAGCGTCAGGTGCTTGCCATCCCGGAACAGCACGATCTCATCCGGTGACTTCTTCATCTTACTCTTGATGAAGCGTAGAAGATGCTTCTGATTCATGCAAGCCGAATGATGCACATGCGTATCCATCTTTCGGACGTTGTAGAAATCTCGATGAGGTACCGCTTTCGTATCCGCAACCTCCTGATACTCGTTGAGCAAGACGTACAGATTGAACTTACCCTCGAGATATTGTAGTCGTCGGTAAGCGAAGCTCTTACTGGGTCCGTCCGACGACACGCCCAGTATAGTGTCGAGATCCATGTAGTACTCGCGAATCGTAGGAATATGTAGGATCGGTTCCCCTAGCTCCATGGACTTGGACGTCTCGTAGACCTGGTAGACACCTCGACTGTCCATCTTGTACTGCATCTCGCCCTCACTAGGCACTGGTAGCAGGTCATCAAGTTCGAAGTCATCTCCGATATCATAACCCATCTTGCGGTACTTCCTGGGCTCATCTTCCTTCGCTGGCTTCACCGTCACACCTGGATCACTAACACTGTCGACTCCATTCACAGTCCCTCCAGCAGACCGCTGACCATCTTCCTTCCATACCGGCTCTGGCATGGGTGGGTATATCCGCCACCCCGGATCATCTCGAGGATTGTCGAACGACCCCTGCAGAGAGAGTCGAATGTACTTGTGTCGAATGTCTAGTACCTTCTGTATGTTCGTGTAGATCGCGGTAAGCTCCGATGTAACGCCACTATCGTTCGCCGCGTCCAGTCCGACTCCAGCGCCAGCGCCGTGGATGCCTTCTTGCTCGAGTAAAGGCTTTGCCTCGTGAGGTAGTCCAGGATGATGAACGTGCGCCCTCGCAGCTCGATCTGCGGCGATGTAGGGATCCGCTGAAGTGCTAGGCGACTGCATGGCAACTCCATTCGCATTGTCGAAGCGCCCAAGCTGCGGCGTCTGCACGTGAACAGCGTTGGAGTCCTTATTTGGATCTGCCAGCCCAATCGGCAGTGCACTGTGATACACCTGCTGCTGCCCTGCCGCACCTTGCAGGCTCTTCACACTGGCTGTCCTCCCTAATGCATACTGCTCCCCTCCCACATTACTCGACGAAGTCCTCGCCCTTATGATCGGACTCACACCAGCGCTTGGAGGTACAGAGAAGTCCTGCCCATCCAGCGTATTCGACCGACTATTCTGATAGAACTGTTTCGCTTCGACTAAGCTCATCTGCTTCTCAAGCTTATAGTTGTAGTGCGTGGTCCGTCTTTGCTTGTCTCTAGGCAGCATCCCCTCCTCCCCATCGGGATCCAAGGTCCTGCTCCCAGTCGGACTGCCATTTTCTGCCGCCGCCTGGCCTTCGAGACCCTCCTCGCCCAAGTCTATCGTAGCTCGTCGTGTGAGGCTCGTGGATTCATGGAGCTCGTCGCCTATGTCCTCCTCGCTCATGCTGCCTCCAGACGAAGCCGCGAAACTGCCTTGATCGCTCTCTTCATCATCTGAGAAGTGTCGGGTGAGGTCGCTTGGGTGGAAGGAGGGGCCAGTGGCATTACGCTGCATCATGCTGGTCCTGGCGCGACAACAGCGGGTATCATTAATCGTGCAATACTCGAGAGCTTCTACTGCTCGGAAGTACAAGTACCTTGACTGAACGTGGAAGCAGCTTCGATGTCCGCGTGGACGATGTCGAGTATGAGCAGGCCCGTCCAAGAAGGCAAGATGGAAGGCTTGGAATCAACAACGTCTCCAGGACACGAAGAGACATGCGCCGTCAATGCCGGACGATGCGGACAGTCAATGGTCGAGTCACAGCATTATTTAGGTGGATGTAGCTATGTCGGACAGGTCGTGGTACCTTGCATGAGGTCACACAAATGCTGACATGTGATCCTTGGTAGTTGAAACCAGAAACATGCAAATATAACATGAAGTAAGTACTACATCGCTACTCTGTACACAATGCCTCCTCTCTAATACTTCCTCGCAAAAGGCGGCACAGCCTTACACTCATTCTCATCCAGCGTATGCCCAACCACAGCCCGATAGCTCAAATCCACACTCCCATGCGGCTTCTTCTGGAACGAGAGTGTGTGCTTCATCCAATTCTCGTCATCACGATCGGGGAAATCCTCACGTGCGTGCGCACCACGAGATTCTTTGCGGTTTGCAGCGGATTCGGCGGTTTGTACGGCGCAGGTTAGGAGGTTGCGGAGTTCGAGGGTCTCGACGAGGTCGCTGTTCCAGATCATGCTGCGATCTTTTGTGCCGACTTCAGCGAAAGACTGGTCGACAGCGCGCATTCTGTGATGTTGTTAGTATGTTGCTCAGATTTGATCAGACATTGATTCAGCTTACTTCGCGACACCCTCATCCAGCGACTCCTGTGTCCTGAAGACAGAAACATCTGCTTGCATGACCTTCTGCATAGCGCTACGGATCTCATTCGTGCTCTTTGGCCCATCAGCATTGCGAATGTGGTCAACAACGCCAATTGACTCAGCACCAGCATCAGCTGAGATCTCAGCGTGCGCCTTGCCTGGGCTGTTGTTGTCGCGGATGGTGTGGCTGACAGCGCGGCCGAAGACGACCAAGTCGAGAAGGGAGTTGGCACCGAGACGATTCGCACCGTGGACTGAGACACAGGCTGCCTCTCCGCAAGCGTAGAGACCGGGCACGACAACGTCCTTGCCCTCGCCATCGACAGTGAGCACCTCACCAGTGTACTTGGTTGGAATACCACCCATGTTGTAATGCACAGTCGGCAGCACAGGGATGGGCTGCTTGCGCACATCAACACCAGCGAAGATCGATGCAGTCTCAGAGATACCCGGAAGACGGTCGTGGAGGACCTCTGGCGGCAAGTGCGAAAGCTGGAGGTAAATATGGTCCTTGTCAGGTCCGACACCACGGCCCTCGCGGATCTCCATCGTCATGCTTCGGCTGACAACGTCGCGAGATGCGAGATCCTTGGCAGTGGGTGCGTAGCGCTCCATGAATCGCTCACCCTCGCTGTTGAGCAGGTAGCCGCCCTCACCACGCGAACCCTCGGTGATCAAGCAGCCGGCGCCGTAGATACCAGTCGGATGGAATTGGACGAACTCCATGTCCTGGTTGGGAAGACCAGCACGTGCGACCATAGCCATGCCGTCACCAGTGCAAGTGTGTGCAGATGTGCAAGAGAAGTACGCACGACCGTAGCCGCCAGTGGCGAGAACAGTGTGATGCGATCGGAATCGGTGGAGCGTGCCGTCCTCTTGGTTGTATGCGAGTACACCCTTGCACTCACCATCCTCCATGATCAGATCAATGGCGAAGAACTCAATGAAGTAGTTGGTGTTGTGTCGAAGCGATTGGCCATAGAGTGTGTGCAGGAGAGCGTGTCCTGTCCGGTCAGCAGCAGCGCAGCATCGGTATGCCTGCCCACCCTTGCCGAAATCCTGGCTTTGCCCACCGAACGCGCGCTGGTAGATCTTGCCGTCGTCCGTTCTTGAGAACGGGCAGCCGTAGTTCTCGAGCTCAATCACGGACGCAGGTGCCTCGCGTGTCATGTAGTGGATGGCGTCCTGGTCACCCAGCCAATCTGAGCCCTTGACAGTGTCGTACATGTGCCATCGCCAATCGTCCTTGTGCATATTGCCAAGCGCAGCGTTGATGCCGCCCTGGGCAGCGACAGTATGCGATCGTGTTGGGAACAGCTTCGATATGCATGCCGTGTTGAAACCAGCCTCTGCTAGACCGAAGGCGGCGCGTAGACCTGAGCCACCGGCGCCCACGACAAGAGCATCGTACTCATGGTCGATCACGGGGTACTTGTTGTTAATGAATGGCGACGCCTCTCGTGCTCGTAGCGGACCATTGGGTGTTATGATCTTCTTGGCCGGTGCTGTGCGTGAGAAGTTACGGCATTGAAGTTGCTGCGACAGCTTGCTCGCGGTGCGAACCTGCTGTCGGAAGGTGGAGGATAGCATGATGGAAGTAGTACAGGAACGAAGTCCTGGCACTGTGGTGTGGGTGTTGCAGTAGAGGGGAGAGGTGTGCGTGCGTGGCGTAGAGTAGTAGTGCAGTCCAAGGTTCACGATCTGAATCGATGATCATACTCGCCCGGCAACTGCCATCGGGCGAGATCGGTGGCCAGCGAGCGCCAAGGAAATCGAGATCTTGCCGAGGCAGTTGCACCGAATGCATCTCATGTCAAGCCTTCCCAAACACCACTATTCCAACATACAGAAACGTCACAGGGATGCATTCTCGTGAGAGCATATACATCTCAGCTATGCGCCGACATGTGAGCGCATGGTTGTGGTCGAAGTATCGACCGTCAGGCGGACTGCTACTGGTTTCCCGAGTGAAACGGCGTACAAAGTCCGCCCTCATGTCAGCACAGGTTTGGACGATGTATGAGCACAACGGCAGTCTCGACAAGACGACTGCTCACTTCCCGATGGCCATGGTGGACAACGCCTGCCATACTGCTCATTGAGAGGTTATTTCACTTCGTGTCTCTCCTCCTTGTCTTCCTCTCCGTCTCATCGATTTTCTTCAACCCCGTCTGCAAGAATCCACCAGGTTGACTACGCATCCACCGGACCCTACTCCATACACCCAAATACACCAGCAAAATGTCGATCGCTCGTCTCCTCGCCCATGCCACTCTTGTCAACCTCGCAACATCCCAGCTTGTCGTCCCTTGGTGCTTGCAGGCTTGTCTCACCAACAGTCATGTAGAGCTTTGTTCTTCCCCAACGCCCTCGGAGCTCACGGCCTGCATCCTGAAAGAGTGCCCGAGCCCACCGGCAACCCAGAACCTCATCGCCAATCTGGACGTCTCGTACACGCCCAAGGTCATGTACTCATGCGAGCAGTCGTTCGTACGTCACATTTCCATTTCTGCTGCAATGACTTCCGGCTGACTCAGGTCACACAGACTCCAGGTGACTCCGACAACTCCGTTACCTTGCCGCTCAACCAGAGCTGCGCCACCAGCCCGTACGGCTTCAAGTCCTTTATCCCACACGCCTCAGCTGCCATCAACGCTGCGAACGGCTGCAGAGTCCTCATTTACTCCGAGGAAGAGTGTTTGGGTATAGAGGCGAGCAGTGCGGACTTGGGCATCATCGATGGCGGACAATGCATCTTCCGTGGCGGCAGGAGTGCGAGGCTCACCTGCAGCTCCGAGCTTGACGGTACGTTCTCATGAATAGTGCTGATCGAGCCATCGCTGACAGTTGATGCAGCTGCACGCGCGTATATCGAGTCGACTTGTGGCAACTCCACCCCAGGAGCTGAATCTGCTGGACAAAGCACATCCACCAGCGAAATCGTCCCAGACGCCAAGTCGACCTCTTCTGCACTCGACACTACATCTTCGTCTGCTCGCTCGAAACACACGATTACGCTCCCATCGTCAGTGACGACTTCCTCGACTTCGCTGGTTGCCGGGATCACGCACACCATCACCTTGTCGTCGACCGCGTCCTCCGTCAAGGACGTGCCCATTAGCGCATCCAGCCTCACGACGCACACCATCACAATCTCCTCGCCATTGCCCACCCTCACCGCAACTTCGTCCGGCTCCGAGATCACGACCTGCTACCTCACATTACCCACCATCTCGGCCACGACCACGTCCACGACCGCTGAGGCCAACATCTCGACTTTGACGGACGGCATTCTGACGATCAACCCTTACACCACGCTGTCTCCTGGCAACACAACAGTATCGGCGGCGACGACCAGTGCCGTGCTGTACCCGCCCAGCATGACGATGCAAGGTCGTCGGCCAGAGAACATTACGTCTTTCATGACCTTCACCGCGGCGCCTACGGTTACTGCTGATCTGCCGGCTTACACTGGAGCTGCGGCGCGCCTTGCAACTGCGGCTTGGAGCTTGGGCGGTCTCGCTATCGCTGTTATACTTGTGCTTTGATGGGAATCCGGATATGATATATGAGGGACGCAATGGCAGAGATATGTGCGATATACCACGAAATGTATGTGTATCTGGCGGTAATGGGAAGGGATGGGGCAGGACGAGGTGCATCTGCAGGGAGTTTCGAGAACATCCTTGCATCACATCTGAATATCTGAGTCATGTAGGACAGTGAATGATTCGATCAGCTCATCGTCGCCATCGCTTTCAGCGAACGTCTAGGAAGATCTCCGCGGGGAGGCTTTCCGAGTCCCCCGGTCGCGACTGACGCCATCACGACTTCGACCGTTGACAAAACTAAAATCTGATAAGCGTCCGAGGCCGATTACTAACATCCAAAAGTACCTCAACTTACCACGATCATTCCACCACAGCTTCGATCGCAGCCACTTTACATTGCAATATCACCACCATGGCTTCAAATACCTGCACCCTCCAGCCCATCGCCTCCGAATCCGACTTCAACTCCCAGATCTCTTCCCTCCCCGCGCAATGCCTCGCAGTCATATACTTCCACGCCCCCTGGGCAGAACCCTGCAAACAAATGTCCACAATCCTCTCCACCCTCGCCTCCACATACCCCGCCTCCTCTCCACCACGGACGGTCTTCCTCAGTCTCGACGCGGAAGAAGTCAGCGAAGTAAGCGAGACGTACGATGTGACGCAAGTCCCGCTCGTGGTGTTGCAGAAAGATGGGCAAGTCGTGGAGAGTATTACGGGGACTGACGCGGGAAAGGTCAGGAGTGCGGTTGAGACGCATGCTGGGAAGGCGAAGAGTGGGGAGAAATTGCCGCCGCAGCAGAAGGTTACGAAGGCTGCGCCTAGTGAGAGTGCAGGGGACGCGGAGCCGCTGCAAAATGGCGGGGCGAATGGGTTGGCGAAGTATGCGCCTGGGGCTGAGGATCCGAAGACTGCGCCACAGTATAGTAGCGGCGAGACGAATGGGGAGTCGAAGGATGAGCTTAACACCCGGTTAGCAGAGTTGGTGAAGGCTGCGCCGGTGATGCTGTTCATGAAAGGTACACCCTCGGCGCCTCAATGTGGTTTCAGCAGGCAGACTGTCAGTTTGCTGCGGGAGAAGGGCGTGCGGTATGGGTTCTTCAACATTCTGGCCGATGATGAGGTGAGGCAGGGGCTTAAGGAGTTTTCAGAGTGGCCTACGTTCCCGCAGGTGTATGTCGGTGGGGAGTTGGTTGGGGGGCTGGATATTGTATGTTGTGCTGCTACCCTTCGCCGCATGGCATCTGCTGACCCGTTTCACAGCTCAAGGAGGAATTTGAGAATGATGACGACTTTTTGAAAGACTACATGGTCAGCTCACAACGCAACACCGGTGGTCCTGCTGCTCCCGAAGCTCAAGTAGCTGCAGCATAGAACCTTGCAGTTGCAGCTGTGAGACAAGCAGCCCTCGAGGCCGCTGAGAAGAGGCTCCGCGAGACATCTGATGTCCAAGTGGCTCACGAACGAAGGCGAAGAGTGTCTGAGTGGCGGTTCAAGCCCATGAAAATGAAGCATCGGAAGTTACCTGTATTTACGCAGCTTGATAGAGCTGTGGTGGCAAGCGTGTTGCAGTCATTGCGAAGGTAGAAGTGGACATATCGCGGACAGGGCGAGGGTGGTAGGAACGAAGTGGGACGAGCTACGGTATGAGGTATGACTATACATGTACATGTCTACTGTTCAACACGACGCGGTCATGGTATTCATGGCGCCATCCGCTTCGTCCGATACCTTTGACCCTGATCCTAGTCAAGGAGTGAACCACATCCGCTCTCCCTCTTCAGCCGCGCTGTGCTCGATACTTTGTTGAGTCTTGCCTCTATTACAGACGTGCAAGCCGTGCGCCTCCTTTGGCCTTTACTTCGCCTGAATCATTGCGGAGCAGAACAGCGAAGCCTGAGCCGCTGTTGGAAATCCACGAGAATAGCTTAAGAGTCTCGAAGTAGCACCAAGCGAGGATCTTCATGGGTACACGATACGGTACCTTCCATGTGTCTCCATCTTGCGCGATCGATCCCTCGCAGGCAAAAGATAAGGCACCGTCGAAGCGAACGACCCGTGCGCAAGTCTCTGATTCTGGTCGCTGTCGAATTGCAGCTGTCGGCCTGTAGGCGCGACCTCGCGCATGGCTATAGTCTCGCCGTTACGTAGGCTGACCTCTGCGGCGTGTGCAGCATATTCAATGTGAGGATCGTGCGCTGCGTAAAGCTGTGGCTCGCGTAGCCAGTATCGATCGCTAGGGGTATTGAAGTTGCGAGCTGCAGATGAGAGTCGACCCGAAGGCTCCGAATGAGATGTAGACGTACCAGACAGAGAGAATGTACGCGTACTGCGGCGTTCCGTGGACGGAAGAGGGCCGCGGAGTCGAGAGAACGAAGTCTCGAGTCGTGCTGTGCTGTAATTTGAGGACGTGCGAGCGCTAGTCCGTCTGCGGGAGATCTCGTCGTATGGTGGAGGTAGTGTGGGCGGGTAGTCCGAGTGCGAGCTCCGGGAGGAGCGGGCGCGAGGCACGAATCCGAAGTAGTCATTGGTTGCGGTGTGTGCGTAGTACGCGCGATCTCGAGTACTCATGGCCATGCTTGCGCTCGAAAAATTGTCACGTGACGGCATACTTTGTGCGGCACTGAAGCAAATGGAGATGCGATGAAGCTTCGCGGTGTTGATGTTGCACTTCAGTGAGCGGTGACTATGCGAGTGTGTTGGGTACTTTAGGCATGGATCTGGTGAGAGAATCGAGGGTATTGTGAAGTCTCGTGGCGGGACATCCCGCTCTGTGAAGTGAATGGGAACCTGCACTTGCCTTCAATGACATTGTGGAAGACAACGCAGATATGCACATTCCCTAAAACAGTGGCAATGCCCATCAGTCAAGTCCTGAATGGCAACTTTCGGTGTAGTCGCATAGTGATCTCGACGAAGTCGGGTTCATTTTCTGGCGTGATAACGCCATGTCGTATGAGAAAGTCAACGAGTACAACAGCAGAGTCGTCTTTGAATTCTTCTCGCAGCATTGCCGCCTTCAGATCTTCCGCAGTCATCGTAGTGAAGCCCGCAACTTCGTCGTCGTTCGGTCGAGGCACGACATCAGGCGGTAGCTCCATGTCGTAGACGAAGGTATAGTCTGGACAGACCAAGCCCTTCTCAGCTGGCGACTCTTCGCCACTCATGCTCATGTGAGTGATCGTCCCTCTGCAGCGTGCTAGGCGACGAAAAACGTCTTCTGCCAATAAAGCCTCTTCGCGAGCTTCTTCAATGATCGTCTGTAGCGGTGACGCGCCAGCTTTGACACCACCTGCGACAGTTGTGTCTAGCATGCCAGGATACGTGAAGAGGTGTGCTGCTCGGCGAGGGATCCAGACGTACATCTCGCTGTCACGGAAGGTGTAGGCTACGATATGAGCACCTCTATGGTGATACCAAAGAGCTGCGCCGCAAAGCGCTCGACCTGCACCGGCCTCTCGTAGCGTGTACTGGGGATTGCGAAGGGCTCGCTGTGCATGCCTGCTAGTGCCCGGAAGGTCTTCCGCTCGATACACATGTCGACTAGTTCTTGGAATGCAGCGTTGACGGCTCCTGGTGTATCTGTGCCATGGCTCTTATCGAGTACGTTCACGCGGCGAGGTACTTTGTGTTCCACCTCGATTGCTGCGATTGATGGCATGCGGGCCACGACTTCGGGCAGCATGTAGCCATGGGGCTGATCATCGCCGGGCAGGTAGAGTTGATAGTATCTGTCCTCCACTGGACCGAACGGAAAGCTATCTTGGGTTGGTCTCGTCACACCGCACTCGCGCGGTCATGATTTGGACTCACTTGTCGGCGGCCGCTACCAGCGAGAGGAAGGTCGCTCTGCGATCCTTGTGCTCAGTCTGGGAATGTGCCATCTTCCCAGTCTTCTCATCCTTAGCTTTGCATGCTACAAGGACTGATTTGCACGATCACTGAATCAACAATGCCGTGTCTATATATGTGAACCGTGACAAAAAGCAGTCGCTGGGCTTGGCGTTGCTCGGAGAACGTTGTGTAATAAGTTTCAGGGTAGGTCGCGACACAGATTACCTAGAATTGTGCATCCTTGGAGCATCTGCTTCAAGAAGGCAAGCCGCTAGCGCACTTGTACTCAACAGACTGTCCGCATCAATGCGCTGCTTGTGATGTGAGGGCAATCACCGGGCACCGGACCTGTGACTCGATGTCCAAGCAGATCCTCGACGCTGATCGCGGCGCGAGAGTGTCCAGTGGGTCGAGGCTTGAGAGTCATGTCTCGAGAAAGACCTGCCATCAGTGTCGGAGTCCTCGAGGCCTCTGATCAAACGACGGTCCACGTGGGAGATTCGCACGAACACAGCAGCCATCATCAGGTCTTTGAGACAGACGTGAATGGCAACATTACCAACTTCTATCAAGTCAACAGTACGTCCATTGCCATTCTAGAGTATAGGCTACCAGCTGTCATACATGGTGCATGAGCTGATCTGATGGCACTCAGATCACTATCATGGGCCACGTCCAAGTGACTCGCTTGACAGCTCGTCTAAAGTCTTTCGGGAGACATCGAATGTCGAGACTCGAGGATATGTACCGCCTCAGGCTACAGGCGAAGGTCTTGTACCGGACCTGTCCTCGAGAAGCTCGGATTCCGTAGAGGAACTGGGAGCTGTAACTTCAGAGGCGGTTGCTATGAACGCTGCCGTACCCACAGGAAGTGCGCCCCATTTAAGCGCCGTGCACGCTCGTACGACGATGGGACCTACAACAGCACACTTCACGCAGCCTACGGAAGCTGGACCACGTAAGAGAAGTCCGGGAGAAGTCGAAGGCGCAATGCGCGCTCCACGCAACTCTACTTCGCAAAGTCCGCGGTTGTCACCGTTCTGGCAAAGTGTTGCATCGCAAGAAGATTCTCGCCCTGACCGAGGTCCACCACCAAGGCGCCCAGGGTCAGCATCGCGGGCTTCGGAATATACAGAATCGTCTGCATTGTTTCAGCATCAGAACTTGGCCGCAGCATATACTGATCAGAGTACTTCGAATGTTCTTCCATACTCGTCGTCACGTCGCACAGAGAAGAGTCATCCCCTCTCACCCGACCAAACCAGGAACCATCAGGGCGCGCGATTGCAGCAACTTGATTTTCTAACAAAGACGAAGCCCGGCCTACAAATCGATGCCGTGTCTTGGACACGAAGAGATGTGAAGCGCACTTTGGCTCACTTAGAGACCGGTGGAATCTCAAGTTCGCACACGTATTATACCGGCAAAGACGTGAGCACGATTCTGGACTGTCGTCGACGCCCGCACGATCTTTACGAAGCCTTGAGGTCCAGTGGGTTTGGCAGCGACGATGCTTCCAAGATAGCGTCTGCTGCAGATAGGCTGGCGGCACCGTTCACCATTCGATTTTGCTTCAATTTGGGCGACTCGTCAAGGAGAGGGTGAGAGAAGATGCTTGGCCAAGGATTCTATGAGCCCTCGGCGTGCACACCAATCACGGTTAGCGACACATCATACGCAGGCTACACTAGCGAATGGTCCTATGAACCACTGCACGAGTTACAAGGCAAATCAGCTACGTCGTAGCAGAGTCAAGATGAGGCTGACATTGGGGATCCGAGCCCAGCCTTGGGCATACCGCACGCAAGCCACTACGCACCCTTGGACATCCAGGCCTCCCACGGTCTCTATATTGCGTGGTGCGATGCCACAGAAGGTCCTACAAAATGAGGCCACCTGTCACGGCGATGGGTCCAGTGCAGTCATATCAAAAGCGCATGGCGTCTGCAATGCGATTATGTCCGAATATGCAATGCGACACCACCTGGGACTGTCACTATATGCGAACGTGAGGCCGCCCATGTCCGCGAGACTCCCGCCCTGCACCCATGCCCAAACTCATGCACGGTCTGATTGGCTGCCCTTACATCGCCTACAGCAAATGCCTGAGGCATTCGTACCTCTCTGAACTGTGTTCCCAGTTATAAGTATGTCTATGCCATCTGTTATTGTGTGGAGTCAGTTGCGGCGAATGCACATTGCTAAAACGAGTGAGGATGGTGTTCAACTCGAATCGAACCACGAGCTGCATCGACCAAACAAAGGTGACTCATGTGCACACCAATTGTAGGTCGATCGAGAACCCCTTTGTACTTGCTATATCTGCAGGGGCTCAAAAGTCGCCAGACAACCAGTATAACGATCACTATCACGACAACCGCCAGTATCCGAGCGCTGGGGCAAAGGCGCTAGTGTCTTACAAGCCCTGTCGAGCAGCCATTGGTGATCAAGATCTCAACGATGCGATAGCCGAAGACGACCATGGAAGTGATCAGGAGTAAGAAAAGGACCCCAAAGAAGAGCCAATTGTGTCACCAGTCGCAAGATCGATGATGGTGGGCCAGACTTCTGCGCATGAGCAAGCAGTCGCTTCTGACATCGGTGTCGTAACATCAATCTATCAGGCCTGCATCAACAGCAACATAACATCAGATCAAGCCGACGAGTGGACCACAGCGCTGTGTGCGAGAAATCTCCCCCGGGCAAGGGTCTTTGCATATACGCTTAGGCACAACATACCTTTCGACGAGGCATGGCAAGCGTCGTCGGGAGAAGTGATGATCGATGAAAAGCACGCCCTGTTGATCGCGCCGGTCAACCTACCGCAGGCAGTTCAAGCTCCAACGCCGAGAGCTCTCCTGCAGCCGAGCGTCGAGCCAAAGCGTGTGCATCTTGAACTGTCGGGTCGACAGCAGCTCCAGGCGTGTGCAGGTTGGGGAGGAGGTCACTAATGTTGAGGAGTGGGAGTAAAGCTTGGGGCAGTGCAATGGTTGGAGAGCAGAATTACGCCTTTCTTATCGTGGTAATGTGTCGTAGGGTTTCAAGATAGTACTTCGCAGTCGTAATATGACAATTTCTCTACGGCCAATGTAGTGACGCCCGAAAACATGCCTCCGCCGACGATGTGGAAGCGAGTTTGGTCAGATTCGACTCTGTCTTCATGGCGTACGGACGCCTCACTGGTTCGTGCGCGATGTCGCCCAACTCCACGCCGCATGCCCAGGCGCCGACACCACCAATCACTCGATAGCCTGCTTCGCCGCGCGTGGGTGGCTGCGGGCCAGCGTGATGAGCCCTGAAGTCCTGCAACGAGCTGACGCGGTAAGCACTTTGACCTTTTCTCACTTTCGGTCATTCTGGCGCTATGAAAACGATTTGATTGTGAAGTCGCTGCAGCGCGGCCACTGAGCGCTGTGGCAATACCAGGAGCATCCGCGTCGTTTGGGATGCTGCAGCTTCCTTCCTACATGGAGAACAGGCACAGTGTCGACCGCTGGCGATGTCTCGTCAGGCTGGCAGCATCACTGTCCGTGAGCTGGACGCTTCTGCGCACGCAAGCGTCCACATAGGCCCCAAGAACCGGCAGCAATATAGCGCGAACGAGACCAACTCGTACGGCCAAGTGAACACGGTCTATAACGTTCGCTATGATGTCCAAGTTCACCGTACGTGACACCACCCATCTGAATCGTATTGCTGTCATTGCTAACACAACACTGCCGCAGATCACCACTACCGGGGCAGGTTGTCGGTGACACCAGGTCCATCTGGTCCCTCATGTCCGTTGCCGCCCTCGCCTATCAAGCGTGCAAAGTCTGCTCCGCCTGTGCTTACTGGGCGCTACAGTTTCGAAGTCGAGGACCAAGAAAACCTGCCTGAGGCGGAGTCTTCCGACGAAGAATTGATTGCGATGCTGAAACGTGTAGTCCCGACGGGCAATGATATGAACACTATCCAGGTCTGTTCAAGGCTTGCGACGGCCAGAACAAGAAGCCTCGACCAGACGTTCGACAGTCATTCGCGGGACTCGTCGACAGAGCCTCCCAATGAATCGGTGATGGAGGATCGCAGTGACATACCGCAGGCTTCTACGCACATAAGCGGCCTCATGACGACTGCCCTTTCAGCTGTGCTCCAAGCTGCCGTTGTCAGTGGGCTGGCCACCCGCAGTCGGGCCGCCCCGGCCTCAGAATCGGTGGAATGTGTGTCGCCTGCCTCACAGTCGCCATCTGTTGAAAGCAATCAGTCGCCAAGCATAACGCAAGGATCGCCTCAGCTGCACGCCGCCATACTCGTACAGACTCAGCAGATGGACGAGGGACGTTCATTAGCACTGGGATCAGAGATCTCTGTGCCGCGTCTCTCACGGTCGTTGTCCGCTAAAGACGAGGAGCCACCCGGGGCCGCGCCAGCTTCGTCAGAGCGCAGGAGCCTGTTAGCGCTGCTGATGCGCAGTTTCGGCGTCCCGATGGTCGATGTAGAGTCTGTGGCAGACTTAGTAGCTGAGGGTTACACACCGACTGAGGCAATCGGATTACAAAGAGTCGCGCGGTTGAGAAGGTCCGGATTAAGTCAGACAGTGGCCATACGAACTTCGGATCTCGTAGATGAGGGCCATACGGAGGCAATTGCGATTCAAGCGGCAAAGTTCGAGGATGCTGGACACGAGGCTAGACATGCAATTCCCATGGCGCGTTTGATGGCTGCCGGCCATAGCCGTGAGGTGGCAGAATCGTTCGTTCATCTGCTCCAGATAGGGACCATGAAGACGAGCTTGATCCTCGAGCTTGCTAAGCTTCGAGATCAGGGCTTTTCGCATGGCTCGGTGTTCATGGTTGCGCGGCTTATGGGGTCTGGATACACTCTAGAAGAGGCTGTGGCGATCTCACGGAGGATGGACCAAGGGTTCAGTCTGCAAGCGGCGATCGAAAGAGTGACGGGTGGGCGGTGATGGGAACACGAATTGAGTGTCCGATGTTAAGTCAGCAAGCCAATCGATCTCTTGGAAAGGATAAACGTCTTCGACCTTATTCCGGTAGCGCCACTACTTCGACTGTCAATAACGAGAGTGTCGGCCGACGTAACATCGCTCGCGCCATGGGATTGACGAGAGGCTTTGGTCATTCGTTGGTCATCGACGTGCGAGGCCTTCAACCCACGGTGGTCGTCTACTTCGCAGCGTGGTTAGCGATCACGCGCTGTGTAGACTCTGTTCAAGACATGACCGCGAGCGGCTTCTCCCCGAGGGACGCGAGGCTTGTCGTCAACGAGGGTAATAGAGCACGAATCGCTCAGCCAGTATACTTGGACGAGAAGTGTTCTTCTTTGGGTATCCTGCAGCGGCAGCTGGTACGAATACCTGATAAATAAGTCCGCATGTTTCGTGCTACAGTAGATCGCTTACAACGATACTGATCTTGCGGATTGGCTCCGTAGATGACCACAGCACCCACTCCACTGCCGACGATCCCATCGCCCAATATAACCTCCCACTTTAGTCTCGTCCTTCTTTCATCGCACATGAATTTGACTTTGTGTTCGGTCAACTCCTGCGCGAAATTCGTGCGCTAGACCGAGTGACCAATTGCGCCCGACTGTGAGCACTGATCGTTGATTTTGATACTGGTGTTAGGCCACGAGCGCATGTCATGATGCTCCTACATGCATGTGCTAAGTAGCCGCAAGATTGAAGAAGGTCGCCCGCTCGGTTTGTTGATGCACGGACCCCTTGATGATCCGGGCGAAATGTCATGCAACCTCAAGCTGCAAGCTGCTGATGCCATTTTGGTCGACAAGCCACCACTCTCAGCATCCGGCGCACTGCAATGCTCGGCGTGGGCTGTGGTGTAGTTTGCAGCGCTGCTCACGTCGAAGCTCCAGCGAGACTAAGAGTTTGTATTGTACCAAGTCTCGCATTCATGTTCGGATTATCTGCCATTTTCTTTTCATAGTCCTCGATTCCATTCATCCCAATGGTCTTCCTACTTACCTGTCATGATTCTGAACTCGTGTAGTCGTAGAAGTGGCCAGACGAAGGCTGCCGTGTTGCGACAGTAGCGTAGCGCCTTTTCGCTATGCCCCAGGAACCTGGTAGCATCGGTGTTGGCAACGCGGATGCTTCCGGCAAAGCGGGCGTGCATGTCGGGAGTGCGTATCATCAGGGATACGGTATAGACGAGAAGCAATCGCATGGTCCAGTCAACGCGGTGTATCACGTATCCTGTGCGTGGGATTGATCCTGTTGGGCATCGAATTCATTTGGATGCTAACGCCATCGCAGACCAGGGTGTTCATCACCACTACGCAGCTAGTGGCGCCGTCACGCCCGCGGCTCCCAGCTCACCTTTCGAGGCACCAGCACCGGCGCCGCGCAGAGAATGTTCGGCACCGCCAGCGCAGCCCAGCAAAGATGCAAGTACCACGGCGGAAAACCCTGACCGGGCTGCCGTCCCATCCTCGGACATGAGCACTGTTAGGTTAAAGAGTCTGGACGAGGCGTTCGCCGATCATGCAAAGAGTCGTGACGCAGGGTTTCGTCCGGTGCCGACACCAGTGCCGAGATGTAAAGACATCGCGGCTCCAACTCCAAACGCCCTGGGCTCGTCAACCGAGCCCAAATCGGTGCTAAGTCTTGACGCAATAATCGAGAGAGCCACACTGACTGGGTGCAATGACACTAAATAAGCATCATATTCTGCACCCAGTGTCTCGACCTCAAGTAGGAAGACCACGGAGACTCAACCGGCGACACGCAAGTCGCGAACCTGTTTGCAGAACATTGTTGACGCTCAAGCGGCACCATCGAAGCCTGGTATCGTGGAGACTAGTGCGACCTCAAGAGCCAACGAGGATCGGCCATCCAAGCGACCACGCACAGCGTCACGTCAGTACATGGACGAGTTTGGTCTTGAAACGTTCCGTGAATTAGAATCATGGTTCACAGTTGGCACTGATCCAAAGAGCAGCCCAGTGGCCCTCATGTCTACAAAACCGCCTGAGTTGTAGCAGCTTCCTGCTGATGCGCAGAAAGCGGCCTCGGCGCCCCGAGCTGGCCCGCATGTCGAATACAGCTTCCCTGAACCACATGCTAGCGTACAACTGCGAGCTGAGTTCAGGAAGTTTCGTGGGATGACTTCGTCGAAACCAAACATCTTCGCCGTTCCAGCCGAACCGAGACTACCCATGGCACCACCACCGCCTTTTGCTAGTACCACAGTCTAAATTCGCAAGGATCTCGCCTTCGCGATCGAGTTGATGCGGATGTTTGGCCACTCGATGGTGTGTGATACCCGTGGTTCGTATCTCGTGATGGTCATCTGCTTCAAGGCGTGGCTAAGCAGCGCGCATAGTTGGGACAATGTACAGGCTATGATCTCTAGCGGCTTCAACACCATTGACGCAAGGGCTATCGCGAAGCGCGCAGAGGGCGTACATGGGGCAATATTCTTTGGCTATACCGCGGTAGACACCGACACAGATCCACGATGAGGCTGCGTGACTATCACAGTGCGCACACTTGGGCATGTACGTGGAGCTCTTGATCGCGAAATTAGTCAATGAGTGGCCACTCGAGCTAGGGACACAGCACCTAACGGAATGCGTCCCTTTGACCTCTTGCCCACAGTGGATCATCTGTCGATTGGGAGTAATCTAGAGTGCGGCGGATATTGACGGCGACTCTATTGCATATATGTATCCACAACTTCAATTTACAGCTGTAGCCTAACATTTGCTGCCAACCAACTCCGAGTGTCGTCTTGCTGCACCTTTCACGCCAGAATATACGAGAAATTGAGTTGGACCAACGCTTACGGTCCTGCATGTCATAACATAGATACCACGAAGGCCCTGTACGCGGAGGCCGATGCCGCATGGATTACGTGAGGTCATGCCACCCCCAAGCTGCAGGTAGCTAAAAGTGCATGCAGCCACAACCGATAGCAAATTGTACCAGTCAGCCTTCGTTCGTCGCGGAATTCAATGCCGGTTTATACTGACCTAGCGACTGTCTTGCCCGGGGCTCTACGCATAAATCTAGCCCTACACAAGTGACAGCCTGGTCTCGTTACGAGCAAGTCTAGCGTCTAGAGCCGTAGCTTCCCTGTCAGAGTCACCCGAATGTGCTGGTGGACGGGTCTTCTGCTGACGCTGGACATCGTCCTCTGCGATCCCGTGTACAATCTAGACAATGTCTCGCAAGGCTGGCGGCATTAATGTTGGAGACTTCGACGCTGCAGACGATTCATGGGTACACGTGGGGGATGAGTATCACGAAGTGCATTCGAGAATTGAGCGAGACTCATATGGATGGGTTACCAATCTCTATTAGATACAGAGTGAGTATCCCAAAGTAGCGGCTACAGTGATCGCCACTGACATAGGCTTCGCCTCGAGACCTTATGTGGGATCAGCCAGTGGGTCGATGACGCCCACACCACCTAGCACAACCTTGGTCTCATTAACTCCGGCACCGCAGAGACCACAGTCGTCGCCGCCCGGTAATTCCAATGCAGCGACGAAGGAAAGCAAGTCTCAAAGTCTCTGAACATGCAACCTCCAGAACCAGGATTGCAAGCTATCAGTCCAGCCTCAGTGGAGCCCGATATCGCAACGACGACACCCAAAGTCAAATCATACGTTGGGCTCGCACCAAAGCACCCCGTACCTACACCGTTGGACATCTTCACAGATTTTACACAGAGGGGACTTGACGACGCTGTAGATATCATGAAGTCGTACGGCCACTGGATGGTTTGCAAGCGCGAGAGGCAGGACCAGGGCTTCGTCCACATAATGCTGTTCTTCACATTCTGGAATGGACCATCGGAACATCCTGGTGTAGATGAGGGTCACGCCCTACGTCCTAGCGGGTTCGAGGATCTTGGCACAGAGAGGATCTCCAAGAGGGCTCGAGATGGGAGGTGGCGGATTGTTGTTGGCAAAATCCTGATGATGCGGAATGGTATGTCGTGAGCAGGAGTAACTTATGAACCCGACTCATCCCATCCTCAAGAGTCGACTTCGCGCTTGGGGAGAAGTACAAGCTGATGCGCAGCGTACTTACGCCATGTGAGATTCAGCTCCATCCGTGTTGCTACATCTGGGTACTGTGCGAGCGACTTGACAAAGCGAAGCACATAGCGTGAAAGTCATGTTGGGTTTCGAAAGACACCTGTGTTGTAAAACTTTCATGTTAGATATGCACGATATGATACCAGTAGAAGAGGTATTCAACATTCTCTTCTGGCATGACATGCAGCCAACTGTCATCTGTGCACGGGCTCCCTAATGACCCGTGTGAACTGCTACTCGACCCTTCGACTCGTCGGTAGGCTTGAGGCTAAAAGATGCTGATTTGCTTGAAGAGCTCCCGCCAGGTGTGGCTGTGCTGAAGCTGCGGACTTGATGAGCTGAAGCGAATTCTCGCGGTGAGTCCTTGGAGTTGTTACAATTTTTCATCACTGTATCCCACGCATTTCCTGCTTCACTATGGTATCTCCTTTCGCAGTCCTCAGCGTTAATGAAGTCGCGCATGATGCTCAAAAGTGATTCGCGAAGCCGGTTCCACCAAGGCGGCAGTGTCGAGCTCCACGAGATGCTGTGGAAACATTTGGCAGTGGTGATAGCGTAACATAGCGATTGCCAGCTATGCCAGAGGAGGCTGGCACCATCAACTTCAGCAGCTTAGATGCTGCTGGCCAAGCAAGCGTGCATGTTGGCAGTGAATACCGCCAGCGGTATGGCGTAGACGATAATAGCTGGTACGGCCGAGTGAACACGATCTACCACATTCACAGTACGTGGGCCGGTCACATTCTCGCCTTGGATCTTTACTCACACGAGCACCTCGTTCTAGATCACTACTACAACGCTAGTGCTCCGAGCACGCCAGCGCCTTTTGACCCGCTCACTACTCCGCCCTCGTCCGCTCCACGAGCGCGGCCAGCGCCGCTTCCTCAGTCCGAGTTGGAAAGTCCTATCTCGACGACTGCGCCCCGAAGTCGCTCCTCTATGGGGGGAAGCAATGACATTGCGGCCTCGCAAGCTGGTGAAAGAACCCGAACAAGCGTCAGCGGGCTATCCGAAAGTTTAGCTAGCATCCTGCTCGACGGAGATCCAGATGTGGACGCCGTTGCTGCTCGCTCACGGCCCCGATACGAGAGAGCTCCCCAGGCTGCCGAGAACACAATCTATGACAGAGCGACTGCACCCAATACATCGACTAGCCTTCTGGCCAGCTTCAATAAAGATCCGAGTGGGAAGAGAAGTAGCGTCACATCTCAGGTACCGCCTTTCCCAAGTGATGTATAACTTCAAATCCCACAGAATCCGTTAACACTGTATCCGCACAGACCGAGCGAACGCTACCGAACGACCCCGCTGATCTGAGTCACAATCAATACGAGCTGCCCAAGCGGCCAGAAACAGCACCGAGTCAGTATTGCGCAACGAACGATGGAGCTGCGCGCCGCCATTCTGAGAAGACAAACGGAAATGGCACCACGCCGAGCAGTGATCCCTGCATAGTCTCAGCAAGCACAGATCCCGAATTGCCATACGCCCATACATTAACATACAATTCAGCATCAAGCTCCGTGGAACTTTTCATGAACCGTCCGGAACCCGCTATCAGCATTCAGCTCCGCCAGAAGTTTCGCAAACATGCGCAACCTTACATGGCATGCCTACACAGCACGAAGAAAAGTCTGGAAATCGAGCCTTCACCCATCATGACCACGTCTAAGGTGTGGGAACCCCAGGTTCTCGCTATTGCAGTAGAGTCGATGCGCAAATTTGGGCATTCGATGGTTTGCGACACGCTGGGTGCGTGCCCGGTCATAGTCCTTGTGCCCTACGCTTGGCCCAGGAGGGACTCTGGCTGGGACATCGGCCAGAGCTTGCTGGCGAGTGGCTTCGACGCCATTGATGCCAGGGCTATTGAACAGCGATTCAAAGGCCTGGAGCGGGCGATTACATTCAACTACATTGCTGCAGTGGACTTGCAGCGCGGCTCGATACCAGCTACTGGGCACCCGTCACAGCATCACTAGCCCCTTTCCCATGCCGCCCGACCCACTTGCTCATCCCCACCCACCTCTCGCTCTTCGTCTCCACCCCACCAAGCTCACTCCCAACCTCAAACACAGTCGTCACGCCATTCAACCCCCCAACAGCGACATGCTTTCCCTGCGTCTTCTCCCAAGCAAGCTTGTTCAAGCTGTTCAGCCCGTGCGCCTGACCCGCTGGATCGGCATGGTGGCTCGGCCTCGCGCTCGCGACCGGCAAGTCCGAGGAGGCGGCTAGGTCGTAGATGTCTAGCAAACCGGAGCCGTCGACGCAGCCGAAGACACCGGGTTTGGTGGGCGACCATTTGGCGGAGTAGACGGAGTCTTGGCGTGGGATGATAAGGAGGGGTTCCTGCTCTTGCGCTTTTGCGGCGCCGGAAGCTGTAGCCGAGGGAGGAATGGCGCGCCAGACTTTCACTGTCCAGTCTAGACCGCAGCTTACGAACAAGTCGCCGAGATCGACCTTGCCTTTACTCGGATGGAAGTCAATGCTCGTCACGGGCGCGGAGTGCGATGTATAGCTTAGCCGAGGATCGACGCCTGCTTTGGCGCCAGCACGGTCGTATCGATGGACTGGCAGGATTGAGCCCTGCTCTGTGCCGGCGAGGAAGTATGTTGGATCACTTGCGGGGAAGGCCATGCATATCGGCGCTACATCGTCAGTTTTGTAGGCACTCGGGTTCGGAGCGCGGAGTTCGAGGAACTCTTGGGGTTGGGTGAGCATGTCTGGAGACCAGGCACAGACCACACCATCGGTGCTGACTGTTAGGATGCTGCTTGCGTTTGGGGTACCGACTACGGCTAAGCTGTAGATTGGATGAGCATGCCCTGATCGTCCGCCTGTGAGTGGTGTGCGCTGGACTGGCTCGCCCGTGCGTTGATTACGGGCGCGAGTGTCCCAGAGGCAGAGCTGGCCGCTGTAGGTGCCACCAAGAATCAGCGATGGGTGATGAGGATGGAACATGCAGGAGAGAAGGTCTGATGTAGCAGTAAGACTGTATTCGGGTCGACCTTTGAGATGCATGTTCCAGACGTTTAGCAGTCCTCGCGGTGCGTGTGGAGAGGCTTGTGATTTGGTGTATGCTGTGCAGAGTAGTTCAGGGAACTTGGGGCTGAAGTCTATGTCACTGATCATGCGATTGCGGCCCATGGCTTCGGTGAGGTCGAATTGCGCGACCTCTTTGATGCGTCGTCCTTTGCGACCAGTGTATTCGTCCTCGTCCTCGCCGTTGGGCTGTCGTGATTGGAGTGCGTAATCTGCGAGTACATCATACTCCTCATCTAGTGCTCGCTCGATGACTTTGCTGCTCCGTTCGATGAAGTCCAGGAAGTCATTGCTATTCGTGACTGCATTCAACTCCTCGGGCTGCAAAGCTCGTAATGGAAAGCGTTCGCTCGTTGAGCTGACATCCTCGTCCAGCTGTAACGCACGTAGCTCCTCTTCAATCTCCAGCCGCAGTTTCTGGCGTATGTTTTCCTCGTCCAATTCTCGCTCTCGATGGCTCAGCTTCCTTCGACGCCGTGACGGACTCTTCGCTGCATCTGACTCATCACTGTTGTTACCAGAAGACTGCCGCGCCTCAGTCTGTACGCCCTTGCTGTATGTAATGTACTCTGGCTTCGTGTCCACAGGAACCTCATACACAGTAGTAGGCGCAGTGAATGACAGCGCTTGCGTGTCTGTCGCGGCGTCCTGGTAGGTCCGTCTTGGCGCGTCAGCTTCATTGTCTTCGGCATCACTCACGCGTTTCTTGGGCGCTGGTGATGCAGATGCTGGACGGTCCACCAGAGATGAGATTAGGGAGTCGAGGTCGTCCGCTCGCCTTGGTACTCGAGATGGCGAGGGCGACGCTATCTATGTCATTAGTCAGTGAGCTGCTGCCATTGTATGTGTATTCGTAGTCACTCACTTGAGATGGGTCCAGACTTTGTCTACTGCTTGTGAACTCTTTGGTGCGGATCTCTTTTTGCCGCTTCATCTCGGCCAACTTTGCCCTCTTCGCCAGCAGCTCATCCTTACGCGACTGAGACGAAGCCATCATGGTCAATTGAGTCCCCGGGTTCGGGATATTGGCAAATTTCTCAAGGATATCGCGTGCAAGTTGGCGTAGGTGAAGTCAACACGCTCGGGTTTAAGCTCATGTTAGCGTGACGACCCCTGCAGTTCTCGGGATACAGACAGGAACAGCTCCGGCCACCACCGCAAGAAACATTGAACTGCTTCCCATTGCTATATCCGGTACTCCCACCTTGCGCCGGACCCTAATTAAAACCTGGTCTCCACTCTCCTGATCACTCAGACTATCCTCCGTGCCATTGGACTTCCGCGACGCCCTCTGACCCGTCAACACTCCCCCAATGGCTTCTACCGGCGTGAACGTACGTCCCACCAATGCTACCCTCACAGCTATGCGCGAGCATGACGCAGGGGACAAAGGATAGAACATACTGACAGATGCTGATGTGCAGGTCCTCAGGTGGGGCGCTCTAGTCTTTGGCGTCTTCTACGGCTTCTCACACCAAACCGCAATCTCAACAAAGGACAAGCTCACAGCAGACAAGCACGAGTACGAGAGGAAGCAGAAGCTCATAGCTGATGCGAAGGCGGCGTGGCAGAGGAAGAATGCGCCATCGTCGGGTACAAGTCAAGGTACGTGTCACTTGCCAGAGTTCAACAAACTTGACTGGACATTGCAACGTTCTGCGATCAGGGATACAGTGTTTGTAGCGCACAGGGGGATAGCTATGGAGTAGAAGACTTGTGTGTGATGCACGTTTGCTAACAGATGGCGCACAGAGTCACTGAGCTTGGATGACCCGAGGTTCGACATAGAAGCGTACATGAGGGATATTGCGGGCAAGAAGCTATAGATGCTGCGCTGTTCGTGGCAGGTGTCAAGAGCCAGCCACCCCAAATTTCTTGGTGATAGCGTTCGAGGTCTCGACAGAAGGATCCACGAGCTCGGGCACGCAGGAAAGTCGAATGCTGCATGAGAACCAGAAGGAGATTCTGGGAAACCTTGGAAATGCCTGTGGTGGAGCGGTACATATGATGTATAACATTGCGGCAAATGAGATTGCACTGTGTGCGCCCCAATAGCGGTCTTTCGCTTGTGTTATGTTGCGTTGGCCAGCAGCGTGACCTGGCGCCGTACTGTGAGAGAATGTGGAATGCCTGAGGCATGTTGGCGAAATCGCCCGAGCTTTCGTCTAGTTCTCCAATCCTCCGTGTAACATACTCGACCGACATAGCAGTGTGGTGACCTCGTCAATCGCATCTGTGACCACCGGTTGCACTCCTGCGTGAAATAGTCCGCGATCGGAGTGCATTACAACAAGTTGGATAGCATGCTTCCACCATCCGGCAGTTGATCGCGGCCGAAGGAAGTATACTTCAGCTAATTGCTCTATATTGTCATATGAACTCTTTGCTCTCACTCATATCGTTCCTCATCCCGGGATTTACACGTGATGTCGACCTCTGAGTACTCACATCCTGCCATTGGCGACTTCACAGGAAACCGCCGAGACGGCATCTTGCAGTTCCTCGGCGTCCAATACGCAACATTGGCCGATCGATTCGCGCCGCCTGTCCTGAAACATTACCCAACGAAAACTGTAGTTGTGGACGCTACAAAGCACGGGTATGCCTCTCTCGCTGCTCCGCGTGCTACACACCGCGCTGATACTCAATGCCAGCCCACAAGTTAACCCAGGGGGTGCCGACTTCGAGTTCAAGCTCCTGCAGCAGTCCTTACCGTATGATGCCAGCAGTGTGACGACCTCTGAGACAGAATGTCTGAGCCTCAACCTTACGGTTCCCGTAGACTCGAATGGCAGGTCGGTAGATGAGAAGGTTCCTGTTTTCGTCTTTATTCACGGAGGAGGGTTCATGAACGGCAGTGCGAACTTCCCACAGTACGATCTCACTAGGTTGGTCAGACTGAGCGTGGAGAAAGGGATGCCGATGATTGGCGTTAGTGTCAAGTAAGCTTATGCTTTCTCCAACGGCACAGAATATACACTGATGAAAGAATGTAGCTACCGGCTGGGTATAACGGGATTTCTGACGTCTAAGTCAATGCAAGCTGCAGGATACGAAGCCAACAATGGCCTCCGAGACCAACGTGCCGGTCTTCTGTGGCTCAAGCAGTACGTACACGCGTTCAACGGCGACCCCGAGAACATCACCCTAGTAGGCGAAAGCGCCGGTGCCGTGAGCGTCGCCTACCATCTGCATTCCAAGACGCCCTTGTTCAAGCGAGCCATGCTCATGTCGGGTACTACGCTTCTTATGCGTCCCCTACCGACAGCAGCTACTGAGGCGACTTACAGTAGAGCTGTACAAGCACTGGGCTTCAGCGAGCTAAGTGCTTCCGAGACTGTAGCAAGACTATGCAATATGGATGGCCAGGAGATGCGTGGCAACTTGATGAAAGCAGGCGTCTTTGCGTTTCCATCGGTAGACGGCGAAATCGCTCCTTCGGAAGTGACGTGGACCAACGTAATGGATGGGAGCTTACCCTTGAAAGGTAGGGAGTGGTGCGAAGCTATCGTGATTGGTGACTGTGCTTTCGATGTACGTGTGATATCTCTCCGGTTTCGTCCATGTGCTGAAAGCTTTCTAGGGCAGCATAAATTCCCTTCGTCTAGGCCATCGAAAAACTGGGATCGACCAGTCATTTCATGACTTCATGTCGAAGTCACTCTCGGTCCTTATCAGTGCAAAGCTTTTCAGCGCATATGATCTCCCTGCGAGTGATGATGAGGCCTTTGTGAATATCCTCGAAGTCAGCAATGACCTGCAATTCTATGCACCCACTGTCGCCTTCGCCAAGCTGCTTTCGAACGATGCAAAGGTCTACGTATACCGATATAACGAGCCTAACACGTGGCCTGGTACGTTCCAAGGCCGCACGACACATATCCACGACCTGGTCTTCCTTCTGCAGAACTTCAATGAGAAGCTCAGCGACAAGCAAAAGGACCTAGCTGTCGAATTCGCCTGTGATATTATACGGTTCGCCAATGGCGTGGAACCATGGAAAGCATATCAAGGAGAAGCAAAGCTTGCGAAAGTGCTGAAGGCTGGAGATGTCAAGGTAGTGGAGGATAAGCCAGCGCTGACTGAGCGGAGAAGCATCGTGTTTGAGATTGCTGACGAGACCGGGTGGGACGTATATGCCCAGGCTTTCTCGAAGTGGTTCAATGGCGCTTGAGGTTGGTATATCGTATCCAGTGCTCTGCTTGCGGCAGGCGCACCTTCCCTGAGCGTGACCATGGGACGTTCCTTCCTTCTGAGCTTCACTTTGCGGGCTTGGCAGGCGCTAACAGAGTTGTTCAATGCCAGCCAGCTTTCACATTGATACTTATACTTTGTTTTACCTACAACAACGCTAGGCTTAAGGCCATATTAGTGTACATCGCCGCCGCCGAGCCGTCCTCGAGCATGGCGCCGCCTACACAAAGGTAGAGTACAATTTATTTCCGCTCCACCTTTGCCGGAGTTCTACATGGAGGCAACTACGCCTAGTGGCTCTAGCAGTGAAGGAAAGCGGAACAAGAAGAAGTCTGACAACAATGAAAACCTACCTCCCGCAAAGCTTGACCTCAATGCTGCGTCTTCAGCAGACGACGAATCGCAGAGTCCGCCAGAGCCATTCACTCGTCTTGCAGTAACCTCCGCAGATGCCCAGCAGCGGTTCTTCGCCACACCTGAGATCTCACTCCCGTCAGCTTTGATCACGACCACGACCACCATGCCTGACTTGGCACCGCATCCATACGGACATCACTTCGCCACCGTCGCTCATCCACATACATATTCCTACCATCCTACGATTCCGCGACCAACGCATATCACCGCATATCCTTCACTTCCTGGAGGCGTTCAGCCGCTCTTTCAGCCAACAAACCAGCCTCAGCCATTGCATTCTCTGAGTGTCTACCATGCGTGCCGCATCTGTCACCGACCAAGATCAGAGAAGTTCCACCTCCAGAACCCTGTAATCCCCGGGACGAAGCCCAGTGCGCCAGACATCTGCCGGCGATGCCGTGTGAAGCACGTGGTGGAAGTAGAGCAGGTGGTTGAGAGGCAGAACGAGCCCATCAAGCTCGGAGTGGCTTGTTTGGTGCCTAATGAGGACTACGTGACGAAGGAGAGAGCAAAGGAGGAGATCGAGCTGACGAAGGAGAGCAGTCGAGCAAGTCGTGCTCGTAGCGAGAAGCTCGAGAAAGAGCAGGAGACTTCGCGGTCGCGGGAGAGAATCGTCTACCGGTATGTGTCCGTGCAAGACGCTCCCCCGCCAGCTTCTGCTTCCTCTCCACTGCGCGCAGAGGTGTCGGTCGAGAACCTCGCGGCTATGAACCTGATGAATGATCAGACTCCGTCAGAGCGGGACCGAAAGCGCACTTCCACGAAACGCTACGTCGTGCGGACCGCCACTGCTGAAGCAGAAGAGCCAGCGAGATCTGTCAGCAGAGTACACAGCGTACGACCGTCGCAGATTGATAACATGGAGAGCAAACGAAGTGCTACATCCAAGGGTGATACCAGATCCGGTGCAGAACCCGACAAGAGCACAACACCAGCGTCGAAGTCTTCCAGCTCCTCGCACACTGCAGTCACGAGCGTGAAGCAGGCATTGGCGGCAGAAAGACCGGGACTTGATGCGGCATACCTGCACACCGACACGAACATTCGCAAGATCGCTAGAGATGAGATCGAGCGCTACCGCCAAGCCGAGCGCCTGATGGCCGCGCACTCAGAGGCGTATGCTCACGGTCGGATGGTGCCTGCTGACCGTACTGTGCCTGTAGATCGACGCATCGAGAAGGTGAGGGACTCACCGGGCTCAAAAGCATGGGAGGGGAAGGCTCACTATCGGGTCAAAGTTGATGGGAGGGAAGCGGAAGCGATGACTGTACCGTCAATGCCGCAGCCAGAGCCTCTGCCCGCCTTTGCCAGGTCTGGCAAATCTTCCGCGAGATCAGAAAAGAAGCGAGACCCTAGCGAGGACTCGAGACTGTGGTACCACGAGCCTCGAGATGTCACCAAAGACGCCCTGCCCAATGCACGAACTGCTAGCGGCAGGACGGAGGTCACGGAGCGAGGCAGACGGACACTTACTGCCTTTGAGCGGGACGCACTAGAGCAGGACGCGTATGATCACGAGCAGAGATCGAGTCGTGCGTTTCACAGATCCTCCATCAGATCTGCGGATCCGCCAGTCAGCGGGCGTGTCAGGGAGCTCAAGGAAGTGTCGGATCGCGAGACTCGTGGCCAACGTGGCGACACTGAGAGAGCGACTGGCTATAACACGGACGTGCGAAGCACACACAGCTTACATGCCCCCTCGCAGCGATCAGACCGTCGGAGTGCAGCAGATTCAGCGGCATCCCAGAAGCGAGAAGGCCCAGACTCACAAAGTGACCATAGATCGGCGGAGCAGACATCGGCTGCCATAGACATGCCATCGCCGAGACAGTATCTTCGGACTTCCCGGTTACAGGTCCCAGCCACGAGCGATGGTACGTGGTATGCTGATCGGGTCAAGGGTGTGATTATTACTCGCTCCCAGGATCACAGACAGCAGCCAGAGGATGACGACAAGACTGCGTGGCCGGCTGATGAGCCTGCTAGGCCAGCAGCGTCTGAGCGCACATCCACTGTGAATGGTGACTGGGACTGGGAATACACTGAACGCACCGGCCGACCTGCTTCTCGTGCAGCTAGCAGCAGGCCATTCGAGGACGCGGAGCCACGCTACACAACAGACACAGAGAGCCTGCTTCGCCGCCAGTCCAAGCCTGCCACTTCGAACCCCTCCACTGTTGGCACAGCGCGCGAGTTTTCCATCCGCCAAGCACCAGACGCCGATTCCACTCCCACTCCCAGACGTCAAGATCCAGTCCAACAGCCTTCTCGCCACCACAGCGAGCGAGAACGCGGACCGTACATGCGTGTCTCCGAAGAGTCGACACATGTACGCTTCGCGAGTAAGGTCGAGTTCTCGCCCACGCCGCCGGGCAGCGACGAGTATCTGCCGGAGTACCTTAAGAAGTCGCAACATCGTCGTCAAGAGAGGCGAGGAGAAAGAGTAGGTGGGTCGGGCTTAAGTAAGCAGCTTAACGGGTCGGATGAGAGGGAAAGTGCGGAGGAGCTGTTTGTGGAGTATGAGAGACGACGTGCGAGTAGGGAGGCCACGCCGGAGCCGGAAGATCGGAGAGGGAAGACTGAGAGGAAGAGGCTGGAGACGGCGTATGATGCGCCACCAAGGAGCAGTGAGGAGCAGCATGCTCCCTCGCTTCGCGGCGGTAGTAATGCCGAGTCGCGAACGGGTCCGCTCAATGATGATCCAGCGAACGCCGTCAGACATCATCACGACAGCCGTCCAGGATCTGCTGTCGCTTCTTCGCGTGCAGGCTCGCAACGCAGTCGCCGCACTGGTAGCCTCTCTCGCGCCTTAAGTGAGAGCCCCTCCCGTGAGGCTCTGAGAGCTGACTCCAAGGCTGATGTGCGCTGGGATCACGACAAGTTCCATGCGGAGCTGCGCCGTCATGAGGCGGAGAAGCCGACTTCCAATGCCGCCAACGCCTGGGCCGGGTCTGTGAGAGTCGGGAAGACGGAGTAGAGTAGCGCGTTTCGCAGATAGTCCTTATGATCCCAGATCCGCGTGCTAGTGATTGGATCTTCGACTACGCGGTAGATGATTCTGTCGTGGAAGGGCTTGAACCTGTCCCAGTTCTCCTTCAAGACCAAAGGCTTGGGTTGCCCAGAGAACGTCGTTGGACTCTCAATGATGACGAAGTAGTCTACGTAAATCCTGTGCTCGTTGAGTCGAATTTCCAGCCAGTCCAGTTCAGTGGAGAACATCACCAGATCATACACTTTCCGGCGAGGCTCATGGACGCTGTTCCAGTGCCGCTTGAGGCCGATGTCCTTGCACATGTCGGGTAGACTAATGTGCATCATGGCCTCGTTGTGGTCGTTGGTGTCCCATTGCTGGTATTTCTTCGAGGAGGCGGGGGACATGTAGTAGTCTCGTGTGGGATGGAAAGCTTCACTGAAAGACTGGCTGTAGAGATAGATGCATAGTAATGTGAGAAAGAAGAGGATGGCTATGGCTGCTCTGGTTGGACGCTGGAGGAGCATCTTCACGGTCCGCAGGGTGGCGACCTTATGGGGGTGGCGGCATCACCGCTTTATTCTTCTGGCAGGCTCGCATGCAGCGACGCCGACGCGGTGAGGTTGATCAGATTCACAGTAGCCTGATCATCGTTTGGCAGCAAGACATCGAGGTCCATGTCGAAGGATCTCGTGCCAAGACACTGACCACGTGGGCAAGCGTGTCGCAACGATTGAGACGAGCATGGAGACAGCGGGTTAATCTGTGCGCCTGCAAGCATCTTGCATTGTCTTATAGCTGAGTAGTATGTATACACATTCGCCCTCTCCATTCCAGGCGCTTGAACAAGCGGAGCCTGGAACACATCACTGTACACCCAGGCCTTCACCCCTACGAAATCAATACAGCCACCATCCCCCAGCCTCTGAGGCCCTACAGCACCTCCCCAATAATCTTCGCCGCCTCCTTGTAAGTCCCCAACAGCTTCTCGCACTTCTCCCTCTCGCCCTTGATCCCCTCGTCCTCCTCTAGCAAATCTGCCCACAGCTCCTCTTTGTAGAGCTCGCTTACTAGCCGGTTCTGAACTGCTTCTTTGCTAAAGTTTACTAGCAGGTGCATCACGGCTTTGGGCACTTGGTCGGCTATTGATTCGCGGACTATGGCGAAGTAGGAGGAGATTAGGCGTTGGATTAGCTCGGTTTCGAGGGATTCGCGCTCTGTCAGGGCGGGGTTTGTCTCGTCGTGGGGCTGAGTCATATTAGCTTGCGTGAGGCTGGTAGATAGTCAGGTTTACTCACGAATCCGTTAACATCCTCATAATCATCCCCGAATGTCGGCAGCGTCCTCACATCTGGTCGTCGGAAGCTGGCCGCAATGCTGGGCTCGATGTTTTGGCTGACATGTCTGCTTCCAGCCATACTAGCCGCAGTAGCAGGCGGAAGCGGACCAGCTGAGGGACCATGCTCCTTGCCGAAGAAGTAGTTCAGGAAGCTGTCTCTCCCGGCACCGCCTTGCGTACCGCCCACGCCATTGGCCTGTCCTATCCTGTATCCATCGCGACCAATCGCAGGCGACATGCTACGTGCTTCCTTCGGTCTGGCGACTGCGCGTACTGGTAATGCGCCGGCGTTCTGCTGCGACTCTGGTCCGTCGTCAACGTCATCCTCAGGTGTCTCGGGTCCATGGAAGCCGTTCAACTCTTTCTTCCTCCGCACATCTCGTTTCCGCTTCTCTGCATCCTGTATCGATTTTCGCTCGCGCTCTTGCTTGTCGTGCATTACTGCTGCCATTGCCGCTGCGGCGCCGAGGAAGTTTGGGTGATTCGTGTTGATGTACGCTCGTTGTATGGAGATCAGTGATTCGACGTACGAAGATGAGGGACCTAGGCGTTCTCGCAAGAGGTCGGAGACTACTTCGATCAGCTTGCCTTGGAGTCGTGGGTATCGTGCAAGTTCGTAGGAGCCACAGGAGTGGCAGATTTTGATCAGCTCTTCGTAGACCAGCTCTACACATCTCTGACTGGGAATCTCGAGGAGCTTGATTTGAGGTTTGACAAGAAGGTCAAAGGCGAGTTCGGGGACAAAGAGCGAGGGTCGTGGGCCGGTGGAGTTGCGGATTGCGGTGCGAATATCGGAGACGGAGAGGTTCTGGGTTGGCTCGATAGACTCGAGACTGTTGCCGAAGACCGAGTTGAAGATGTAGTAGATGCGCGCGCCGCCACACAGCTCTTTCGTGCTTATCTCTGAGCTGGTACCGTCAATGGAGGAGATGAATGATGTTGCGAATCGCGTCATGAGTTGGAGGATGAGAGAACCACGGTGCTCTTTGCCAGTGAACTTCACATCGCCATACGATGCAAGTTCTTGCTGTGTCTGACCCATGAGTGTGTTCAGTCGCGCTTTGATGTCGGGCAGGCGCTCGCGAATGTGGGACATGAGAGTTGTGTTAAGTGTCTTGGCCAGATACTGGGTGCCACATCGAGTCGCCATGTTCCGGTATGCCGGGTGCATGCGGAAGAACTCACGCTCCGACGCAAGGGCTGCGGACAGATCTTTGTTGCCTTGTATGTCCTGTTGGGAGCGGTTGACCACGCCAATGAAGCCAAGTTTGAGAGGATATACTCGGCCAGAGAGAATATCGAGCGCGTTTGTGCCGTGGTCCATGAGGTCGATCTTGGTGAGCACGCCGATCGTCCGCCTACCCATCGGGTCGACATGACGAGCGAGCTTGAGAGCTTCTGAGTTGACAATGTCCACGTTTGCAGGCGAGACTGCGAGGACGATGCTGTTCGGCTTGGCGATGTATTCGGAGATCAAATTGCGCGTCTGCTTCTCAATGTCTGTAGGCTGGTCTCCGATTGGCACTTTAGTCAACCCAGGCAGATCCACCAAAGTCAAGCTCAAGACATGCGGCGAATAGATCTTGAGGTTGATGGGTTGTCTGTTGATCCCCTTGTTGCCACCAGCTATGCGATTCGTCTCATTCTCGATCTCGCTTTTAACCTGTTGGAAGTCATAGAACTTGCGTCCTGGCATATGGTTGAATTCGGCCCACTCGTCCTGCGCAGCAACTGATGCAGGCGTGTGCGGAACATGCACCTCATCGCCACCTGGTCTATCATGGCGCTCGGAAGGGACGTTGATGAGCTGTAGGATGAGAGGTCGCCGTGTGACTATGCCGCTTCCACGGGGGAGGAAGTCGCGGCCGACAATGTTCTCGAGCACTGATGACTTGCCGGCTGATTGGGATCCTACGACGACCTATAGCTGTTGTCAGTATGGTGCATATAGATGTTGTAGCAGATGCGCGCACAATCTGAGGCAAGTCCAGCGAATCGTTCCCGATCGTGTTGAAGACCAGGTCCTGGAGCTTGTTGACCACCCCCAGCAGATCTTCCCCAAGTGCTGCCATGTCTGCGCGGCGTTCACTTGGACGGCACCTCTACTCTTCCGCGGTCTCGATGCAGGCTACCGTCTGTCTTGCTATACAAAGCCTCTAGCGAATACAAGGCAGACCCCCTCCCCTCCCTTCAACAGTGTCGCGTCCAGCTCTCCAGCGTTCGGGTATTGATAAGTTCGGCACGGGATGAGTGCTATAGAGATGGCAATGATGATGATGTCGGCAATGGTCACGTTGTGCTGCAGCAACGAGCCAGTTCAGCCAGCGCAACCAGCAGACCGCAGTGTTGTCCAACTCCCAAACAGACTTCACCACGGTCGTCGGCTGTTTCGGCGGTCGAGGCCGAGAATGAACGCCTCGCAACGTGCCGATGATGAGCATTGTAGAATGCATTCGTGGCTGTGGTCTGGAACTCCTGGATCGTCGCGTACACAGGGACACTTCTGCAGATGCTTTACACTACAGTACCCAGTTCCTCAACCTCGCCTTGTTCTCGCGCATGCACGTCTCGGTGACGGGCGCAGTCGCGTGCTTGACCACGGCTGGACTACTGCAAGGGCGGCGCATGTAGTCAATCCAGCTACATATTCCTTTCCTGTCACTCCCAACATCACCCGAAGTCTCTCCTATCTTCACTGCGATACACTGTTGTTACAGTCACACAGGATGCTTATCAGTGCCCTTGGCGATTGCTGACTATGACTTTCCGAGGGAATGCCAGTCAGGCCATGTGGTATCACGAGGTGCACAACAGATAAGGCCGACACTGCTCCCGTTCATTCTTTGACCGTCTCTCTGTTTGCTTCGACCTCAGTTCACCACATCTTCGCCTCGCTCGCCCTTGCATACAAAGCTTAAACATCCACGCCAGCGCTGCCTCTCCCGCACTCTACCAAATTCCCCAACAAGAGAGGGGCACGCGACACGCACACTGACAACCGCTCAACAACACCCCCACTTTCTCTCATTCTCATCATAGCGAAGACGCGCACGTAACAAACTTCCCACGAGACCTCACCGACCTCAACACCGCCCACAGCATCCACGCCTGAATGGCTCCGTCTGCAACGGAGATCGAACACATCAACCACGTAATCCTGCAGGAAATAGACCTCAATGTCGAGCACGATGCCGATGACCACGTCGCCTTCGGTACTGACCAAGTCCTCCAACCTCACCCTGCGCTTCCCGCAACCCTCCGGCCACGCGTACTGACTAGCTCTCACAGGCGGCGACGACCAGTGGTTCTACAGCGACAAGACGAAGCAGTTTGACCTCTCCCGTGGCAGTGAGAAGAAGCTGGTTTTGAATGCTGACGATGGGATTCGCAATCACCGTGGGATCTTGATCGATCCGGCGAGCACAATGCTCATTATTATCGATATGCAGAATTATTTCGTCCACCCTTGCATTCGCGACCACAGCGAGGGCATCAAGACCGTCGAACCCCTCCTCCGAGTACTGGCCAAGTGCCGCGAAGAGAGTGTGCAAGTCTGCTGGCTCAACTGGGGAATCGACGATCAGGATCTCAAGGTCATGCCTCCGGCCGTTACTCGCGGCTTCAATAAGGCTATGGCACATGAGAGAGGCGGAGGGTGGCATGTGGGACTGGGGAAGCCCTTGCCGGATGATCAGGTGCCCGAGGCGCATCGTGGTGAGAGGTGTCTGTTCAAGGGGACGTGGAACGCGGATATCTACGAGCCGTTCAAGGAGCACATGACGGAGGGGGACTTGAGGTTCGACAAAGCAAGGATGAGTGGACTGTGGAGCCCGGAGCTGCCGATGCACAAGTGGCTGAGGGCGAGCAAGATGAAGACGCTGCTGTTCGCAGGTGAGTCGGCTTGCTGGAGTATTCGAGGATAGCTCGTCGCTGACAACACACAGGCGTCAACACCGACCAATGCCTCCTCGGCACCCTCACAGACGCCTACTCCTGGGGCTGGGACTGCATCTTACTGGGCGATTGTGCCGCGACCATGACCGGACTGGGCGCAAAAGAGGTCTGCGATTACAACATCGCGACCAACATGGGCTTTGTCACGGACTCGGACATCTTCTGCGGGGCCGAGAGCATCCTTAAGGCGAAGAAAGTGGCGAAGGATCCGGAGCAGCTTGCTACACCGCCGGAGAGCGCGGGATGGAGGCCAGTGGATGGGCTGGAGGACGAGGAGATGAGTGATGATGAGTTCGTGGACTGCACGCCAGATGAAGTCGAGATGAATGGCGATGAGGACAAGGAGAACAAGAAGATGACTTAAGAGCTAGGACACTGGTTTGAGCATCACGATTGCTACTCTGCACAGCGAGCGAGCAAGCGAGGCGTCTAGGACATGGCGTTCTATCTGATTATGATACCCTGCAGCATGTTATATACGAGGCCATGCTGGCGGCGGACCACTTTTTGGGGGTTGCAAGAGGGGATGCGGAATTGATGTTGCGTGTTTGCTTACATTACTGATAGTCATGATAGTAGAAAATAGAAGAATGGGATACAAATCCCGCTGAACTATCCGCGCATTTCCGAATTGGTTGTATATCGATACGTTGGAGAGCTGCAGCGCTCGACAGCAATCTAGTGGGGCTCGCAGGAGAGCACGCGAGCTCTTCCATTGCCGACCTTCGGTCTTCGACTCCCTAAAGTCCATGGGCCACGGAGCGATCACAATGAACGAATGAGTCGACTTCTGGTTCGGGCACAGTCACAATGCGCTTCACCGAGTGCTCTCTGCTCGCCACTGTCTTCGGTATCGTTGTCTCGGCGGCACAGATGCACCCCGAACAAAGCCCACTGAACCGTGACCACGGAAAGGCTGATTTGATCGATATGTGAGTGCTCGAAACTCTTCCACGGACACTAGCCTTGCTCATGCAACGCAGTCTGACGAAAGCTGGCATCATCCCCGACGTTCTTGACCCGTTCGTCCCCAATCTCACGCTCAGCATCTTCTGGGAGAACGCCACGGCTGAAGTAGGGAACCTTGTCTCGGTCTCCGATGTCCAAAACCCGCCGGACGTGCAGTTCATCGACTTCGCTCCGGCCTCCCTCCGGTCATCGAAGAAGCACGCAAAACATCCACAACTCACGCTCTCTCTCACCGACCCTGATGCACCTTCGCGCGAGAATCCAAAGTGGAGTCAAGTGTGCCATTGGCTAGCTACTAACATCCAGCTCACCAATCCCGACTCATCACTCTCATCGGGGTTCAGCAAAGATGTAGTCGACATCATGCCTTACAAGCCTCCTGGTCCGCCGCCTACGACTGGAAAGCATAGGTATGTCTTTGTTGCGCTCACTCCTAAGAACGGGACGACGAAGGCGCTGCATTTGAGTAAGCCGAAGGGGAGACGGCACTGGGGTTTTGAGGGTGAGAGGACGGGTTTGAGGGAGTGGGCTGAGAGTATGGGGTTGGAGGTCGTTGGTGAGCTTACTGTTTTCGAGGAAAGGGCAAGCGGGGAGAAAGAGGCTGACTTGACTTGACAGGAGCGAATTTCGTGTACGCTGAGAATGAAAAGCAGTAGGCGCTCTCGCCGCGTAGGGCGACTCTGACCGACATTATCATGCCAGGACCGAAGCATGACGCTCTCTACGAGTCTCGATCGAGTCGTTAGGCGGAGTGATTGGCGAGAGTGGGTAGACTCCTTGTCTCCGAGATGAGTCACTCGGCTAGTTGCATGTAACACAGAGCAGCACTACAGCAAACCAGCGGATCGCTACAAATCAGGGTTGATGCTGCACTCATTGCAGTAGCCGCACTCCCATTGTATGGCACTCTGTGGCAAGGCGCGCGGAGTATTCATTGCAGCAGGCTGGTCATGTGAAAGATTTGATCGAGATTATTATAAGATACATTTGGTTTGCAGCGCGCATAAGGTATGTGGAAGGTATCTTGCCAGATTAGTCATGCACCTCAGACGAGCTTTGCCGCGTCGTGACTTGTTGGACTTCACTACTTGACATGTGTCCTCCACTCTCAATTCATTAGTGTTACCTTCATGCCGTTCCATCTGGATCGGCTGCTTCCAGACCCTCCTTTACTTCCACCTCCTAGTGCGCTGCCAATGGCAAAGTTTCTGTTTGAGGCTGAGCTCCGGCACGTCCTGGCGATTGGCCGCGTGCGTCGAAGGATCTGGTGGCTGCGGTCATTTGAACACCACAGGAAGGGTGTGCTTTTTGATCCTACGCGTATCTCAAGCTATCATGTAGCCTTGCCAGGACCTGGCTTGCCATGAGAATCATGTTCATCATGCTTTCCTCATCCGACTCTGGTCACAGCTCAGGCAAGCACCGCTCGTGTAGCAACTTCTCTTTTCCTCGTTTTGTCTTCTTGTCGCGGGCAAGCACTGGTGCCGAGTAACATCTCGTTCTTATTGCGCGACAGTAGTGTCCAGTCTTTTCCATCATCCAGTCCCATCACGCCGGCAAGGCATCACTATCGCGCAACATGTCCATCACCCTTCCCACGCCCAGCGGGATCATCTTACCCACAGGCACATCCATATCCTTAACACCCTCTCAAAGCGCAGCCCTAGACGAACTACACCGCGACAATGAGAACCTTCTCGATTCCTTTGGCGGCAACATGCAGTCGCTCGACTTCGACCTGTACTCCTATTCTCTCAACTACACCGTTACAGGGTGCTACCGGCAAGGCGCGCTACCTGCGGCATTGGCGATGAATGATACTTGTCTTGAAGGCTTTCATTGTAGGCGAATTCCCGATTGTGAGTCGTTCAGTTCCGCACACCGTGCTGATCGCCTGTATCGCAGGCTCGGACTCAGACAACCAACACCCTCCGCAATTCTGCCATCCCACCGAGCAATGCCAGGCTGTTCGCACTGTTAGGGGAACGTGCAATCCGCAAGGCGTTCTCGAGCCCAAGATCTGCGCCAATGGCCACTACTGTCCAACTGGTGGGAAGCAAGAGATACCTTGCAAAGCAGGCACCTTTTGCCCATCTGGATCAAGAGCTCCGTTCGACTGCGACTGGGGATCGCTATGTCCGGCTACGACTAACCGTCAGGTCGTGCTGGTCCCGCTGTACGTCACAATCCTTGTTGATGTGGTTCTTGGGGTGCTGGTAGCTATTGGCTTTGGGATCAGCAAGTGGAGAAAGAGCCGACCCAAAGCGTATGATGCCGTGAGAGCACAGCACGATGAGAAACGAGGCGAGGACATTGAGCTGTTGCGGAGCGGCGGAAGGATGGGACGAAGCTCTCCTCGTGTCTCGATATCGTCCCGCGCACAATCGCCAGCTGCGTCCCTACGAGCACCTTCACCGCAACCAGCATACATGGCACACACGCGACGAGCTAGTGGTCGCGCAGACAACCTCGACGGCTTCGTAGATGGCGACAATGTTTCGACCTACAGCGACGATCACATCGAAACTGACTACCAGAATAGTCCCGACTTCCAGCGCTTCATCCGATCGATGAGCAAGACTATCGAGATGAAGTCGATTGGGCTGACTTTCGACTTCGAGAACCTCATGTTCGAAACTGCGAAAGGTAAGAGAATACTGCAAGAAGTCACTGGGACAATGCCGCGAGGGTCAATGTGGGGTGTCATGGGCGGATCCGGAGCAGGCAAGAGTACATTCTTGAATGTTCTGATGGGCAAGGCTAGTCATACAGGCGGAGTGGTCAAGATCAATGGCTGGGTGAAGGATATGAGCAAGTACAAGAAGCTGATCGGATATGTATCGCAAGATGATGTGATCTTTCCGGAGCTTACGGTCAGGGAGAACGTCTTACATTCGGCGCGATGTCGACTGCCTGCTAGGTGGAGGGACCGAGACATTCAGCAGCATGTGGATTCGCTCATCGCTTGCCTCCAGCTTGCGCATGTGCAACACTCTCGAGTGGGCGATGCATTGAACCCGGTGATCTCGGGTGGGCAACGGAAGCGTGTGAACATTGGCGTAGAGCTCGCAGCAGCCCCGATGGCAATCTTTCTTGACGAGCCGACCTCTGGTCTGGACTCGACTAGTGCAGCATCGATCATGCGATTGCTGAAGGCCATCAGCCAGCTCGGCGTTACTGTTATTGCGATCATTCATCAGCCTCGAGAGCAGATCTTCTACGGCTTCGATCAGCTTCTGCTGCTGTCGCAAGGACGGAGTGTATACAGCGGAGCGACCGAGGACGTGCAGAGCTACTTCGAAGGACTTGGCTACTCATTCCCACAGAGAGCCAACCCAGCAGACACTCTGATCGACATAGCGACCGGCGATGGCACACAGTATGCTATCGGCCACAAGCGGCGAAAGCTTGGCGTCCAATACTTGATCGACGAGTGGAAGCAGCGAGGCCAGTACGGTGTCTTCACAAAACACCTCTCCGTCGGCTACGATGGCACCTCAAATTCCAGAGGCCACAGTCGACGGGTAAGCATGCAATCTATCAATAGCACCTTCGAACAGGAGAACGAGCTCTACCGTGCCATGCAAGCTCGTGGTGCAACGTGGTTGGCGCAAGTATACTACTGCTGGAAGCGCGCCATGACGCAGCAAGTCCGTAACAGCAGCTCATTCTTCTTCGAGATCGGCGTTGGCGGTTTGGCGGGTTTGATCATCGGATTGAGCGCTTTCGCGGCTAGTGGCCATCTATTCCAGGGACTATATCACCCGCCTTTCACGATCTTAAGCAGTGCTGTCGACTATCAAAGTACGCCTCAGATCGGCTTACTAGGCGGCATGGCAATCGGTCTTGCAGCCAGCGCCCCCGGGTTCTGGGTCTTTGGCGAGGAGAAGATGATCTACTGGCGCGAGACCGCCTCAGGACACAGCCGAAGCGCTTACTACGTTGGCAAGCTGCTTTCGACTATCCCGCGCGTCGCACTCAGCAGTCTACACTTCACCGTCTTCCTGGGCATCCTAGCAACGCCACTCATCAGCTTCGTGGAGATGTACGCCGCGAACTTGATGTACTTCTGGTGTATCTACGGACTCGCGTCTTGGGTCGCTATGGTCGTCAAGCGCGAGAACGGGCCGCTGCTGTCTGTGCTGGCGAGTCTCGTCATCGGTATTCTGGGTGGTGTTGCGCCGCCGTTGAGCAAGGTCAAGCAGTGGCATCTTGAGTGGCTTTGGCGGCTCAGTCCTGGCGTGTGGTTTACCGAGGCGTACTTCAGTCAGAATGTGCTGCCGTTGGGGTATCTGTATGATCTGGATGTTGCGGCTAAGGCTGTTGGCTACACGCTGGGACAGTTCAGTCTGGATGTCACGTGAGTGCAGAGCATACTGGGGGAAGGCCTGGGCGCTAAGCTGACGATATCTCAGAATGCTCTTTGTGATCGGCTGTGTCTATCGCGCTATCGCGTACGTCGGACTGATATTCATGGATCGGAACAGACAGCGGTGAGCTTGGACATCAAGTCTCCTTCAGCAATCATATAGCATGTCCAGCATCTGTACAGCATCACATGTCCCACACGATCCGAAGTGAGCAATGTATTGACTCCTTTCAGTGCTGGTGTGAAGGGAAGGAAGCCTGAGAAACCGAAGAGGCGCATCAGCCTGATACCAGGCAGGCCAGACCGTGGTGAGCAACGACACTGGTTCTCCTGAGATACAGGATACTTGAGCATCGATGCTGGCATCCGTGAGTTGGTACACATTCTGTACTTGGGGACGTTGCGGGAGAGATGGCATTGATTTGCTATGCGAGATACCCTATGCTTTAATTTGCGCATATCGATACACACTTTGAATGTAAAGTACCTGAACTCTACAGGAATGGCGATTGCTTAATCAGATCATCATGTCGTACTTTCGCTTCATTCGATCAGCTTTCGACTGTTTCAATTGTTCTATACCGGTATGGCACGTGACGTTGCGAGCGTCACTTCAGTTTGCTTGAACTTGGCTTGCCCATATCATATGCCCTCATACAACAACACACGACTATGCCGCGCAGCTCTCGGTAGCAATTCTGATCTTTCACCGCTATCATGCTGTTCTTCAGGTACGTTATTCCCTCTAGTGCCATGCGCACCCACAAAGATCACACTTGCGCACATGTACACCCAGTACACCCACACTGACACCCTTTTGCACCCAGCTTCTTCAAGACCCTCGTCAATCACGAAGTCACGATCGAGCTCAAGAATGACATCTCCATCCGCGGAACATTGAAGAGCGTGGATCAGTACCTGAACATCAAGCTGGATAACATTTCGGTGGTGGAGGAGCTCAAGTACCCTCATCTGGTATAATACACCTGAGCATGGAGGAATATTGAGGGATAAGGTGAGGGGACACTGGCTGACGATTGGTGTTACAGAGCTCGGTCAAGAATGTGTTCATCCGGGGGAGTGTTGTACGATATGTGCACCTGCCGGCCAACGCCGTAGACACACCACTGCTGGAGGATGCTACGAGGCGAGGTATGGCACTGCGCTGATGGCCATGGTCAATAGCTTGCGCTGACACAGTGCAAAAGAAGCTTCGCAGACTGCGGCGAAGGCCAAAGCTGGGACATGAGCGATCAATGCTGATGAGTACGAAGAGGTCCCTCGATTGGGGCATCAAAGCTGCTGCTCCGTTCCGATTGTACGAGACCACATGGCGTTAGAGACAGAGTGTCAAGTCATGATGGACGAATCTGAAGCTGGCCATGGCGAGTCAATTTGTCTGAGAGCGCTGGACTTTGCTGCACGACTTCAAATGCTCAACCGCTTCGCTAGAAATTCAGGCTGGGCATCGCGTGCCGAAGCGAGAAGCGCGAAGACCTGTGCCTAGCAGGAAGTGACACGGTTGAGAAATACAAGTGATAGTCAGGCGAGCACGAGTTGCACGGCGTCTCGGCTATCATGATCATATAACGTTAAAGGCAACACCACTAGATCACACGGCTGCGTCATAGTGTGGCACAAATCGCTCCGCACGAGTCATACTGCTTCCTCTCTTTCATGACGAATGAGGACAATCGGGCACGTGGACATCAAGGCACGCTGCAAGGGTAGACACTTGACCTGCAAGGTACGCTGCAATAGCCCGCTGTCATTAAAATGGCTTCTCCGTGAAACACAAACATGTCTACCCGGTACCGACGACATGGCTCGGCAAGCCGTGATGATGCAACACCGACATGCGCTTGCCCTTATACTTCAATCATAGCTGGCAGGTGCCGAGCGGGCGAGTCAACGACTGCAAACGTATAAGGCTGGTCTTCTTCATCTCTTTTTCATTTCTTCTCTCATCAACCAAAGCTCACAGCCACTTCGAATACCCCCGACTTCAACAATCTCACTCGAACCATTCTCGACCCTCAAGACCACGACCAACACCATGCACTTCACCGCCACCGCTCTTTCAAGCATCCTAACCCTCGCCACCTCCACCCACGCCCTCTCCCACCAAACAGTCCTCAACAACTGCAACGAAACCCTCTACCTCACCTACGTCAACAGCACCAAATCCACCACCGGTCCCTCCCCTCTCCTTGCCTTCGCCAACACCGAGCTCCCCATCATCGGCATCGGCAACAGCCTTGGCGTTTCGAAATCCGACCAGTACTGGTCGCCTCAGACACCCAAGCTCATTCTGGGCACGAGCACCGACAACGGCATTTTGTACTGGAGCGTTAGCTACGTTGACGGGGATCCATTTGCTGGGCAGAACGTGGCTGTGACGAGTGCGGGCAGGGTGGCGGATGTTTGTCAGAATTCTACGGGGTATGATGGGAAGGTGCATGCTTGTCAGGATGATGGGGTGGTGCTGAGCTTGGGCTTGTGCTGAAGCGGGAATCGATGGGAGGCATTGGAGGCTGCTGGGGGGAGGGCATGGCCTGGGAATCGTCGCATCTTGTGGAGCATAAATAGTTCGCATTTTAATCTTGAGGGCAGACTGAGAAGAGAAGGGGTTGAGCGAGGCATGTAAGGATTACCCCGCAACAGATCTTATCAATGTATTATAGATGAATTGTAGGCAATGACTCCATGTGTTCTGCCCTAGTCGTCTTCTCACCGACTTCGCACTCACACGCTGTACTTCCATGCATCCATCGGCGGAGCCCACGTCGTCAGGATACTGGGCGTGATCGACTGAGGCGTGAACTCCGTGCGGAAGCCTTGCACAATACTTGTGCGACAGCCTGCAAACACCTCTTCCGGCACCACAACAAGCAATCGATGCTTTACCCAATGCAGCCATTTGGCGGCGCTTACCTGAATGACGGTGACGTGGTTCGTGCCTTGATACGTAATCATCTCAAGCGATTCCACGTTGTCACGCCGTGTCAGAAGTGCACAAGTGCTGTTCGCTGCGGATTGTAAATCAGCAGCGGATCTTGAACGACTCGCCGCCAGCCTATGTCAGCTGAGCAAAGCGCTTAGCCGTAGCGTGTTGAGTCCAATTCGGAAAGGCATATTGATCCAGCGGCAGGCCTGCAAATGCCAGACGTGGACAACACATGTGTCGCTCGAGGTTTAGCGTCGAGGCATAGCAACCTTGGCATCAGTCCTCTGCATGTCGACGCTACTGATCCTACTCTTCTTCAGGTCAGCCACAGGATATTCCGGTGAGCAGCTGTCCTGCAATAGACTTAATTGCCTGAGCCCAGACTCACGAGTCACATGGTGGACCTTTCCCCGAGAGGTAGGGCTGATTGCTTGACGCCGGAAGATTCCTTGGCGGGTGATCTCCCGAGCCACGTGGAGTGACCGCAGTGCATATGTAATGACTACGGCATAGATGTCATCCATTCGTTGTATAAGCCTGTGATCTCACGCTCTTTGACACCGCTTCTCTGTTTTATCGTCGCTCTGGTGATGTGATGTGATGGCTCTTGTCACCACTGTGATGTAGCTTTGCCAAGTCCTCACTCGCTACACCTTGCTTGGCATCTCCTGATGTCTCGTCGAGAGCAATCCCGAAGAGGGACGAACTACCACTCATTGCGTCCAGAGTAGCCTATTGCGGACGGCCTTCACGCATGGACTGAGTGAAGTACAGCTGCTTTGGTGGATTGGCATGGTGTATTTATATGGAGCACGCCGCCGGTCTGTACGCACATCTCCATACACCTTCTTTCATCGTCAACATGAAAATTTTCCGCTCCTTCTTCGCTGTCTCCCTGACCATTGCAGGAGCTGCAGCGTCGTCCTGCACTGCGGCAGTCGCCCTCTCGTGGTCTATTATCACAGACGCTAGTAGCCGTGGCACAAGTGGCTGCAACGGAGATGCAGGCTGTCTGGCCATCGAAGGCGATGCAGCATGTAACTCGCAGGTCTTGATCAGTGGCGGTACATGCGAGAAGCTGCGGGTGAGACAGAATGGTGGCTTGGAGTGCACTGTCTCGGAAACCTGCTTCCAGTATACCGATGGATCGTTGTTGTGTCTAGACACAAGTACTGGTGTGTCCAGACTATGGATCATGGAGTGTGTTATATGAGCTGATCATTACGTCAGGCGAATATCATGACGACGTCGGCGGTACCGGGAGCACAGTCTCTGGAGTATACACAGCGCCGAACGGCCAGGTCCAGACAGGAACTGGTACACCTTCAGCGACAGCCGCGCCTTCAACTTCAGCCACTCGTTCCGGTGCAGTTCAAGCATCTGCCGCTGCTGCTGCGAGGTCCAAATCATCCTCATTCGATGCCGTGCCATCTTCTAGCACAAGTCCTGCTACGTCTCTTGCTACATCTTTGGCACCCTCGCGATCTGGCTCAGCTACCAGCGCAACGACACAGCCGTCGGCAACCGCAGCTACTCAGAGCGGTGGATCTGCTGGTGGAGCCGTTGTGACTTTGCAAGCGGTCCTGGGGACAGCAGTGCTACTGCTGTGTGCCGGCATGGTGTGAGAGGATTGCTTGTGACGGACGTCGAAGCATTGGCCTGCAGTTTCGGAATAGTACCTCAGAGGTCAATATGTACATAATCGAGGGCCCATACATAGAGACCGTAGACTTAGAGGCGATTGTTCGAGCCCGTCGTTACTGTCCTGCACAAGTCGCCCGGTCATGTGTAGCCCACATCGTCTGGCTTACGCTTCGCGCTGCCGAAGAAACAATACTTCTCGATAAGGTCTCTATACTCTTTTGAATCTAGCGCAGGTTGCGCAGTGTCCAAGCTCACTTCCACGGCCGGGGATGCTGAATCGCGACAAGGCGAGGGTGTACGTTTCTTCAAGATGACAGCCGGTGTATCTAGCTTCTCAGCGCCGAGTATCTTCTCGGCCGCATCAACAGCGGCGCGCAGTGCAGGTGAGAAAGTCGTAGCGAGTCCTCGGGCCAGCGACTGTGGCCTGTGGAGACACATCATCTGCTGTCTTGCGAGGAGGAGAGGCGAACGGGAACTCCGCTTCACTCTCATATTGCTCAACCGGCGAGGGGCCGGCACTGATGGCGATGGGTCGGTCGACCTGCATGAAGTGTCGGACACGATTGGTGTCGTCATTATAGTGAACAGACTTCGAGTATGTTGGCGTCCCTGGCATCGAGTACCATCGCCGACTCTGTGCGGGTCGAAGTGCAGACTTTACAAGCTCTCCACTCTGTTTGCGGATATGCATAGGCGGTGATCCGTACTCGTCATCACTGTCGCTAGATTCCGAGTCGTCCCAAACTGCTCCCCGCGGTATCTGTATAGCAATACTACTCATCAAAGGCTTGTTGCCCACAGCCGGTGAACCTGTACGCCTAGGCTGTATCGCACGAACAGCGTCCTGGAGCTCCTTGAAATAATCGTGCCTCCATCTTATATCTGCGCGGTCTTCGCTGGGTTCATCGAGAGTATCAGGCGGTGTAATGGCAGCATCACTTGCGCCGACGCCGCAACCCATGATCACCCCCGAGGGCAGTATACTCGGCTCTACCGGAGGCGAAGTGCCGTGTTCAAAAGTCTTCTGACTACTTCGATCAGTCCGTAGGCTCGGAGGTCCAAGACTTGGAATGGTGTCTGCCTCTTTAGGATGTAGCATGTTGACACCCAAGGCAGCTTCGTCGATGAGCCAATATTGGAATGCGAGCCGTTCCCACGATCCACCTGCGATGAGCACCTCGTCGACCGACAGACCCTGCCTGCTCAACTCGGCTTCAATAGCCTGTTGATGCACCGCTGCCTGTTTGACATCTACACCAAGAATGTGAAGCATCCACTTGTTGATGCGGTCTCGCCCGTCGGTCCACTGACAGAGCATAGCGGCGTCCCAGTAATGGCGTTGAAGCAATGGCCTGTCGTCCTCTAGGCTCTCATCCGTCCAGTGCGAATCGTGATCCGGTATCCGATCGCCTGTGGTGTCATTAGGTTCTTGCAGGTCATGCAAAGGTTGATCTCCACTCAAAGATCTGCGCCGAAAAGGTGTCGACGGCCGCGGCGACACCCGCAGACTCGTTCGCCGCCCACCAGGAGCCTGAGCACTGTGCTGACTAGCACTCGATGCCTGACTCCACTGGTCACTAATCGATCCATTGTCACTCCAGACCGGCAGTTTCCACGTCGCGAAATCATAAGTGCTACGATCTTTACTACCTTTGTCGATAGACAGCCTAGATGCGGAAATAGACAGCCTAGACGCGGAACGAGGTGCCGACGCCGTACTCCGCAGACTCGGGTGACTCGTGAATGAGGACTGACTGATGGTGTCGAGCTTCATGTCCAACTGATCGTGATGTGCTTGGAGGGCATGGAGGACGTCAAGCAGCTGCGCTTGATTGGTGTTGAGAGTATTGCCAACCTCTTTAGTGCTGACAAGATTGTGTACATCTAGCGCGCTGATGGCAATATCATTAGCAGGTGGCTCGTCTGGCAATAGGGTGTCGCATACCGCCCCAAGACTCCCAATGCAAGATCTAGGCATTGCCGTCGGCTTTGAATTTCTCGCCGAATGTCCCTCAGACTCTCCTTATCCATCGCAACAATGAAGCTCTTGAACCAGTGCTTGACTCCCTTGCCATTGTCAGGTCGCGACTTTCGAGCCGTCCCGATCCATCGACGAAGTTCTCCATCGCATCCTTCGAGATGCAACTGTAGGGTGACAGCATCGAGACCGCAATCGCGCAAGGCGGGCTCGTTACGGACATTTTCCAGAAGCTTCTTGACGTCGGTCAGTGTCTGAATGAGCGAGTTCAAATCCTTAAGGAAATTGGCGGCGGTATTGGAAGTAGCTTTAATATCTTACTAGAAGGTTTATAGTGTAATAGCGCCCTTAACATACTGGCCTGCTAGTCCAAGTAGCCTACTAATGCTACTAGCGACGCCGATAAGCTCTATACTCGAAGGTATACTCGTATACCGAATAGGGAAACATAGACGCGGGGACTCGACTATATTATTACTAGTATAAGTTAACTATAAGAGTATAGCGCTATACTACTACGAGGGGGTTTAGTAGTAGTAGTACTATAGCTTTACCTATATACCTAGGATTTCGGCGTATATACTAAACGTAAGGGGAAGTATCTATAGTTACTATCTTATTATATACGAAATCGTTAACGACCTCGTAAATAATATTAATATATATTCTAAGCCCCTTAGATTATAGGTTATAGATACTAATAGTCGAGCTATACTTATAGGTCGATATAGAATAATAAGCTTCTTAGTCTATCTAATTAAATAGATAGAAGATTAAGTAAGGATATATGTACCTAAGGAATAAGGAAGCGATTAAAGTAGAGAAGAAGAGAGTACTAAAGATAGGGAATAGCTATAGGAAAGAGGAGGAGGATAGAGTGGAGTAGGAGGAAGCTAGGGGTTCTACCTATAGTAGAGGAAGATACTAACTTAATAGTACTAGAGCCTAGATACCTAGATAGTTTAGGTACTCTAGAAGGACATTATAGAAGCCTATAAAAGATAAGACTTATATACTAGGGTATATAAGATTCTACTCTAGAAGACTACTTATACTATTAATATTATCTAAGCTAAGGCCTTAAGATAATAATAATAAAGCCTAAGTACTAACCTCCTTCTCTAGGAGATTAAAGACTTTAGAAAAGAATTCTAGAGGAGTACTCTCTAGGGATAGTATAGCTAGTAAAGCTAGTAGAGAACCTAGGTAAGAGTTATAGCTAAAGAATAGCCTATAAGATAAGATAAGAATTTATATACCTAATTTAGTACTCTAGTAGCCTATATAGGAAGCTATCCTATAAACTATCTAAGAAGGAAACTACTTATTATAGTAAAAACCTCTAATCCTTTCGCTTATATTACTTTTATAGTTAGTTTACCTTTTTTTAGAAATATACTAGACTATATACTAGTTATACTCCTACTCCTTATTTTAAGTAGTTATTCTCTGCTTACCTACCTCCTCCCTCCTCTCTAGCTCCCTCTTAGTCTCCTCTACTAGTTTAAACTATATAATATATCCTAAATCTAGGATCTATAGGTAATTCTTTTTAGGTTATCTAGGCTATTTATTATTACCCTAAATAATCTATCCTTTACTTACCTCTAGATCTCCCCTCTCTCCTATACCTAGGAATTATAGCTTATTACTATATACTTAATATTCTAGGAGGGGTAGCTATACTAGTATTTTAGTAAATTAGCTCCTAGAACTCTTCTCCTATATAGGTAGGAGTTTAGCCCTATATAGCTACTATCGTACGGCTAATTTACTAGACCGCTAGTCTAGTAAATAAGAGGCGCCGGTCGGAGATAACTAGCTATAGTAGTAGCGTTAGTATACTACCTAGGATATACTACGGAGTAATAAAGATATAATAGTAAGGTAGTAAGAGAAAGAGAGTACCTTCTTTATA